>JAJNCI010000009.1:1800000-2129693 GCA_030708095.1 Trichoderma sp. CBMAI-0020 | reverse complement strand
TACTATTTTTCTTAAACTATAGTTATAAACCTAGTGTTTATAAAATATTATAAATAAATATAAATACTAAATTTATAATAAATAAAATAAATAATATAATTAAATTATATAAAGAATTATAAGTATAACTTAAATTAGTATATATATAAATATAAAAATATATTAATTAAATAAGGCTTAAAAATTTAACTTTTTAAAAGAGGAATATAATTGATTTTTACTATTATATAAAAGAAATTAAATAAGTAAATATTAAAACTAATTAATTAAATAATAAGCTAAATTATAAGAAAATAAAACCTTATAAAATTTTAAAAAAAATTAAAAAAGTTAATTATAAGCTTAATATTTTTAATATTAAAGGGAAATAAGAAGTAAAATTTTACTTAATTTTTTATATTTTACTTTTATAAAAAGCTTTAGTTAATAAAAATATAAGTAAAATTATTTATAATAAAATTATAATTAAAGGAAAAAAAAATATAAAGTTAAAAAGATTTTTAAATTTAAGCTTAATTAAAATAAGCTATATAAATATTTAATAAAATAAAAAAAATATTATAATAATATTAATAGCTAAGAATTTATTAAGTATTTTAAAAATATATAATTAATAGTAAAAAAGATTTATTAAAATTTAAAAGACTTAATAATAAGTTTATATTAATTATACTTAAGTTAATTTATTAAAAAATAAAAAAGCTACTTAAAAAAATAGCTTTTATATTTTATTAATTAATTTTATTATATATATTTAATACTTTTATATTATAATAAAATATTTTATTATTATATTTTTTAGTATTTTATTTTAATTAATAAACTTACTAAAGCTAGTTTAATATTTTTAATAAGGCAGCTTTAGTTTTATATTTTTTTTTATTATATTTAATATACTTCTCTTATAAATATATATTTAGAAATAATACTATAATTAATAAAAACCTTATATTTATAAAAATATAAAAACTTATAAGAAGTAGCTATTATTTTTCTATTATATAACTTATATAATCAAATATATTTTCAATAATAAAAAAAGTAATTATTATAATAATATATACTTTTAATATTTATATTTAGATAATAATAATATAATATAATAAAAATACTTATTACTTTAGTCTAAGAAATTAATTCTTTTGTATTTAAATTAATATATTTTTTAGTTTTAATAAAATATAATATAATATAAGTCTTATAAATAATATATTTTACTAAAGGTATTTTTATAACTATAAGAAAAAGGGGTAATATAAAAGAAAAAAAATTACTTATATAAAAAATAAATTATAAGGTTTATATATAAAAAAGGAAAATATTATATTATACTAATATATAAAATAAGATATATTATAATAAGTTGTAGAATAGAACTTTTAAAAAAAAGTATTATATTATAATTTAATAAATATAATAATATATACTATAGATTAAGTATAAACTAATAAGCTAATTATATAAAAAGTAATAATAAGCGCTATTACTTTTAATTACTTTATAAAAAAAAAAAAAGATAATATTATTTATAATTACTTTTATAAAATAACTTATTATATAAGTTAAATAAAATATACTTATTAAATAACTTAGCTAATTAATTATTAATATAATATAATAATATTAAATATAAGTAATATTTTATTTACTAATTATATAACTATATAATATACTTAATACTAGATATTTTATTCTTTTTACTAATATAAATATATATATTTATCCCTTAGGAACCTCCCTACCCTATAAACAATAACCTATGATCTAGGGACTAAATTATTATAATTAGATAAATAAAAGTTTTTAAACTTAATATATAATTTAATAAAAATATACTTAATATTTTAAAAAGGTTATATATAAAAAAAAGTAAAATACCTAATAAATAAGGTAAGAATATTAGTAAAATTTATAGATAATAAAAAATATAAACTAATATACTTTTAATTAAATAATAAAATATACTTAAGATTATATAAAAAATATTACCTACTAGGGAAATTACTTAAAAAATAGTTAAAATAAAAAGCTAGATTATTTAAAGTTATAAAAAAAATTAGCCCCTTAGCTTATTAACTTAAACTACTAGTATTATAAAAAATCTATAATATAATATTAATAATATACTTATTTCTAATATTAAAGAAAAATAATTCTTATTAATAATTAATTAAGGTATTAAATAAAATAATAATTAAAAGAGAAAATTATTAAGAAATTAAAAAAATTATAATTAAATAATTAAATAAAAGAATAAAAAACTTATAAATTAAATACTTAATTAAATAAAAGGGCTATAATAATAAGAAAAACTAATAAATTAAAAAAAAAAGAATTAATTTAAATAATAAAATATATTATATAAACTTATAAAAGTAATTATTTAATAAATAAAATATTATTAAATAAATTATAAATAAAAAAAGTTTAAATAATTTTAGAAACTACTATTTAAATATAATTATTAACTTAAATAAATATAAAAAATAAATAGCTAAAATTTATAAATAATATAAATAATATAAATAATATTTTATTAAATAATAGAATTATTTAAATATATATATAATATAAAAATAAAATATATATACTTATTAAAATTTTCTTTTATAATATATACTTATTAAATTTTTCTTTTATTATTTTATTTTCTTCTTATATTTATAAAAAATTTACTACTAATATAATTATTATTATTAAAATATTAAAAAAGATAAATTTAATATTATATTATTATTATTAATATTAACTAAAGATAATTAAGTACTTAATATATAAGCTATTAAATAACTATTATTAAATTAAATAATTAAAAATAAATATATTATTATTTTTAAAGTAAATCTAAGAATAAAAATAATTATTATAATATTAAATAAAAAAAATAAGAAAATATAATATATATTAATAATTTAAGATATTATAATAGTTATAAATAAAAATTAAAAAAATTATAAAAAATATTTTAAAACTTATTTAAATAAGTATATAAATATAAAAATCTTTAATTTAAAAATATACTTTTAGTAAAAAAGTAAAATAAATCTTAAAATTAGAATATAAAAAATTAATAAGCTATTAAAATAAGAAAATTTTTTTTATATACTTTTAGTTATATTATTAATTATAAGCTTTATTGTTATAAAGCTTAAAGGTATTATTAATATAAAAAATAATAATATAAATATTTAATTAATTAACTTTTATTAAATAAATTACTTAAGAATAATAATTAATAATTATAAGCTAAAGTTATTATATATTTTAATAAATATATAGTATTAATAAAATAAATAAGCTATAAGATAATTAAATTTAATATTACTTTAAAGTAAAAAATAAAATAAAATAAAAATACTAATACTTATAAAATTAAAAAAATTATAAATAAAAGTAAAGAAAAAAGTAAAATTATAATAAATTAAGAGAATTAATTAATTAGCTTAATTAATAAAAAAGAAATAATATAAAAAAATTAAATAATAAAATAATATAAATAAGAAAAATAAAATAAGCTTAGCTTATAAGTAAAATATATTTTATTAAATAAATAATAAAATAAATAAATAAAGTAAAAAATAATTAAAAAACTTAAATTAATTTAATTTAACCTTTTTTAATATATTAATAATATATATAATATTAATAAAAGAACTTAAAAATTAAATAAAAACTAATATTTATTTTAAAATAAGTAATTTAAATAACTTAAAAAATAAAGAAATAATTTTAATATAAAACTTTTATATATTTTATATAAAAACCTAAGTATTAAATAAATAATTTAAAAAGAAGTATTATTAAAGTAATATAAATAAATTATAAATTAAATTATAAGTAAAATAATTAATAATTAAACTTAAGATAAATATAATATATTAAGTTAAAAGTTAAAAGCTTATATAAAATTAGTTAAATAAATATAAATAATAAATTAAGTTATATAAATATATTTAAATCTTTTATATATAATAAATTATAAAATTTAAATAAAAGTAAATTATATTTAATAAGAATAATAAATATATTATAAAGTATTTTAAATAATATAACTTTTAATATTTAAAATTAAAAAGATTAATAATAATTAAGTAAAAATTAAGAAAAAATTAAAAAATATAAACTAATTAATTATATTATATATAGTTAAAGTTAATTAATAAAAATATAATATAATAGTAAATTATTAAAAAATAATTATTATACTAAAAGAATTAAAAAATAAGTTAAAAATAAATATAATAAAATAAATAATAAATATATAATAATAAATACTTATTAAAAAATAATAAATAAGTATATTTATATAACCTTAAAAATAAAATAAAGATTAATTATAAAAATAATTAATAAACTAGAATACTATAAAATAAAAAATATTCCTAGAATAATAAAGCTAAAAATAAAAGATAATAAATAAATAAAATAACTTAATATAAAATAATTAAATAAATAATTAAATAAATAAGAATTTAAAATAAATTAGCTTTTTTTTAAAAAAAGGGAACCTAATAATATATTATAGTATACTTATATTATATATATATAGTATATATATTATATTACTAAATTAATTATAAAGATCTATTAGGTTTCTATAAAATAAATAAAAGATATGCTTTTCTTACTATCTAATACCTTACTAATAATAATATAAATAATTAAAAATTTATTAAAAATTTAAAAAAATATATAAATAATAATAAATAAAATTTATTAAAATTTAAAAACCTAAATAATATTAAATTAATTATATTAAGGTTAATTGACTTAAAAAAAACTAGGCTATTAAAAATAAAATTAAACCTTAGTTATAAATTAATAACTTATTTAAAAAATTATTTAATAGCTATTATTATATTTTTTTTTTAATAATTTTATAATAAAATAATTTTTTATTTTACTTTTTTTTTTATATTTTATAAATATATAATAAATAACCTATTTCTATAACTAATTTAAACTAAAATATTAATAATTCTGTCCAAGGTAGATTATTTGTATAGGTCTGCGCTTTGTATCTGATTTTCCTCCATATTACTGTTTGCTTACGGTAAAGGCTTCATATCAATATATTTAAGAAATTAAAATATATATATATTTTTTTTTATTTTTTTATATTTTCTTATATAAATACTTTTTTAATTAAAAAAAAATTAATTAATTAATTTTATTAAAAAAAAATAAAAACTTATAAAAATAAAATAAAAACTTATAAAAATTTATAATTAAAATATTAATATAAGACTTTTTAATTTTTATATAATTTTTATAATAAGAAATAATTTTAATATTATATAAATAAGCTTATAATAATAATAATAAGTATATAATATATTAGCTATAAGATTTATAATTAAAATATATTTAATTAAAAATATTTTTGTAATACTTTTTAATAAAAAATATAAAATTAACTATATTATATATATAAAAAAGAAAATTACTTATATTAAATAGAAATTCTATTATAATATATAATTAATAAAAAAATATTATATAATATATAATAAGCTTTAAAAATAAAACTTTTTAAAAAATTTTTATATTATAACTTAATTTCTTAATACCTTAATAAATAATATATATTTCAACAAAATTACAAAATAAATAATTAATAATATAAATAGTAATATTTAAAATTATTTTTATTTGGTCTCCGAAGGAGACCGATTTTGCTTGAAAATTTAGTAAAAATAGAAGAGTTATTTGCTAGAAAGGCCAGACAAAGAACTAGGCTTGCTAATTCTATGTGTTTTGTTGTTACTAGACAACTCTTTAGTAGGCAAATAGGCCCCCTTATATACCTACCCGCGGCGCGTTTTACATATTGTTACATGTTAACAATAATAATAATAATAATAATAATAATAATAATAATAATAATAATAATAATAATAATAATAATAATAATAATAATAATAATAATAATAATAATAATAATAATAATAATAATAATAATAATAATAATAATAATAATAATAATATAATATAAAAAATATTAATAATAAATTATAATATTAAATAATTTATTAATTTTTTTTAAATTTAATAAATTAAAATTTTATTTATATTTTTATAAATTTTTTATTTTAAATTTTAAAACTTTTTTTATAATCTTTATTTTTAATTTTTTAATATATTTTTTAAATTTAATTTTTTTTAAAAAAATTAATTTTATATTTTTAATTTTAATAAAAATTCTTATAATTTTTTTCTTTAATTTTTTTTTAATTTTTTTT
The DNA here is from genome assembly GCA_030708095.1 of Trichoderma sp. CBMAI-0020. Taxonomy (NCBI): domain Eukaryota; kingdom Fungi; phylum Ascomycota; class Sordariomycetes; order Hypocreales; family Hypocreaceae; genus Trichoderma; species Trichoderma sp. CBMAI-0020. The sequence goes on along the minus strand of JAJNCI010000009.1, from coordinate 2,123,451 downwards.
AATTTAAAAATAAAAAATAATAATTTTTAAATAAATATTTTTTTTTTAAAATTAATATTTTTTTTAATAATAAAAATTTAATTTAATTATATATTAAACTTTTTTAAAAAAATATAATCTTTTATAAATTTAAAATATTTAAAAATTTTAATTTAATTATTTAATAATTATAAATTATAAAAAATAAATTATATTTATTTATTAATAATAATATTTTTTAATTATATAATTAATAAAAAAAAATAAATAAAAAAATTATTTTAAATATAATTTTAAAATATAAAAATAAAAATTAAATTTATTTATTAAATAAATTTAAAAAAAATTAAAAAAATTATAAGTTTATTTTAATTATTTAAAAATTTAATAAAATTTTTTTTTATTAATTAAATTATTAAATAATATTTTAATTAATTTAGTTTTATATTTTATTATATATATTAAATAATTTTCTAATAAATTAATAATATTATTTTAATTTATTAATAATATATTTTTATTAATTAATTTAATATTATTAATATTACTAATATTATTAAATTTAATAATAATAAATATTATATTTTTTTAATATTATTATTTATTTAATTATTTAATTATTAAATTAAAAATTAAATATAAATTTTTATTATAATAAATTTTTATATTTTATATAAATAAAATATTTATATTAGTAATTATATTTAATAAAAGCTAAGATAATTTATAAATTATTTTTAATAAAATATAAATAATAAAATATAAAACTATTTTATTCTAGGAAATTAATATTAGTTATATACTCTATTATATAGAATAGAAGCATGGTATTTTACCCTGAGGATATCATATATTATATATGGAAGCATCATGGGAGTTCCTCAAACATTTAAGGCAGCTGTGGTGCCTAGTCCAGGTAAAGAGCATGTCATCGTCGATAGATCACTGCCGCCTCTCCAGTCTGGTGAAGTGGTTATCAAGATCACTGCGACATCCATCAACCCCATAGACTGGAAGATGCGTGATCACGAGGTCTTCATTACAGACTTCCCCGCGATCCTAGGATCCGATGCCGCGGGCGAGATTGCGGCCATTGGGCCAGGTGTCTCAGACTTCAATATTGGAGAAAGGGTTTTCTTCCAAGGAATAATTGGAAATTACGATGCATCTACATTCCAACAGTATGCAAAGATCGATGCAGCACTGGTGGCCAAAACCCCTAGCAACATTAGCGATGACCAGGCCAGCGGAATTATGCTTGCGAGTCTAGCAGTACTCACGGCATTCTACGACCAGACAGGCCACGGATTGCCTGTACCGTGGGACAAAGGCGGGGACAAAGTCGGCATGGGTGCCGCAATCGTCATCATTGGCGGCAGCTCTTCCATGGGCCAGTATGCGATCCAAATGGCACGACTGTCTGGATTCTCCAAGATCATTACCAACTCGAGTCCTGCGCACAAAGACTATCTTCGGAAGCTAGGTGCAACAGTCGTGCTCGGTCGCGAGGCCACGGCGGACGATTTCGCTGCCACCATTGGAGAAACTGTACCGCTTGACTTCATCCTTGATACCATCTCCGCCAAATCCACAAGGGAGCTATCTGTTGGCATTGTGAAGGCAGTTGAGTTGACGAAAGAGGCAGTAACCAAGATTGTTGTGGTTCTACCGGAAGTCTTGGATTTCGAGAACTTCGACGCCCAAGGCGAGTCAAAAGTAACTCTCCCTAGGATCATCGGCCTTGGAAGTGTCCCTTCGCTTCGATACTTGAGTGAGCCGTTCGCAAAGCATCTTGGCGGCGATGACGGTTACATTGCCCGAGGCCTGTTTGAACCCAATCGACCAGTGATCGTGCCAGGTGGTTTGGCCGGTGTGGAGGATGCTTTGGCCAAGAACAAAAAGGGCGTATCTGGCGAGAAGGTTGTCATGAGGCCTTTTGAATAAAACATTGATGTTATTAAAAATAAATATTTAACTATATATCAAATATATTATTTTTAACACTGTTATTACTCGTATTTAATATTTCAGCAGCTAAAATGTTCATGCTGTCGAATATTGGCGGGCTTTGTTGTAGATTCTGGATTGCTTTAGTTGCATTTTGGCTGACCAATTGTGCTTGACGCAAATCTTCTGTAAAAAGATAGAAGCCTTCTGTGGACTCGACTAGGTAAGACTGCAGGCCTTTGCTTTCCAGCAAGACGTTAACGTTAGTGAGAGGATAGTTATTCTCGATGAATCGTGCCCATCCCCTAGCAGCCGCTTGGACATGGTCACTATCCTTGATCCTTTTCCAGCCGATTCCAAGGTGTAGTGTGAAGTGATCGATGACTATCTCGTCATTAATACCGTTTTCTGAGCCATCTGCGTTTGGCAATGAGGTCGCCGATGTTGGTTTACTAGAAGACGCGTGGTCGCTCCCAACGAGAAGCCTTTGGGATTTATGGCTTCTCAGAGGCCGGCCAGTTGCTAGTCCACTCCCGTCCTGTTCAGTGATCAAATCGTCAAGCTGAGCGCCAGATTGGTTATCTGTTTCACCAATTGAAACCGCACGCGGTTTAATGAACACCATTCCCTCACCATTCATCCCATTATGTTGCGAATTGCAGTGTGATGTATCTGGTTCGAGATTATGCGAAGCCTCCTCGTGAGACCGCTTCTTGCCAATGGCATGAGAAGGTTGTTGGAGGAATGCTGAACTCTGTGAAAACATTGTCGACTGCTGGCGTGGGAGAGCTGTCATTGGTAAATAGACAGAGAGAGAGGAACAGCGAATCTTGAGAGCGAGCGAGAATCGTGCGGGAGTATTTGGTGAGTCACCGGCAGGATTGTGGCAATAGTGGTAGGGAAATCGTTTCAGAGAGGAGTAGAGTAACGTGTAGGGAAAGTAGTCGGGCTGCTGAAAACAGCTTGAGGCTGCAGCGCGCCGAATGTTAGTACTAACTACCAGATCTTTGACTGCAGATTGGGTTTAGTGGAGACGGCAATTAGTTCGTGGGGTATAATTAGATCAACGCTACTTGGTACGCCCTAGTACATTACCTAAATAATTAGGTACTGGAGATTTAGAATGTCTATAAGTCTGTATGGGCAGTTGTGATAATTTGGTCATTGTAGTATATATACCCATCTAGAACGCGATCCTGGTCCATTAACCTTAGTTACGGCAAGCGTTCTAATGGTGTTAATACTACTACTCTAGTATGGAGGTGGTAGAGGTACCTGTCTTGCTGTAGTAGCAGCATTAGTAGTACGACAATACGGGTCCCTAGTAGTGCCTTCATTATGCACTATATCCCCTATGGGGGCATGAAGCATCCAGCCCAGGTATTAGGCTGTCTTCCTACTCAATACCCAAAGACCTTTGCTACGATCGCCGCGAAAACTGTATTCGCAGTCGCTATGCTATAGTTTTGGACTGTTATGAACACTGGATATCTCAGACGCCGATAAGCACCTTCTGAACTACATGTCGAGCGAAATGCCGGCTTACAACCAGCGTGCCCAGACGGCACTCCTGAAAGCTGTCAGTACTCACGGAATTGACATCAATGGATCTGGACACACTTTGTGTGAAGAATACCTCGTCACCACGTGCTGATTTCAACTCTTCCAGATTAATCGAGTCTTCGATCTAGATCGTGATGCCGATTCCCTTGAAGGATTGGCGAATGGAATAACTCTTGGCCACATTCTGCATGAGCTGGATCCCGAATTCGACCCTTCGCACCTCGAGTCAAATTCGGGTATACCGAAACCTTTGAGCAACAAACGAAATATACAGGCCATCTACAAAGGCCTCTTTCGATTCATCCGACGCCAAATACCCGAACTCAGTTATCAAGCCAAGAAATTCGACTATCATGCTATTGCCGAGAACCCTGAGCCACAGGGCATCAGCCAGGTACAGCTTTCCATAAGTCCTGCGGCAATTGATTGACTCTAATATATCATATGTCTAGCTTCTCGCCGTAATGGTTTCGGCTGCTGCGATGGGCCCTGGCAATCAAAAGTATGTCCCTAGAATTCAGAATGGCCTGGATCGTGATACACAAGCCGAAATCATGCAGATTATTCGTGCTATGCAGCACGATATCGCGAACTCTAAGGAAGACGATGACCTGGATGAAGCCATTGATGCTGCCATGGGAGCTCGCGACATTGAACTTCTCGTTGAGGAGCAAAACGCTGCACTGCGTCAACAGCTTGATACCATGAAGAAGACCCTGTCAGACTACATCACTCGCCTGGAACATCTCCAACAGAGCCACGACGAGCTTACTTATGACAAGGAAAAAAATGATCGGGAACTTGAGGTTTTGCGGAAAGCAACCCAGGATGGGGCACATAGTGCGAAAACTATTAAACATCTAGAGGAACAAGTCCATGAGCAAATGGAGATCATTGCTAGGAACGAAGAGGTTATCCGCAGTAGCCAGAAATCTGTGTCCCAGCTGGAGAGCGAAGTACAGCGCCTTGGACAAAAAAATATACAGGCTGATGAGCTTCGCGATCAGATGGCAGAGTGGAGGCACAAGGCGGAAGAATTCGAGAAGAAGGCCAACATGGCAGAACGATACAAGCAAAAGCTCGAATCGCAACAGAGTCTAGTGAGAGAGGTGCAGAACTTGCAGTACGAACGAGCTGAGCTTCAGGAGCAGCTTCGTTCGCTCATGGAGGAGAGAGAGCGGAGTGACCGTACCAAGAAGGCCGAAGACGAATTGACAAAGATGATTACGCAGTCGGAGCAGCATTTGTGGGACGAGCGTAACCAAAAAGCGCAACTTTTGAAGGATGTAACGGCCCTTCAAGAGGAGCTCATGCGCTTACAGGCTCAAAGAACGCACGACGAACACTTCATTCAGGATTTACAGGAGCAGCTTCAGCATAATGGTGGCGCCGGTACGGTTGAAGAGGCTGAACTGAGCGAAACTCCCACGCCGTTTAACCTAGAAGACGAACTTCTGATCGCATCCGAGGGGGGTCCACAGGCCAACCTACCCCTGGAGGTATCCAGACTGAGAGCAGAGAATGAGTTGATTAGAAAGACAGTTGGGTCTCCGGGAGACGTTTCCACTCTCCGACGCGAGTTGGAAGAAACAAGACGCCAACGGGAACGACTTCAACAAAACTTCAACGGATTATTCGAAAAGTATACTATCATGAGCGACAACTTGCAAGCTTTGATGAGTGAGAGTACCGATGAAGGGTTAGTCCATTATGCCTATATTGTTGTGCAGAGCAATTAATACTCATTGATTTATACTTTAGGGCTGAAGCATTTATTAAACTTCGACAGGAGTTGACAAGATTGGAACTCGAATTTGAACAAGCTCGAAAACTAATTAATAGCCTCGAAACACAGCTGGGTGACAAGAGCCGAGAGTTGCTTAGCGCACAAACAGACCTCTCTGCTGTCCAGAAGGATAGTATAGAAGCATTGAATGAGCTGAAAAATACGGATAAGTTGATATCAACTTCATTGACAAGCGAGCTTGAGCGACAGAGGGAAGAAACTAGCTTTATAACGAATGAACGTGACGCTCTGAAATCGCAGCTTGTCGACACTCTGCTAGCAAACGACAAACTGAGAAAGGAGTCAGATGAGAACAAAGATTTGAATGAAGCCGTTTCACCAACAGAAGCCGACGGCTCGGAAGCCGCCAAGAAAGCCACCGAAAAGGTCGAAAAGCTACGAGCTCGCCTTATCCAGAGAAATCAGGTATTTCATACGCCGTATACAAGAATTACATGCCACATACTTACACTTTGCACTAGCAACTTGAGCAATCGGAACAGGAAAGGCTCGAATTACAGACCAAACTGAAAGCCGCACAACTTGGTGAAGGATCGGCAGCACAAAAGGTATGTTTTGCTCTATGATGAAAGTTTTAATTCTGCTGAAGAGCTTCAATTGATTGAAATGTCCAGGCTGCATCGGATCATATTATCAAGAACCTCCAAAGAGAGAATGCACTTATTGCGACGGCTTGGTATGACCTCACAAGCCGGCTTCAGAGTAACCACGTCGTGCTTCAGCGTCGACATGACGCCCCCAAGAGCTGGCTTAACAAACAGAGGCAGTTGGTGAATGGTCAGTTGCGCCAACGGGATATGCTCTACCTCTACTGACTGACCTGACTCTTCAGCAACTTCGAGGAGATAGGATTTTAAAGGGCTGAGCTCCATCTGTATATCATGGTATCTCTTTGGAAGTATAACATTTACTGGGCGTACTGCGAGCAAAGAGTTGATTGTTTAGCGCTGCCGTATTCCTATCTTATACGTTAGAAAGTAGATGGCTTTCACGGTTACAGTCTCATTCCTGTTCAGAGACTACTCTTCATTTCTAGAACGCGGCTATCATCATTTATTATACATTGCATGCAAACTATATAGAAATCACTTCTTATCACAATCCTGACATTCAATTATCAATCATCACTTCATGAGCCTGTCTTGCATGAGAAGAAGAAAAATCTCTGGAGCTATTTTCTTACATTAAAAGCTCTCGAAAGAAATTAATAGGTTGATAGTGGTAAGCAGAATCAGCGTGGCAGGCTTAGATTCCCATATGCAGCAATATGTAGGACATGATCCTCAAGTGACCTAGCTGCTTCCAGCAATTTTACTAAAGATAGAAGAGCCATGAGACTTCTTTCCTTCTAGAATATCCAACATATTCTTCCATACTTCGCCGGGTTGCTGGCTGGCATCAAGGCCCTTCCAGATGCCATTCTTCTGGTAATATCCAACCACGGGGCTTGTTTGTTGGTGGTAAGTGACAAGGCGCTTCTTGAGCGCCTCAGCATTGTCATCGCTTCTCTGGATAAGAGGTTCTCCAGTTACATCGTCCTTCATAGCCTGCTTCGGGGGGTTGAAAGTTGTGTGGTAGGAGCGGCCAGACGCGGGGTGGATTAATCGTCCGGTAATGCGAGCAACAAGCAGAGCATCGTCGATCTGTAATTCGACAGCATGCTGGAGAGTTTGGCCACGCTCCTTGAGCATTGCGTCGAGGCCTTCAGCTTGAGGCACGGTACGTGGGAAGCCGTCGAGGATAAAGCTATGCGCTCAAGTAAGAACGAGTTCCAGTGTCATGCAGATGAATGGTGGTCAACATACCCTCCTTGGCACTCCTTATTATTCTCAATCTCTTCCTTGATCATGCCAATAACAATATCGTCACTGACAAGGCCGCCTTGGTCCATAATTTTCTTGGCTTCCCTTCCGAGAGGTGTCTTCTTGGCGACTTGTGATCGCAGCATATCGCCTGTAGCCTATATAGGAAACATTTGCTATTAGTTCTATGCGCGCTATTCATGAAGTCTCAGTCGACATTGACATACCAGATGACAGCAAGAAAAGCGCTCTTTGATCTTTGGTGCTTGGGTACCCTTGCCTAATCACCGTATGAGCATTGTGTACTATGTTCGACGCCGAGGTGCTTCGATAGCACAATTGAAACACGTACCGGCTCCAGGAGGTCCGATTAGGATCATGCGAAGGCTCTCTGCGTCAATTGAAGTAGATCCTGTAGCGCGCTGCTCAAGCTGCTTGATGCGCGAATCAAGGCCGCTGATAACATCGCGCAAGTGCTTGAGCTCGTCTTCCACAAACCCCATTGTGTCTGATTTTGTGCACGCCGGCAAATTTTTCTACAAAAAATGAAGAAAGTAAAGAAGCAATTCAGCACCGGAGGGAAAAGGCTGTGGCGTGGACGGAAGCCGTGAGAGGAATTTAGGATGCCGTGCTGAGCATAAACTGGGCAATGAAGCTGCGCAAGTAAGTTTTTGATATACTGCTATAAGGCTCCATATGCGGCACTAGCGTAAACACTACATACAGTCTAAATGTACCGTATGAAAAATAAGAATCATAGAATATAATAATAATACCTTAAAATTTGATTTATGAATTTATGAATTTTGTATTTAAAGATTATATATATGTAAATATATTATAAGTAATATAAATTATAAATATATATTTATTCTTATAAATTAAATAATATAAAATTTTTTTTATAATTATATATAAATCTAAAATGCATTTTTAACCATATCCCACTTAAAATAAAAGAATTAGTAGAAATGTTTATTTTCTTTAGATTTATATACTGTAGTCGGACGAACGGACACATTGTTGGTAAGCCATAATTTTCCGCAGATAGATCTGCGGCTTATACAGAGGGTAGAGTACAGGCTAGGCGCAACGGAATCATGCACTACCGAGGTAGCCTCAGCCCTCAGCGTGTAATTCAATCCTTGTCTTACTTCGGAAGCGCTGGGGCTGGTAAGACCGGTCCGGTCGTCGGAAGTCCAAGTTTTCTCTTTACTTCAGAGTAATGGTACTCTATCCTGTACCCCTCGCTGTCTTGCTTAGTTTCGAGCCTTTAAATGACATCCTTATTCCAGTGATGTGTACGGAATATCAATCTACCTTAGTATTAACTAATGTACATATTAGTAAGGCGTCATATCTATTGTTTCAACTCCTCTCTACTTAGCCTGAGGACTGGCAGCATCATTCCACAAATCTTTGGTCTCTTCCTCTACTGCTCGCATGGCCACTGCTACTGATTCGAGTTTAGCAATAACGTCGATGACGCCGTCATTGACGCGCTCAAAATATTCATCGTTGGCCTCTCGTCGCTTTCTCGCGAGTAGAATATCGGCCTCCGTTTCCTCTACCAACTTTGCCCCTAGACGGTCTGCTCTTTTTTCGTCACTTCCTTGCCATCCACTTGACGTGCCCATCATGCTCTTTGCGGCATCAGTCCCTTCTCCCCTCTCAGGCCTTGACGAGTCCAGCAGTCCGTCTCGTAGATTAGGTAGTTCATCACCCTTGTCGTCATTCAAATGGTCACGCAGAGCAGTCTCTATGGTATCGTCTGCTTCACTTCTGGCCCATGCCTGTGCAAGTACGATTTGAGCAGTTCGCAGTTCTCCTAGTTTGCGGTCGTGCTCGGGTCCAAATACGTGAGTGCCTTCCGAGGCAGATAATTCCACCTTCTCTAGTGTGGCCTGCATTTCTGCCCATAATGCATCTGTCCTGTCAGTGCCTCCATAGCCTCCCTTGGTCTGTAGGGCCCACTCAGGACGCCGCTGTTCTGATGGCATATCTGACACCCCCGAGCGCGAGGCGTCTACAGTGGTGGGATTCCATTTGAGATTGTGTCTCCCGAGAGCTTGAACGCTAGTTGCGAGGGAGCCGGGCAGCGAGACACGAGAGATAGAAGGCGATGGAGGCATAAACAGGAGAGGAGGTGGATCTCGCCCCTTTGCTTTTGGTTCGTCCGTGGACGACATGGCATTTCAGTCAAGGACAGCCAATGTTAGACGTATTTGGCATGTGAGGGTGAGAACGGAGGTGTGGGGCCCGTCGGTAGCTCGCCTGGGCGGTGGATAAAAATACGGCCGCGCTCGAGCTTCCGAGGTCACGTGAGAAAATTTCACCGCTCACGTCTTTTTGGCTCTAGGGCCGCAAACCCTATCGGAATTTTCGTGGTCTGCAACTGCAACCTTTTGGCTCTTGGTGTTGTCGCATTACTCAACCATAGGTGCCATATTAGCATAAATCGGTATGTTCGACACCAGCTGACCCTCATCGTCACTCACATCAGGACCTCTTAACTGGCATCTCTTTGTACTGACATAACATTACGAAGCAATCATGGCTGGTGGCAAACCCCGAGGTCTCAACGCTGCGCGCAAGCTGCGAACCAACCGAAAGGATCAGAAATGGGCTGATCTCGCCTACAAGAAGCGTGCTCTGGGCACTGCTTTCAAGTCCTCACCGTTCGGAGGCTCTTCTCACGCCAAGGGAATTGTTTTGGAGAAGGTTGGTGTTGAGGCCAAGCAGCCCAACTCCGCCATTCGAAAGTGTGTCCGTGTTCAGTTGATCAAGAACGGCAAGAAGGTCACTGCTTTCGGTGCGTAAAGCCAGATGAAAAAAAAATAACGATCTATTTGGTCGGTGCACAACTGACTCAAGATTTACAGTTCCCAACGACGGTTGCCTTAACTTTGTTGACGAGAACGACGAAGTCCTCCTCGCTGGATTCGGTCGCAAGGGCAAGGCCAAGGGTGATATTCCTGGTGTCCGATTCAAGGTCGTCAAGGTGTCTGGTGTTGGTCTGCTGGCTCTGTGGAAGGAGAAGAAGGAGAAGCCCCGATCATAAAAAAGCAGTCTTTTGGGAGAAGAAGGTGTTATCATACGGATCGCGAGGAGCGAAGGAAATTGGCTCGGTTATACTCGCACAACTAGTCATGGCCCTATAATGGGAGGCTAAAATTTTGAAAGGGATTATGCCATCTCTTTAGAAATATTTTTCAGCATGTTCAAATACCAGATGGCACCGGATTGGGCATCTTCTCACATTCACATTCGATCAATAAAGTGCAGGCAACGTGTGTTTTATTGTCTAATTAGGCGTCTAATTCTTTTACGTCCGGCGCAGATTTCGATTCGACCTCTTCAAGAGACCTGGAGATATAGTCAGCTGCCATGCCGATGCTGACAACCCCACCTGTTATCCAGCAGCCGTTGACGAACCACCACCAACAGTTCTTGACGCTCTTGAGATTCACCCGCTTGATCATGATTCCCAGAGTAACGAGAGCTCCGCCACAGCTTCCAAGGAAGAAGATGGGACCTGCTCCGGCTGCCATTCCGGCTGCGCCTAGCAAGGCCACTTGTGTAACGGCAAGTCCAGTCAAGACTTGCTTGGTCTGATGTTCATGCTTCAGGGCGATGCTTTTGATACCGGCATTTGCATCATCTTTGATGTCCATGTGGGCATAAATCATGTCGTACAGCACAACCCACGCCATATTTGAAGCATAGAGACACGCTGCAGCTGTGAGCGCGGCGGAATTTGAAAGCAGATCAATGCCCAGTGCAGGGAAGCCCATGATTGCTCCCCAAGAAAAGGCCAAGCCAAGGACAGCTTGGGGATAATAGGTGACTCGTTTTGCTAACGGATATGTCGTGACAAGGGCGAGACTTGGTATGCCATAGGCGAGGCATGGTAAGGGGAATTGAACCAGAACACCTAGCCCTGCAAGTAGCTGAAATCCAGTGAATACAATTCCCTTGAATGGGGTAATTGCACCACGGGCAATTGGCCGCAATCGAGTCCTCCTGACTTGCGGATCAAGATTTCTATCCCAGAGATCATTGATAGTGCAGCCAGCACCACGCATAATCAATGCCCCACTAAAGAACAGGGCCGCAGTGGTAGCTACTGAGGCAAATGAAGCAATAGGCTCTGCCATTGGTGCCGCCAGTAGCGTAGAAAAAAGGCATGGGAAAAAAAGATAATAGGTGCCAGCAGGTTTATCGATACGGATGAGTTCACCGTATGGGACCCATGGTTTCGGGACAATGGACAATATCCCAGTTTTAGCTGGGATATATTCCGCTAGAGGTTCATCGTCCGTGGGTTTGTGGCTGTTGGCGACGTCGACGACCGGCTGCCGTTTGCTCGAGACTTGGTGAAAAGCGAAAATTCTTTGGCCCTGAACCGGCAGTCGGCTTGGTATACTCTGTAGGGCGGACAACGTTGGACAAGGGAGTATCCGGAGTGGACTAATCAAGCAATTGCTCGATCGCCATCGCACTCGGTGGTGGATTGGCACTCTGACAGCTAGCCTAAGCGTCATAGGGTTCCAGAGAATGTCGATGCAGGCATGCGAGTAAAGGTGCCTTGCCAGGAACCCGGTAGGAATGATCAGATTGGCTGATTGGCGCTAACAAGGTCCGATTTTGCAGCACATGCATAGATATAGAGCTGATTATAGCGCAAATTATAGAGCAAAACTAATACTTTAACTTATATTTAAAATAAATGTTATCATTTACTAACAGATAATATTTATTTAATTAAGGAAGAAGCTTTAAAAAGTTTTCTTATATATTATTATATTAAATATATAATATATTTTATTATTTTATTTATTAAAGTTATATATATATAATACTTTAAAATTTTTTTTTTTAAATAATATAATAAATAGGCTTTTTATTAGTACTCTTTTATATTTACTCATTTTAGTACCTTACACTTGTAGTTAGGTGGCTGTTGTACTTTCCTTAGTGTTTATTAAGCGGCTATTGCATGTGATTGCATTGCGTCTAGATGCCAATAAATACCTCGGCTAACCCTCTATTGTATATATATCCTACTTGCCGTCTATCAATAACTTTCAAGTTCTCCAACAATGAAAGACTCAACCCTAAACCGCCATGGATCAGAAGATGCTGCATCCTCAAATCCATCAATTGAAGAGGATCTTCGAGATTCATATGGAGATACTAAAGGCAAACAGAAAGAAACATTAGCAGTAGCGGCTGCTCATCTTGAAGCGTCTAGAAAACTGGTTGTAAACGCCATAACTACATCACGGGGGATGCCCAATCTTATGCCAGAATCCAAACCTTCTGGTGGATTAAGTCACCTGGGGTCGCCTTCATATCTTTCTGGGGAATCTTCATCGTATAAAGGACACCAGCAGACATCATTCGAATTGCATCGGAGGACTGCAAACGAGTGCCAAAACGATTCGTTCGATGCATTTACTGAACACAATATTGAGGCGCTGGTGACCGGTGGCAAAAACGAGTCTTCATTTATAGAACAAGAAGCATCGGATGGCTTAGCTGTGTTAGAACTTCTCTCTCAACAGGAAGACGAGTCGCATGGCCTAGCCTTCAATCCAGAGCATGCGCCTGGGGAAGATCTATTATGGAATGCGCCTCTACAGGAGATTCCTAGCGACCAAGAGGAAAAAGCGAAGGAAGAGCGGCTCGACTTTACTCCCCATTTCATTACTAGTCCTGAAGATTCGCAGCAAGCTGAGGCCTACCTTGGAAGCGGCGATATTCGAGAAACGAGCAGCACATGGTTTGGGCATTGGCATGACGTCTTCACAGCATACAATGCGCGAGTGTGGGGCAATTCGCCATTAGAGACGACTTCAAGAACACCAGAACAGCAAGGCGACGACAGCCACGAGCCAGCAGCTATCACTCGCGCGCTTAGTAGACTAAAATTATTATTCCATCATCTCAAAGGGTAGCTATTGCACTGGAGCACAGTCTTGTTTACATCATTGTAAAGCGTCTGGCCATTTGCAGAAGAAAAAGTACAAGCGTTGTTCGAAAAAGTTATATCACATCCAACACGCCTATACAGTTACTCCTGTAGGTAGATATATTAACTATCTGTACTACTACTATCTATTATATCAACAAACCATTAATCTGACCAAGCTGTCTGACTTTTCTTTCGCAACATCTTGCTCCAAGTCTGCATACCTTTGCAGACAGGCTGGGGTAAGCTGCTAGGATACCCCTGTAAGTAAGACCCTATTGGACGCATGCTTAGCTCGCGCTAAGGCTACTAGATTGATCGTTTTCCATCTTTCACATCGCGCTTACTACTGGCATTGTTGAATGCCTGGTGAAGCTTGCGCCTCGATCCTGCCCAGAGCTCGTCAATTTGCGGGATCAGTTCGTACCTATGCCTTAGAATGGCCTGCTGACGGCCACGACACGGCATATTTAGACGCTGGAAACCAGCACCTCTTGCTACGATTGACTGTGTCACCGATTACCTGCTGCCGGCTGCCCATGACCAACGCCGTTGAACCTCGCCGCGCGAAACAAGATGCCTAGCGCACAGCATCCCCAGGCAAAATTTGATCCCATACCTCCAGATCTTGACCTTCACTCTCTGGTAGACCGCACACCGAATTTCCGCTGGGTTCAGCGGGTATCTCGATCCCAAATCAACAGCCTTGGCCAGCAAGACTTCGAGAAGCTTGTGGCGATACATGTCATAGCTGGCGGGAAGCCTCTCGTTATCGAGGGCTGGGACGATGCCCTGCCCTCCTCGCTATTCAGCGCAGGATGGCTTGAGAATACCTACGATAAGAAACGTTCGTTATTTCCCCAAGCTACTATGAACCTGTACTGATCTGCCTGCCTTGCCAGAGGAGAATGTTCGTGATATTTCCAACGCCTCTGACATCCCGATGACCACTGGTCACTATCTACGCTCCATGAAACAGCTTACCAATCAATGGACTCCAAACACGTATCGCGACGAGCGTCGACAGCGGTTATATCTCAAGGATATCGACTGCCCCCCCGAATGGCGCGACATGCTGCAGAAAATTATACATCCTAATCTCTTCTACCTCAACGAAAATGTTGCAAGTAAAGGAGACATGCGCGCGCGCGGAGGGAGTTTTGGGAGCGAAACTCCCGCTGCCTCTGCCGGAGATCTTATGTCTAGCCTTCCAGAAGAAATGCGCGCTCAAAATCTCATGTGCTACATAGGCCATGAAGGGACCTACACCCCCGCCCACCGAGAGATGTGCGCATCGTTGGGACAAAACATCATGGTTGAAGCATCACGAGATGAAAATGGAGAAAAGAAGGGGAGTTCGATTTGGTTCATGACCGAAAGCAAAGATCGTGAAGTGGTTCGAGAGTATTTCTTGTCGATGCTTGGCCATGATATCGAGATTGAGAAGCATTTCGCGCAAGTCAACGCCTGGAAGAAGGCACCCTTTGACGTGTACATTGTGGAGCAATGCGCGGGCGATTTTATACTTATCCCCCCTCTTGCTGCGCATCAAGTCTGGAATCGAGGGACGAGAACAATGAAGGTTGCTTGGAATCGCACGACAGTGGAAACCTTAGACCTCGCACTGCATGAAGCTCTTCCCAAGGCCCGTTTGGTGTGCCGAGATGAACAGTACAAGAATAAAGCCATCATTTACTATACCCTTCAAAAATACCACGCGGAGCTCCAAAAAATTGCAAAGACGGCAGAGATTATGCATATTGGCTTCATGGGCTTTGGGCGAGATATCTTTAGGAGCTCACCGCGTGTGAAGCAGCTGGCCGCTGACTTCAAAAAGTTGTTTCAGCTGTTTACCGAAATCATTACTGACGAAGTCTTTGCATTCAAAGAGAAGGACATTGAGTTCCTGCCGTTTGATTCCTGCGTTACTTGCTCATACTGCAGGTCTAACATTTTCAATCGGTTTCTCACCTGCAAACACTGTGTCAGATATTTGCCTAACGGAGAAGAGGATGCATACGACGTTTGCTTGGAATGTTACGCAATGGGCCGGTCATGCGTCTGCCTCTCTGGGCTTCAATGGTGTGAGCAGTGGCCATGGTCAGAGCTGGTTGAAAACTACGAGACGTGGAAAGCGACTGTTATCGCAATCGATGGCCATGTGGACTTGGAGAATTCTCCACAGCCACTTGAGATAGCAAGACAGAGGGCAGGGAAGAAGTCACTTACTCAAATCTGTCAGGAGGCATTAAAACGACGTCCTTGGAAGGACATAACAAAACCAGACCGCGAAAAGACACCCAGTGACTCTGAACAAGGTGAGGGCGATGACAAGCCCAGTAAGAAGCCAAAGAGAAAAAAAAAGAAAGGCGAAGTCCACCGCTGCCATGTTTGTTGCCACCCGGATTATAGCTACCGAATACATTTATGCACGAATCCTGGCTGTCTCGAAGGATACTGCTACGGCGTTCTGTATCGGGCTTTCGATCTCATGCCACAGACTGTTATGGAAGATGAGCATTGGCAATGCCCCAAATGCTTAGGGATATGCAATTGTGGTCATTGCCGCCGTGCAGGCATTACGCAGCCATATATGCCAAAAAATACGTCTCTTGGACATGACACTCGACGAATTGCGGACGATCGAAGTGTAGAAGCACTTGTTGATTTTCGAATCCATAACTTGTCTTGGTTGAAAGCTGCGGGAGAAGAAAGTCGTAGTAAGGACAGCAAGAGAATGCAGCTGCTGCGAGAGCAAGCAGACAACGCCAAAGCGCAAGATGCCCTGCAGCAATCTCATGTGGAGCCTAGGATGCAACCCAGTGCTGTTTTCACTGCCAATCTAGGAGAATCTTCCGCAATAAACGGGTATGGAGATCAGAGTCAAGTGCTTGGCCACGATGGGGGAACCGTATCCAACCTGGTTTTTGACGTCTCCGACAGGCATACCTACAAGGCTGACAACGTGCCGCAAGATATCGCGGCTCCAGCCTCAGCCGATGCCTCAGCCGATGCCCCAGCCGATGCCAGAGAGCAAGAGAGTGTAGATTCATCACAGTACCCTGACCCATCGGTTTTCACAAGGCAGCGAATAGGGATGGGGTACTACGAACAAGACGATACACCAGATAAAATTCTTTTCGACCCTTACCAGGCGCCCTCCGCAGAGTCAATCCAGGCTGACGAATCTACCGTCCCAGATTTTGTTAAGAAAACTATTCGGGCAGCTAAGAGAAAAGCTAAACGGGAGAATGACGATCCTGATTTTATTGTTTCTAAGAGCCATGCGAAGAAACAAAGGCTTATCCCGCAGGCATCGGATTTTCTTGATAACATGGATCCAGCTCTTTTTGTCGCTGAAACTTTGTCAGCAGTACCCAATCAAGAAACAGCGCCTGCTCCTCCGGATAGGGAGGATTCTGTTGGGACGTCTCGAGCAGAGCCTGGCCACAACATACCGAAGACATCCTTTGCACCGTATGATGCTAATGAGCCAATCCTTCGACATGCCAAACCACGGGCGTCGTATATCGAAATCGACGACCTAGATATTGATGAAGTAGACGAAACTGAAGCAGCGCCTCAGATCTCACCAACCTTGGCGGCGATGGAAGCCCATGGCCCAGCAGTAGACAAACCCCACAAAGATATACACACGAACGGAGAAGTACAAGGACTGAATAGTGCTGAGGAACAACGTCCGAGCAGAGCAAACCAACAGGCGGCCGGGAAAGTTGCTCCGAAACGTCGCGGTCGGCCACCGAGAAAGTTGCCCAGAACAGCATCACCAGTGATCGCCGAGGATGTGCCGTCGCAGATGGAAAGCGGAAGTAACAAAAAGGCGAGAGGCCGCCCAAGGAAGTCGCTGCCTACATCGCTCATGGAGGCAGATAGTAGCCCGCAGGACGACATGGCCTATGCTCCTGATACAGAAACTCGTGAATCGAATTCTCCGTATTTGGATGAGCAGACCAATACTCGGGATGGGGATTTCATTGAAGATTCACGACAACGACGGTGGCGCTCCAGATCTTCAGGTGTTGCCAAACTTGGCGTCAGCACTCCACGTCGAGAGCACCAAACCAAGACCTCCAGAGAATCACAGCTCGAAGACGAAGAGGGAGATGCTCTTCCGAAAAGGAGGAGAGGCCGACCTCCGAAATCTGTGGCTTCTTCACGAAGTAGATCCTCTTTGGATGTTATTTTATCATCAAGCTCTCAATTTATGTCTATGGCTGAACGGATGGCTCTCAAAGGCAAGTCATTCAAGATTGGCTCGAGGAAGCCCCAAAGCAACGTGAGGGGCCCAGGCTTGGGGCAGCAGACAATAGCACCAGCTGGAGAACGCCTCGCCGAAAAACAGATATCCAAAAGAGCCACTAAAATGGATGAGGGGCATGAAGAACACGAAGAGGGAGGGAGCGAAAGCCCATATGGCAATGACAAGGCTCTGGGGCGCACTGGCAGAAACAGGAAGACTGGCAAAGCAAGAATATGGTCTCGGTCGAGCAGTTCCAGGGAGTCAACAGATGACGAAGACATACCATCCCATGGCCGTATTACCAGAGGCACTCGACGTTAAGGTATGGATTGACGACATAGTAGAGTATTGCGCAGAGCGGAGACACTAGAGATGTATACATAATTTCGTGTTAAGTCAATAGCAGCTTAATGGAAGCGATATAACTCTTGCAAAGTTCATAGCGTTCAAAGTTTGTTTTATGCATAAACTTCCAGGTGGTAAAAATATTACCCATTTGTGTAGTAATCTCAATGAGATTAAGCCCCCCCTCCTTTTTTTCCCCCCCATTGGAGTGGCAAAACTCATAAATGGCAATATCTTTTGTTGAATAACTTTTTTTGGTATCAACTAGTAATAGTATGTCTTATTCAAGGTTATGCTGTATTTATAATCCTCTTGCTCTTCTTGCCCAATTATAATTAGGACTTTAATTGACTCTTTCACTATTCCTTAGTATTGACTATCATTTACAACTCGTGAGTTGTTACTTTTTTTTTTTTTTTTTTTTTTTTGGGCTTAGGTGTGCTCTCCAGTGTTCCAAGATTTCTACCTTCAACTACAGTGCTGAAAATACAAAGAGCTGCGAACCGAGCTGTTAGCATCCAGTCAAGATTTTCGATCCTCCATGATCTTAGAAGAAAAGGGGGAAGGGGACTCACATTATTGGTCGCGGCTATGGCAATACTATCCTCAAACGGATGCCAACTCATGTGCAGTATTTTCTTATTGAAATCGATCTGGTCCGCGTCCGTCTCTTTCCGCATCCTTTGGCCCTGCGCACCACCAGCCGGGCTGCCCGCCCGTGAACCTCCCTTCTTGCCACCGTTCGCAGCTGTTGGGCTTGTGGATGAGTTAATGGGTGTAGGAACGCCCACCTTCTTTGCTTTGAAAGCCGATTTGTCCGCCTGAAGAACCACCTCGACTTCCTTATCCGGATCGGAGGGATAAATCATGAAGTTATTGTTGTAGCTTCCAGTCATCACATTCTTGGCGTCGCCGGAAAATACGACCTCGAACTTATCAAAAATACTATCGTTTTCATACGTGTCGCATAACCGGGGTCGCAGATGCTCGTGAATGGGTATCGTCTTGACCGGTTGCCGCTCCATGTTGATGTCCCAGATTTTGACGGTGAGGTAGTCTCGTGACAGGACATATCTCCCGTCGTAAGAGAATCTTACATCGGATATTGACGAAATGATTTCAGAAAAGAATGACCTTGATGAAGGATCTTCTTCTTGCTCGAATACTAGGTAATAAAAATATATATGTCAGTCTCTCATTCGCGTTGTGTCAGGAGTTTTATGTGATGTAGTATGAATACAAACATTTTGCATGCTGGTCACACAAAGCACTTTCTCGCATATCAGCAAGTTTGATTGTGCCCTTGGAGCTGGCATACATGAACCAGTTGCAGCTGATTGGGTGAAACTCAGCGGCAGTGATGACCTCGGTCAGCTCTTCCATGTTGGCGGGTTTGATATCGACTATGTTGAAGCTCTGGTCCTGGATATTGAGATTCCAGAGGTTGATACGCAAATCGTCACTGCTGATGAACGTTTCACCATCGCTGTTTACTGATATGCTGTTGATGTGATATGCGTGAGCGTTTGCATAAGTTCGTCTGGGGACGGCGGCAACAACGGTGTCATGGTGCGTGAGGCGAGGCAGCTTCAGATCCGCGGCGTCCCTGAATTGCTGGGATGTAGGAAGAGCTCGAAGGCCACCGCCGCCGCCGCCTACCGCACCCCCGGGCGTTATATCATGGGAAAGGTTGTTCTCAGCCACCACTTTAAGAGACTTTTCGAACACTTTCCACAGCTTGATCGTCTTGTCATTGGTGGATAGGAGATAATGAGAGGCATTCTGTCGACGGCACCACTTAATCTTGTTGATCTTCTCCTCGATTTCGAGAGACTTGAGGTAGTCAAACTCGGGCTCATGGGATTGAAACTCGGTGTGGAATTTGTATTCGCAAGATTTTTTCTGCAAAAGCAAAAGGGTTAGAGATTCTGCATCCACCGCTTGGAGGAGGGGTTGGAGCAAGCTGAGCAAAGCTGTACCGTCTCGTTTCGTTCAAACAGAACCACTCGCCCTCCTTTGTCACCAGTGGCAAGGTAGTTCCCCGTGTGATCAAATTCCACCGTCGAGATTATGTCGGCTGGGCCCCGCGGTCAGTATCAGGCAGCATACGTCAGAGGGAAGAAAGGGAGCTTGTCCGGCGGCGAACCTTCAGTGATGTCCTCCACATCGCCCTTGTCGCCGAAGCATCTGCGGGCATCCTAGGTCAGTTGCAGATAGAGTCCATTGGAGCGGCGGCACGTACTGGGTAAACTTCCATGTTGGTGAGTTCGCTTCGCTGTCGACCATTTTGGTTGGCAGCGATAGCAGGGATCGGGACTAGAGGTGGCACAGGCAGCCGGGGTGACGAGATACAGCGCGAGACAGGAAGAGGGCAATGAGGGGTGATGTCTCGAGAGGGATGGGAGGTCGGCCGCGGCGGGTTGGGGCTTGGGCCGGGCAGAGCGTCGAGCGTCGGGTCGGGGCTTGGGCGAAGCAATCAGGCGTTGATGATGCGGATGATGTCGTTTGCCGTAGCACTGGCGGGCTGGAGGAGAGAGCACACAGCTTGATGTTACTAACAGGTGCCACACGCCGCGGGTGAAGGAGAGCTACCTAGTCCTGCTGCTGGTGGGGCACGAGAGCAGCAGCACGAGTGCGCAAGAAGCCAGATACACTAGAGGTAGAGGGGCTGGGCTGGGCTCGGATATGATGCGCGTGCGGTGGAAAATCCCTGGCGGCAAAAGCTTGCTTGCTGTGGGAGCCAAGGTAACTCTAAAAAGACTAGCAGCAAGGTGGGATGCTCTTCAACCGTGGATGATAACAGCATCAACCCACGTAGCTGGAGAAGAAACTTGAAATGAATAAATATATATATACATATACATATATACATATATGCAGAGACTGGTATCCATGCATTTACGGATGCTGCTATTCACATTGCCAAGTATGCTTTTGATTCATCATTCCCTTGAGCATCAGAGGCAATGCTGCTACAATATCTACAGGTAGCAACAGTAGTGCTTGCATACTACTGCTCCCAACTGGCGTCTATACCTAAGCAATTGATCCCGCATCGTCAATGTACTGCCTTCTGCTGCTTTGGTATATAGAGTAGGTATGAAATGTGGGTAATATCAGCCCAGCTTTACAAAGAATTATTCGGTCGTCGCCCGCTTGTCCAAGTCTCTTTTAACTGGCACGTAGAATCTTTTCAATATGCTCTCGGCTATTCTTCTGGGTTGTCTCGAGATACAGCAGTCTTTGGTTCAGTTTATCAACATCCCCGTCGAGATCTTGCATCTGGCGCTGTAGTTTCTCGTGCAGAGTATTGGGAGGAAGAGAAACAAACCTAGAGTCCACGAAACATCAGCATCAATTCCACTACCACGTTCCACGTTTGTGTGCATCTGTCACGTACATCTTCCCCACGCCCTCGTAAACGACTGAATTGCTTGCAAAGCTCTGCACCTCGCTCATAGTTAACCGGAGTAGACGTTGCTCTCGCTGCTTGCCTGCTAATTGGCTTCGGACCATGCCAATCTGCTGCTGTGCTGCGATGGCCTGGGTCTCGATCTCGAGCGCCAGCTAGTAGTTGAATTAGGATAGGTTCTAGAATCTAGAGGAGCCGTACTCACCTTCTGTAGAGCTTCATTGGATATAGACATGGTGAATGAGCAGATATACCTTGAGGCAGCTCAAGGCAAATCCTAAACGTAACGGAACAAGCGTCAGACCTGCGACTGCGAGACAAGCACTTGGAACAGCGACAACCTAACAGGGCTACTACTAGTAGTGCTGCTTTTAAGCTAGTACCTAGTAGTACTAGTAATCCAATTCCCCCCTACTGGTAGGTACTACCTCATGTGTACAGAGACATGTGGAACCTTTTATTGAAGAAAGTGCCTACTAGTATAACAGAACCAAGTGATTAGAAGATGCGAGTATGTAGTAGTAAATGAATAAATCCACTGACATGTTTAATTTTGTTTTCGATTTCCCCCCCTCTTTTTTCCCCTTTCTTTATTTTTCTTCTAAATAAAAGGCTGTAGCCCTTCATCTTTATATATAATGCAAAAAAGGTGATGCGTAGCCAAGGTGCCGCTGCCGCTGCTAGTACTGGGTACCACTAGTAGCTTGGCGCCTCAGTTCTAAGATAGAGTTTGCCTCGCATTTATCTGATATGGGATATTTTCCACCTGCAACATCTGCATCAAGATTTCAGGTACTGCTCAGCATAGTCTCTTACCTGTCCGCGTAATCTCTTCAGATTCGCAGACTTCAAGTCTATCATCAGGTGATAGAACTGTGGCATCTTTTGCGCAATTCAAACATTTTCTTGCGCTATTCGAATTATTGACCGCGCGCAATCGCGTCTCTCGCTCTTTCAGAGAACTGTTCATTATCACATATTGTCCAACAGCACGAACCCATTATTTTTCTTTAGCAAGATTTCCACGGCCCAGCATGGGTATTCCCGCTGCCTTTAGATGGCTATCTAACAAGTATCCCAAAATCATTTCGCCAGTGATCGAACAAACGCCTATTGTCACCGAAGATGGCATCACGATTCCCGTCGACACCACGCAGCCCAATCCTAACGGGGAAGAGCTGGATAATCTATATTTGGACATGAATGGAATTGTCCATCCATGCTCGCATCCAGAGGATAGGCCGGCACCGGCCGATGAGGAGGAAATGATGCTCGAAGTGTTCAAATACACGGATCGTGTTGTGAACATGGTTCGTCCACGAAAGATTCTAATGATTGCTGTTGGTATGTGACGTCCCGTCATCCTAGTCTACAAACTTTCTCGCTCAGTTGTAGCTAACGGATTTGAACCAGATGGAGTTGCGCCAAGAGCCAAGATGAATCAACAGCGATCGCGACGATTTCGATCGGCCCAGGAAGCCAAGGAAAAGGAAGAGGACAAGCAAGCGCTGATCGAACTCCTCAAGCGGCAAAATGGTGGCACATTCGCTGCTGCAGACTCGGAGACGGTCGTTAAGAAAGCTTTTGACTCAAACTCCATCACCCCAGGCACCCCATTCATGGATATTCTCGCCCTGAGTTTGCGGTATTGGTGCCAGTACAAGCTAAACACAGATCCAGCATGGGCTAAGCTCAAAATCATCATATCTGATGCTACCGTGCCCGGTGAAGGTGAACATAAGATCATGAACTTTGTCAGATCTCAACGCGCTTCTCCAAACTATGACCCCAACACCCGCCACGTTATTTATGGTTTGGATGCCGATCTCATCATGTTAGGACTTGCCACGCACGAGCCTCACTTCCGAGTCCTACGTGAAGATGTCTTCTTCCAAGATAGCAAAAACAGGGCGTGTAAGCTGTGCGGCCAAAAAGGGCATGAGGCAAATAACTGTCGTGGAAACGCTAAACCAAGCGATGATCCTGCTGCTGCTGAAGAACAAAGCAAAAGCCTTCAGAGCCCTGTTCAAAAGCCCTTCATTTGGCTGCACGTTTCTGTCCTGAGAGAGTATCTCGCGGCTGAGTTGGCTGTGCCCGATCTTCCCTTCAGGTTTGACCTAGAGCGGGCCATTGACGATTGGATCTTCATGTGCTGCTTTGTAGGTAACGACTTTTTACCTCATTTACCTGCTCTTGAAATTCGAGAGCATGGCATTGATACTTTAACCACAATCTGGAAGACGAATTTGCCGTCCATGGGCGGTTATGTCACCAAAGATGGCCATATCGATTTAGCGAGGGCGCAAGTCATACTTGACGGTCTCGCAAGCCAAGAAAATGCAATTTTCAAGCGAAGAAAAGAGCAGGAAGATCGCCGAGAGGCCTCTAACAAACGAAGAAAGATGCAAAATGAAGGCTATGCCAGAAATGGACAACATGGCTTCTCCAAAATTGACGGACACGCCGATCCTACTAAAGGGCTGCACCTTTTCCCTATTGCTGCATCACAAACCGCAAACTCGGCCATTAACATGACGCACGATATGATTGTCAGTCGCAATGCGACTCAAGATGTGACTTTGGCCAATAAGGGCGCGGCCAGCGTAATGCGAGATCGACTGCGGGCCGATACTAACAAGAACGAGGATACCTCTACCGCGGCGGCAGATATTACCCAGCCTCTACCTTCGTCCCTTGGGAAGAGGAAAGCCATGGATTCCGACGACACCGCTAATGCCTCTCCAGCTGAATCGCCCAGTGTCAAACCCTTGGCGCCTCCAGAGGTAGAGCCAGTTGATAACGTGCGCCTATGGGAGGATGGCTATGAAGATCGCTACTACCAGCAAAAGTTTCACAAAGATCCACAGGACATTGACTTTCGCCACAAGGTGGCACAAGCATATGTCGAAGGGCTGGCTTGGGTATTGCTCTATTATTTCCAAGGATGTCCGTCTTGGGAGTGGTACTACCCTTACCATTATGCCCCGTTTGCTGCTGATTTCAAAGACCTCACCAAGATGGAAATTGCTTTCGAAAAGGGACGGATTTCTAAGCCATTTGAACAGCTGATGAGCGTCTTGCCGGCGGCATCTCGCCATGCTCTCCCCACAGTCTTTCATGACCTGATGTTACAAAAAGATAGTGAGATTATCGACTTCTATCCAGAGGAGTTTCAAGTCGACTTGAACGGGAAGAAGATGGCATGGCAGGGAGTCGCTCTACTTCCATTTATTGACATGCCACGACTCCTCAAGGCTGTTCAAGGCAAATATGACTTACTAAGCCCAGAAGATGTTGCACGAAACACAGTGGGAAAAGACGTCTTGCTATTATCTGATAGCCATGATGGACTCTACGATGATATCCTAACCAATTTCTACTCAAAGAAGCAGGACCGTTTAAGACTCAGCATAAATACGAAAAACAGCAACGGCTTAGCAGGAGAAATAGAAAAGCAAGAGGACAAGGTTCCCCATGGGGCTTTAAATTATCCCCTAGAGCGACGATCTATGCCGGATCTAGATTACGATCACTCAATTAGGTATGAACAAACTATTCCTTTTTTCTTTTTTTCTTTCCTTCCTTCCTTCCTTCTTTCCTTCCTTCTTTCTTTCCTTCTTTCTTTCTTTCCTTCTTTCCTTCTTTTTTTTTTTTCTTGCCTTTGGTACTTTTTGGCTAATCGGGCGCAGTGTTTATTATGACATGCCGCAGGTATCCCAAACTCACAAATCAATGCTACTACGCGGAGTGCGAATGCCGGCACCTGTTTTGACTAGGAGCGACATTGAAATACTGCGAGGAAGGGGCAATCGAGGAGGTCGCGGCAACTTTGGAGGATCATATAGGAATAACAATGGTCGAAATGGGCCTGGCTACGCTGGTGGGTACAGAGATTCGCGAGGATCTCATACCGGGCACTACAGGGACAACCAACGCTTCGACTCACATAATTCCCACCACGGTATGCCTCAACATGGGAGGTGGCAACCTCCAGCTGGGCCAGGGTTTGACTTAAGAGCTAGCTCCTTTGCAGCTCCAAATATGCAGCACCAACCGCAGCAAGGTTGGCATGGGAACAGACCCGAGTATGGTCACCAGGGAAGACACGGAGGACACTCTGGAGCGCGGCCTCCTTATGGCAACCAGTGGCGCGGACGTGGTCATCAATGATCGCCACAATTCTCTTTTAGGTGCGTATACAAGATAAGCTACTTATTCTGAAACGCATTTTGTACGTTGTAGGGCTTCTGTACCGAAGAAGAGCATAATCTTCCAGCCAGTAAATCTTGTTCATACGATAGAACCTTCCCATAACATGATAGTTACCTCGCACATCTACACTTTATTGTGTCTATGTGTATGGGGATTTCAAGATAGATAATATACCAATTGCTACTATTTGATTTCAACCAAGCCCGCCCCATATGCCTCGAATCCTCCTTGCTAACTGGATGTCTTTTTGCATAAGTGTCACTCTCTTCGCATGGACCGCGCATAGCTGCGCATCCTCAAAAAGATGTACCATGAATGCTTCTGCGGCCTCTTGCAGTGCCTGGATGGCCTGACTCTGCCATCGAAAATCTTGTCCTCTCGGTCGACAATTCAATCCAATTTCGCGGACCTATAAAGTATCAAAAAAAAAGCAAGTCCACTGTCGGAAGGGGGTTTATCATGGCGGCACTAACGAGTCGCATAAATGGAAGTTTTAGGAGTAGAAGCTTGGTATTGGCTTGATATTGCCTGATTTCTCGCAGCGCAACGGTGCCCGGGCGATATCGCCGCTTCTGTCTCGTAGGTAGTGGATCGCCCGCTGGATTGATAGTTAGCAAAATAGTCGTTTTGAGAACATGGGAGCTCAACGCGCACGCTGTATGTCGCTTGGTCTGGCACGATATCGTTGTTTGGGCGCTGCCGTTGATTGGCGAGGAGCCATTGCGAAAGGGGTATCAATTAAATGGAAGAAAGAGCGTATTGAACAACCATGCGTGGTAGCTTAACGCAATGGGCTACATCGGAGCGGATGCGAGATCGAGTAAAGAGGCTCAAGCTTGTTTGTTCCGGATTGTGGAACGCGTCTCTGGGTCAACCCGGCGACAGGTCGAGTAAAGCCTGATAAGATAAGGGACCCAGTCCAGATCGGGTCTAGTTTGTGTCTAATAAAAGCGTACAGCACGCCCAATAGCAGTTGACACATGGAGTGTCAGGGAGCTGCTATGAAGCGAAATAATATAGACCTCAATAGGATTTACCTATTTTCGCTTGGCAAAAGAAGAACATTATATGGGAATTAAATACTATTTTGGTTGTGCTTAAATACAAATAAAGGAAGGAACATCCATTGACGAGTACCTATTTCGCCCAGCATCTGCTACTAGTAGTATGCACCTAGAGCTGTAGTGTGGTTACAGCTACAGCAGGTAGGTAGTCCGTATATCCACCTACGTGTTATGTAGGGGCCTTTTCTAGAAGCTCGGCATCATAAATTGCGACCAGGTAGCTCACACTTTTGTCCTGCATGCTCAACCAATTGTGAACCTCAATTCCCTCAATTGGTGGCATGGGGGGAGCGACGACATGTTCTCCATCTCCAGCGCTCCAGCGAAACAGTCTGTTGGCGACACGATCACCGTTCTCAGTGGCCGACTCGGTTCTGCGACCCTCCTCGAAGATCGGCGGGCAGCGATTCTAGGCCTGCGAAGCTTCGCAAAGGACTATCCAGCGACTGTAGCATCTGGCGCTCTCAGGGGCTTGATTGGCAGCCTCACCAAAGATGCCGAAGATGTCGATACAATCAAGGTCGTGCTGGAGACCCTGTTGATGCTGTTCAACCCGAACAAGGAGAGCCCAGAAGCATCAGATGAAATCGCCTTATGGCTGGCCGATGAATTTACCCAGCGTCAGGAAAACATCACGCTGGTCCTGGACTTTTTAGAATCTCCCGATTTCTACTCACGCCTATATTGTTTACAGCTTCTCAGCTCGATCCTCACCGCACGAACCCAACGAACTGAAGAATGTGTTCTCTCTGCACCATTGGGGATCAGCCGCCTCGTGGCTGCTCTCGACGATCAGCGGGAGGCGATCCGCAACGAGGGTATCAATCTATTGATACTGCTGACATCGAGTTCCATTGAGATACAAAAGCTCGTAGCATTTCAGAGTGCCTTTGAGAAAATATTCGTCATCATTGCTGGTGACGGTTCTCTCTCTGAAGGCGGAAGGACTGTAGAGGATTGCTTGATACTCTTGGCCAACCTGTTGAGGGGCAATGCGGCCAACCAGTCTCTCTTCAGAGAGTCTGATTGCATGGGAAAACTCACAGAGATGCTCAAGGGCCTACTCGAAGCTCGGAACCAGGAAGATGGTCTGGCCAAATGGGCGCAAATCCAGGTCAATCGAAACATATACGCATTTCTCTCCATCATCCGCCTGTTTTTGTCTGCGAACTCGGCAGAAACGCATCAGAATCAAGCCACGTTCTGGAGGCACGGCCTTAGCTATCTTGTCCTTCAGCTTGCGTTCGACCCTGATGTTCAAACGCAAATCAAAGCCGAGGTGCGGAGGCCTACTCCCCTGCTTTCTAATATGTTGAGCTACAATTATAACAATTCGAACAGGCTTTGGTTGCTTGCGGAGACCTGATCCGCAACAACATGACCCTCCAGGAAGGATTCGCTTCACTCACAGTCTCTCCACCACTAGAATCCATGGCCGGGAACCCAAACGTATCCAATGGCCATGCTCCTTCCAAGATCTACATCATTGACGGCCTGCTTGATTTGTCATTAAATGTGCACGACCTTGCCGCATTTGATTTGCGATTTGCCGCTTGCCAGTGTCTAACAGCCTATTTCTCTAACCACGCCGAAGTAAAATCGCATTTCCTTGGCAGAGCCATAGAAGGATATCAGTCTGGACGAGACGAATCTGCTAACATCTTGAGTGTTCTGCTGAAGCTACCTGGTGATGTGTTCTTGAACGACCCATACCGCGTGTGGTTTGCCTCTGTCATCGCATTTCACCTTGTCTACGACAACCCTGCTGCCAAAGCAGTGGCAAAGGGCTTAACTGAAGGCGATGCCTCCAAAGGCGAGGAGGTTGTGACCAGCATACAGACGATCACAGCGCATTTACTCATGAGGATACGTCGAGATGATGACGCCCGAATATTGGTGGGGTATCTGATGCTACTTCTAGGCTGGCTGTTTGAGGATCTCGATGCCGTCAACGACTTCCTGTCCGAAGGCAGCAATGTCCAGGGCCTCATTCAGGTAATCTCACAGCCAGTTCGTGTAGCAGGGGAGCTCGTGCAAGGTTTGTGCGCCATGTTGCTGGGCTTCATTTATGAGTTTTCCACAAAGGATTCACCCATTCCGCGAGCAACATTACATTCTATTCTGGAATCGCGGCTGGACAGAGATGGCTATCTGGACCGACTGGTAAAATTGCGAAACCACCCGTTGCTTCGAGATTTTGAAGTTACGCCACAAACTCTCATGACTTTACCCACTGGGGAAGAGGAAGTCAATGTGTTCTTTGATAGCATATTTGTTGAATTTTTCAAAGACAACTATAGTCGAGCAGCCCGTGCTATTGATAAAGCACCCGATGTGGAAGTATCGGTCATCACGAATGGCTTGGAACAGGGCATATCAAGGCAGCTCGTAGATTCTCTGCGGCATCAAGTAGAGGAGAGAGATGGCGCGATTGTTGAAGCCAACGAAGCCAAGCAAGCATTGCAACGAGCTGTTAATGAAGCACAGGAGGCACATCGCCGTGCTAAGGAAGATGCCGAGGCCACAAGTGCAAAGCTGGCAACAGAACTGAGGTATGTTCGATATACCCTTGCCATAATGAGTGTCTAGAGCACAGCTGATGGGCATATCTAGCAAGCTTCAAAGCCAACATGCTGCTAAAGCCGCGGAATATGAACAAAAAATCGTGCAACTACAGCAGCAACTTAACTCCAAAGACCAAAATCATCAACTACAGCTAGATGCCAAAGATGCGCGCCTCAAAAAGGAATTGGAAGCCAAAGATGCGCGCCTAAAAAGAGAGCTGGATGCTAAAGACAAAGAGCTAGGTGCCAAAGAGGCTCAGTTCCGAAAAGAGCTGGACGCCAAGGAGGCCCATCTCCAAAAGCAACTAGATACTAAGGAGCGGCAGCTTCAAACTCAACTGAGTGCCAAAGAACAGCACCTACAAACGCAATTGAGCCAGGCTCAAAAAGCACACGAGGTAGAGGCAGAGCGAGCAAAGCAGAAGGTTGAAGCGGAAATCGCTGATTTGCGGGCGACTGCCAGCAGACTTGAAGTCGATTTGATGAAGGTAAGTGTTACGAGGCATGATTGAACGAGTACCGTTTACAAATTGTTAATTGGATTTTTTTTTTTTTTTTTTTTTTTTTTTGAAAAGGCCAATAAGACCAAGACCGTCGAATTACAGGCCCTTCGTACAGAGCATGCAGACGCTTTAGCAGAGCAGGAGTCTCAGCTGAAGAAAGCCAACGAGAAGAAGGAAGAGCTAGAAAAACAACTAAAGACGGTCAACGAGAAGCATAATGAGCTGGGAAAACAGTTGAAGATGGCCAACGAGAAGAGCGAGGAGTTGGAAAAACAGCTGGAGGGTGCGACGTCTGAAGCTGAGAAGCTCCGGCAGGAAGTTACGGAGGTAGGACATGGTAAACTTAATGCTCAAAAGCTCATTACTGACGGACTTTTCCTAGACAAAGTCAACCCTGAAGGATGCAGAGGAGGCCAAGGATGCCGTTCAGTCCGAACTTGACGATCTCCTTATGGTATTTGGCGATCTAGAGGAGAAGCTGGCACAGTACAAGGTAGGTGATCCGGCGTTACATTGAAACCTAAGATCGCGTAAAATGGAATGATATGATACTAATATAGAGTTCTACCAGAGTCGTTTACGGGATCTCGGACAAGATGTATCTGATGGTGAGGACGACGACGGAGACGATGGTAGTGCCGACGAGGAGAAGGGCGAGGAAGACCAGAAATAGCAACGCCATCGACCAATTTAGAGCAATAAAGTAATTTTTTGAAACTTTGAAGCTGTGTAGGCGCTATTTGTACCAATTCATGTTGTATCGCGATTGATTGTAGAGATTGGTGTAAGGCGTTGGTTGCAGCAGCTGTTTACACCTTAATGTTAATCCTTTATAAGGCACTGTTGAGTGAAAATAATTGGAGTGGGACCTCCCATCGAATTCACCTCTTGCCTTTTACCAGATGTGACCGTGGGATTGGCCCAGCAGACTCCATTTCAATAATCTTTGGCATTACCTCATCTGGAAGCTCCAGGTTCGAACACTAGTTGGAGATTTTTTCTCAGCAGTTTTTTTTTTTTTTTTTCTTTCTTTTTCCCTTTGCAGGATACATTGTTGAATTTTAATTAAAATACGTTCTAGACAATGGGCATTTACCTTTTTCTTAATCGTTGGGCTTTTTAGTTAGTATCCTCTCTCCTTTGCAGTCGAAACTTGCCATATCGGCACTCTCAAGAGTGGAGGAAGATTTTTTTGAGTCTACCTAGCGAGTACAATAATCGATTCTAGCGTGGGCGTGGCGGGGCGTCTGTTGCATATAAGGATACTTTTACAAAACTTAGCATAACTCCAGCAGCTGCTCTTTTGTAGACTATTACCCTTGCCAAGAGAAAGTATTTACTAGGTAGCTACTCAGCCTGTTGTGCTAGTACCTTGATCTCTGAGAGGTACCGATCAAGTACAATCCAGTTACCCTACTCAGCGTTGGAAAAAAAAAAAAACAGACATTGCGAGCCTTACACCTCTCACTGAAGAAAACGTGTGCAAGTGAATAGGAATTTTACACCCTTGGTTTTTTTCTTCTTTTTCTTTGGAGGATAAGAAAATACACAGACAAAATGAGTGCGAGATCATCATCGTCTGGTACCACCGATGTCTCGGATGATGGAGAATGGCTTGATGTCGAGCCTGAAGAAGAGTCCACCACCATCGTCTCTCTCCTCGACTCTCAGACATTCTCCAGCTGGGCTGAGATGCTCAACCACTGCAAGCAGCGCTACGACTTCGACCTGATTGCCACCATCAAAAACCTCCAGCTGGACTTCCACGGAGCCGTCAAACTCGTCAACTTCATTCGCAACCAGGTCCAGAAGCAACAGGCGCTCCCAGGCACCCTGACGCTCGCAGACTTTGAAGATGACGGCTACTTCAAGCCCGTCCTCCAGAACGATGCTCTCATCATGTCCCTGGACGAGATCCTCGACAGCGAACTGGTCAAGGTTGACATTGTTCCCGGCCAGGCGAGCGCTTCTACCCCTCACGATGAGCTGCTGGTGCAAAAGCAGGCGCTGGAGGCTGAGCTGGAGGCTGTCCGGACGCAATTCTCAAACTATCGACTTGCCGTTGAAGAAACTCTGGACCGCCGCTGGGGAGACGACGTGGAGCAGAATCCGTCCAAGGCCAAGACTGGTGCTGGCGAGGACCGCGGAAACTATTATTTTGAGTCTTATGGCTACAACGGTCAGTCAGAGCATTTAGTAGTTGCGTTCTTCACTCTGGTGGAAATTCTAACTTTCTACAGAGATCCACGAAACCATGTTGAAGGACACTGTCAGGACAGACGCCTACCGTGACTTCATTTACAACAACAAGCATCTCATCAAGGGCAAAGTTGTTCTTGACATTGGCTGTGGCACCGGTAAGAGAGCTCGCCTATCGACCAGCTACATGAATCCATGATTTTATTGGCCTACAAATAGCTAACGCCCATGTATAGGTATTCTGAGCATGTTCTGTGCTAAAGCTGGTGCGGCTCAAGTCATCGCTGTTGATAACGCAGACATCATCAAGAAGGCAACGGAAAACATCTTTAACAATGGCCTCTCCGATATCATCACTTGCGTTAAAGGCGCCATCGAGGAGGTTAAGCTGCCTGTTGACCAAGTCGACATCATCGTCAGCGAGTGGATGGGCTACTGCCTGCTGTATGAGGCCATGCTTCCGAGCGTCCTCTACGCTAGAGATAAGTATCTTAAGCCAGATGGCCTTCTGGTTCCCAGCTCCGCCACTATCTGGGTGGCTCCCGTGCAAGATACAGAGTACATGTCAGAATTTGTGTCATTTTGGAGAGACGTCTATGGATTCGACATGAAAGCTATGCAAGAAGGCATCTATGATGACGTTAGGGTCGAGGCAATGCCCCAGGCCGCTCTCTGCGGAGAGCCCTACCCCTTCAAGACACTCGACCTCCACACCGTTAAGCCAGAAGAGCTATCCTTCACAGCCAAGTGGCAGTCACGGCTGCTGCGGCCTCAGGATGGCTTGGACGGCTTCTTGATCTGGTTCGACAACTTCTTCGCCACTTCTCGTAGTGAGCCCATGCCAGCGCCTGAGGTGACCCCCGAGGTGTTTATAAAGGCGAAATCAGGCAATGTTGCATTTACAACGGGCCCATCCGGCACCGTGACCCATTGGAAGCAAGGTCTGCTTATGGTGCCACCGGAGAACCCTCCCTCAACATTGCCAAGTGCCATCTCTGGGCAAATCACCTTTGCAGCTCTCGAGGAGAACGCTAGAGCACTGAAGATTGACGTCACATGCATTCCTGAAGGCCAATCTACAGAAAGTCAAGAAGAGAAGAAATGGTCCTGGAAGTTGGCGTAGAGGCAGAGAGGTAGAGGTAGTTTATGAATACTGAATGGACGGGAAATGGTTTTCATCGGCTAGCGATTACAAGCTTCTAATAGTGAGGCACTTTTAGAGCCTGTAGCCATAGATTCACAATGCTCAGGAAACCTTCTCCTAAGATGAAGCCCTACACATGAAATTAGCAAGCGTATGACTTACTAGTGTAGCTCAACGCCTTACCGATGCAATGATGATGAGCGGCGTGGTTGACTGTTTTCGTACGCTCAACCAGTACCAGCTAAAAATTCCTCCAATGGCTCGAGCCAAGGTAAATGAGGGCACGTTGTACATGCCTGAAGATGCGAATTAGAACAGGTTTTCTCGTACATCACATGAAAATAGATGAATGCTAGGACTCACCGACTGCAACGGCAATGCCACCAGGGATCAGCGAACGCCATCGCTTCCCGACAGACAAAGTTCGCGCCAGTGTAGTGACAGCAAAAAGAACACCGGCTCCAGTCGCCCATTCTTTGGCCATGTACGGCAGGCCTTGTCCGGTTACAAGCCTAGCGGTGAATATCCACACGTAGGCCGTTGGAACTTGGAAAAGTTTGCCGGGGATCTCGTATACTCTGTTGCCAAAAGAATCATCACTATTTAGTCGATCCTTCGGAAATTTGGACTTTCAGGGCCACTTACGCCGTGTAGATACGATACGCAAAAGCACTGAACAGCGCACCACACGTAGCACCTATAATCTGTCCCCAAAACTGCGCCTTGGGGGCAGCTCCGAGCAAGTGGCCGGTCTTGAGATCTTGCATCAAGTCTCCAGCCTGCAATGCACCCTATCGAGATGTTAGGAGGAGATACTCAGGGGTCTATATATATATATAGAGAGAGAGAGAAGGCTTACAGCTTCAGACTAAAAACGGTCAAGATTATTAGTGAGTATGTATAACACAAAGAGGGTCATAGGAGAAGACAGTGGACGTACGATGGCGCCTGCGACCAAGTTGATAAGAACGCTAGATTTGTGAGATTGTGGGATGATCAGAGCAAAGAAAAGCTGCGCAAGTTTGCTTATGCCGGAAACGGGGTTGAGATCAGTCTCTCCGAGGGCCCTGACACCCATGATACTCAGGACCAGAGCCATGAGAACGGCAGTAACAACCGCGTACAGGGGTACCAGGTCGCCAAACACAACGCGCGTTGTAAGAATACAGAGCAAGACAGATGCAAGAAGACCCCATGTGACAATTCGAGTGCTGACTTGCTGCTCGGCTGGCGCGTCATCTGGGCCGGCATCTTCATCGTTCGAGGCGATGGAAGCATTGCCATCATTGGGAGTTGCTGGCTCGTCCTGATCCTCCTCTCCGTGAGGGATTGGGGAGTATTGATGGCTTCTCTCGAACAAAGCGGCGACCCTAGAACGTTGGAACCGTTCTCCCAATGCAGTAAAGGCTCTCGTAGCATGGGTTGCGAAAAGAGGCCGAAGGGCAACGTACGCCAGACTTACAACGGCATCGACGAGCATAATGGCAAGAGACACCCAAACAATCCAGCCTTTGCTGCCATTTTCCCAATCGTCTACTGGTCCAGGGGCCCAACCCTTCTTCTTGGCCAAGGGGCTCAAAATACCCCAGCCGACAACTGCGCCGAGAGTCATGTGAAGCGTTGTCTCGGTCCCCATGATGATGCCCTGCCCAACATATGCGAGGCTTGGGTTCAAAGTCCAAAGCCAAGCGGAGGCCGCAACAGTACCGAAGATGGGGAGCTCTCTCAAAATCGGCAGGAAGTAGTTGCAAATGGTGAAGATGCCGGACACTAAGAAACTGGCCAGCAGGAGCTTCATGTTGTATGCCCAGTCCACGTCCTTTGGCGACGCCTCTGGCTCTTCGTCTGCTACGTTGGAATTGGTCTCATCGACTAACAGAGGATCGTCATCTCTATCTGCAAGACTGGCAAATCCACCCTTGGCGGCGGCATCAAGTTCCTGGGCAGAAGAGCTGTGGCCTCGGCCGTGGAGGACGCGAATGAGCACGGCGGTGCTAAAGCCGCTGGGAAACCTAAGTCGTTCTCTAATGATGACCTGGTGGCGCCTAATATCATGCACATACAAGCTCGTCTCAGCGAATCGGCAATTTCACTTGCATTTGAGGCACCGATAAATACACTTACAGGGGAACGGCAAAGACGACACCAAAGTAACAGAGGCCGATGGACCAGACAATGAGCTGCCACATGCTCAGTGACAAGGGGCCCTGCTCATCGGCGCCTAGCAAGTAGTTCATTGCCGGAATCTATACAACAATCAGGACAACGAATCCACGGAACAGGGAGAGTGGCGATGGCCTACGACACCGACAAAGCCGCAGCCAAGAGGCATGATGGCCATGCCGCCGGCAACGCTCTGCACCAGCACATTCTCAACCGGGGTGAAGGGGAAATGCAGGTGCGGCTTCAGCAGCTGGAAGATGGCAAAGCCCATCAAGCTGGACGGCATCGACATGATGGACACCCAGCCCGTCTGGAGGCCGAAGTACATGTTGGCGGAGCATATCACGGTGCCGACGCCCAGGCCAGCAGCGACTCCGCGCACGGTGAAGCTGCGGCCCTGGGGGAGTGGAGAGGCCATGAGTTATCGCGAGTGCCGTCCCTGAGATACTGGAAGCATTTGGGGCTGTTCGATGGTCAGTTCAGTGAGTCGGCGGAGGGCTTTTGTGAGTGCTTGGCGAGGGCTTCACTGCTTGTATTTCCTCTCTTTGTTTCTGTCTCCAGGTAAGCTGGGTGAGATGAAAGGGAGTTGAGCTTATACATGGAGAGAAGTTGCCGGCGCGCTTAGTGGCTGCAGGCCGGTATTAGTAATTCGGGCGGGTGCACCAGCGCGATTTTAGTGGCGACCCAGCCCCGGATTGGTGGGATCACCGAAATCTATTGCTATTCAAGGCCTACCTAAGCTCTATTACACCATATACCTACTATGTAGCACCGACATGTGGACCGTACAAAAGTAAAGCAGTGTGATGATGCGATGCAGGACGCAGTACCTGTTTAACCCGCATCCCAGGTATACTGCATGGTCCTCGGGCTATGTGGAAGTAGCTCCAGGTCTATTGTGATTTCTTTGCTTGGTCCTGGTCCTCTTCTATCATCTTCAGATATGGAACAGACGTCAACAGCCTTGGCCAGACGAGGGTGTATTTGTCGCCTCGTCCCGCAAGGCAATGCCGCAGCCAAGTGCCCCAAGTGATGTAATAATAGGCTGGAAAAAAGATTCATCAGTCATAGGCTCAGTCATTAACATAGAGTAGACTCAAGGGCGAAAGATGATAACTCATTCAACATGAAGGTGAGCGACGAAAAAAGAGATATAGAGTGTTCGTACCTCCTAATGAACAAAGTCAAGTTAGCTTCGCATTCAACCAACATCATCACATCACGACAATTCGGAATGAGAGGAGGCCGCTGTTCAACTTACCCAGCCCGGTCATGAGGTGCCACCAGGCGTGGCCCTCGAGCAGAATTGCCCATGGAAGGCCAACCGCATGTCTCCACCGTCGCACTTGGGAGCAGAAGAAATTATCAAGATTCCAGATCAAGAACCCGCCAACGAAAACCGCCAGTCCTGTCATTGGTGATTAGCCGCCTGCACTTGAACCCTGTAGCCTCGCCTTGCTCTTCAGGGTGACACACCAGTAGCTACCATGGCCCACATCGTATTCAGCAGCTTCGAGGCCCGTTTTGGATCGTGGGCGTGTAAGACCGGCCGGACCTGCGACTCCATCACCCAGATACTCCGAAAAACGACGGTAGCTGTCAAGGCAGCGTATGCTACCTGGTGGAAGATGGGGTCCTTGGTAAGGTAGTAATAAAGCTACTCTTAACTCAGCGCGTGGCTCACAGAGAGTAGAATCTTCAATGCCCTCATATAACGCATATGCGTGTAAGCAAAGGTAGCATACTAGGAAATACTTACCGTGATTGATCCAGCAAGCGAAAGTAGCCCAACCCCCAAGACAACCGAAAACGTTTGTGAGCGTGAGTAAGAAAAACTAGCATGCATCATCAGGCAAGTCGTATAAATCATGGATAATTCGTCGACCAATTGCATGGGATCTTGAAGTCTGGTTGTCAGCTCGTTTCGTCACGAATGGTATGTAGAGGGAGATGCATACACTTTAATGTCGCATGAAAAAGGATGGAGCCGAGGCCCACGACCATGTACCCGATATAAGAAATCAGGAATATTGACGGATGCTCCTCCTTCATACAGTTTCTAATGCCTCTGATTCCAAGCCACATGAAAAGGCCATTTGTGACTGTCTGCCATCGTGTTAATAAAGAGAGACGACCCAATCGGGGCTTATAAGAACATTGAAGGCAGGACCAACATTACAGAGCTCAGCACAATACCACGATAGCGCATAGTCCTTTTGAATAAAGAGAATTAGTGCATGAGATTGAGATGATGAGTCTTCCAAACAGTAAAGACAAATTAAGAGTTCATGATTCACAGCCAAATTTGCCCACCTCTTCGCAAAAGTTCAGCGTTGACGTCTGTTCGCCCCAGAATCCATGGCCGGGACTGGCGACTGGATATGGAAGCGAGATGGCCGAGCGCAGAGCAGATAAGGCCATTGATGGTTTACGTGGGCAATAACGGGTTGAGTATTCAAAAGATTGATTTGTTTATAGAAAAATAAACTTATGATTAGAATATCAGGAATAGAGAATATGTTTGGAAGAGAAATGAACTCGTGAAGTGGAGAGCTGGTGTATACTCTTCCGCGCTACCCGTGCTGTCTTGGATCACCGGCGGGGCAGGCTGGCAGCAGCTACAGCGATCTCTGGAAGCTGAGCTGTTTAAGCGTACAAGTCGTCGGCAGTTGACCTCTACGGCATGAAACTCTAAATGGTATACGAGAAAATAAAAGAAAAAAAAAAGATCCGTTCTGTAGAGGCAGCGTCATTTTCTCTCAAATTTCTTTCAGCAGTCTTACATTATATTTCATATCATAACCGTCACGACAAGAAATTGACTAGGCGGAGTACATGTAAACAATAAACAGTGCATAAGCGACAGATTCCTGAGCGCCAAGTGTTCTGGCTTTGGGCGCCTGGGCATCAAACGGCAGATGCCCCAGACCCAGTGTTTTGGCGCCCGTACTTGGGCCTAGAGCCTCGCCAACCCGACACATTTGTCGCGCCCGCTACCTGCCAGTGACATGATTTTCCATTGATGTATGCCGCAGTGCCTTGATTATGAGCAAATGTCACCGATAATCTCTCGCCTCGAGTAAGTCGCTGTCATTTATGAACAATTAATACCCATGAAAAAAGGCTCACGTAGATCTTTTCGCAGTGGCATCTGTGCAGTCTCAATACAGCGACGGCGCTGCGCCGGATAGCGTTCGCGCATCTCCCAGTCGCGGTCTTCCAGCCAAGGAACCGTATTACTCGAATCGAGGTAGAGCAGTCCGTCACCCTCTCGTTCGCATCCTCGAACTGACAAGTTAGACATTACGATTTTGCACGCCGTCATTACGGCAGCTCAAGAACAGCTCGATCACTCCACGGGCCCGAAACCACTGCCCGCTGCTGCATTATTCAAAGCGTATGACGAAGTTCTCCCCGAGCATGGCGTCGATCCAGATACAGACCAGCATCTCTCAGCCCTCGTGTTCAGAGTGGGCGGCGAGCAAGGGGGCGGCAGCTTGTTAGAAAAATTTCAGTCAATACTTGGCCAGATCGGCATCGTTCTCGAATTCAGCGACGACTCCATCACTACTCCGCAAGACTATCACCAACATCCGCTATCCCCAGAACCAATAGATACTGGGCACTGGGATCCCGATGATCTCCCCGTCCAGGAGGAAGATGCGCCCGTTCGAACGAGGCGTCGGACATACAGCGCTGGCTCCCTAGACTACGACCCCGGGTTCCAAAAGGTTCGCACTGAAGCACCAAGCTATAAGAAACGAAACCAAACAAAAGATGATCTCGCCCTCATGGAAGCCGATGCGTATCCTTCTGCGCCGCTCTCGACAACTGCGACACGGCATCTCAATCATTATCACCAATATCCAAGCCCACTTTTCGATCACCTGCCTGTTGACTTCCGTGCCGTAGATGATGGCACCCCCTACGACGATGTAAAAGCACACGCCTTGCCTCCACAAACCGATATCTCTCACAGTTCTTCAAAACATCAATCAGAGCGAACTACTCTACCTTTGAGAGTAGAATCTCCTAACCATATGAACCATCGGGATAAAAAACAAGCCAACCATGCCAGAGGGAACGGCAAGATTAACCAGACGCCTGGATTGCAAGACAAGCAAAACTTGCCAATTGGAGCAAGTCGAGATGCTAGCAAAACTGATGCCATAGACGTACTGGCGTCGCATCCAATACAGGACGAGCTGCCGCTGCCATTTCGCTCCCAGAACGAGAATACAATGTCGAAACAGCAGCAAGCGCAACTACTCACGAGAGCAACCCGCGCTCGCGAGATATATCTAGCGAGTAAAGTGTTCAACCACTGGGCAGACCGGACTGCAGCGCGGCTTGAGCGGGAAGGCGTAGCTAGAAGACATATGATTCGCTTTCGCTGTTTCCAAGGCTGGAGTCGTGCGCCAAGTTTACAGCTTCCAATCATCGACCACTTAAAGGCCCTTACGGCGGTTCAGAAATTGCAAAGAGCTGTATCATATCAGGAAGAGCAACTCCGTCTCGCAGCGACGGTCATATCTCAAAAATATCGAGCTAGGACGGCGTCTCGCGTCTATGACCAATGGTGCTCTCACCTCATATCCCTCGTCTACCGTCAGAAAGTAGACAGGAGACTGAGACAAGGCGCCTTGATGACGTGGAAATCAAGCACTTCCAGCAACACTATCAAGGATCAAGCTATTCGTAAGTTTAACAAACATGAGGGCGTTGTTACCACATTGTCAAAACTACAAGACCAAGCGCTCTTGCACAATCATCATTTTCAAGTAGCGCATCAAATCGGCTCACTTAGGCTACTGTTTGGTTCTCTTGATAAATGTGAGCATCAGATCCAGGTGAAGTCGCGATCATCAGCCTACAAGGCCAAGCTATCTACTGCAGCTGTCATTCATACATTCCACAACTGGAACTTATCAGTACGAGTGCAAGCCTTTCGGTGGAGGGCGGATTATATATCTGTAACACGAGCCCTCGACGGCTGGCGAAGGCATTACGTACAAGACGAATGGAGGCGAAATGTGTGTGCTGATCGCCTCAAATCATACCGCGCATCACATCTTCTCTACACTCTACAACGGTCGAGTGACGCTGACGCGCAGTTATCGGTCATGGGCAATCGTGCCAGGCTATTCATTGTCACAACACGGACATTACCCATCATGGACGCTGCTGTGGAGGCACGAAGACAACATATGAAAGATATGGTTCGACAGTACTTGATGATGAGATACACGGAAGTCTCTGCCGCTAGGAAAAAACGAAAATTCTACGAGGCTTTCGACCGCTGGCGAGCAGTGGCAACTGAAGCGGCTTCTGAAAGCGAGTTTGCTGCTCTTTATAACACAAAATACTATTACGGACAGCTTGACATCGCTTTGGAAAAATGGAAAAGGCAGGCAGAAGACGAAGTGCAGCTTCAGCTAGCCACCTATCAACATTATACGCAGGCCGTATTGGCGGCTTGGAGTGATGTCGCCAAAGAGCATAATCATGCGGATATGCAGTCGCTGGAACTGTGGGCTTCTCGCAGGCAGCGGCAGTACCTCAAAGCATGGTCCATATCATCATTACAACGAAGCGGACAGGCCCATACCGCGACCAAGGTACAGCAAAAGAAATACAGCGAGAAACGGAACCGCACATTTTATCACTGGAAACAGGCCTGCATAGGTCCGGACTTTGATCGTGTAGAGCAAGATCAACAATTTACGCCGAACCGTGAACCACCCAGTGGCCGTCGCAGCGCATGGCGGGCACTTTCTGTTCGCCGACATCTGTTGGTGGAAAGGCACAACAAACCGGACACTCCGGCCAGGCCAATGGAAACACCGACGCGGTCGACTGGCGTGCCGTTGAATCTGTCCTTCCCCTTGTCTGCGAAGCCAATCCTCGCATGGCGGGGGACGGACGAAGAATCGACTGCATCCAGCGACACTGATGACATTGGAATGGTGAAGTCCCCAAGTAAAACTCCTGCGACTGCGCGGCGCGGTATATTGTCATCCACAACTCCCCGAGCGCCCGTACCGGTGCATTTGAACATTAAAGCTACGCGGCCAGAGATTTTTCCGTCGCCTCATCGCTGGAGCACTGGTGACGTTGTTAAAAACGCAAAGCCGGGTCTTTCACGGGATATATCGAACGCACCACAGCCAATTTCAAGGCCCAACTTGAGTAAGTCAGTTGCTTCTTTTGAGCGTTCTGTCCATACACCAGCCAAACCTCCTGGGCGATTAGTAGCAAGCGCCAAACCATCCAAGAAAGCCGGATCACTACTTCCAGCCGAAGTTGAATAACTTGACTGATTACCGGGGCGGGCTGCCAATGTCGTGAAATCAACGGGCTTGATTCAATAATGCCTGAG
This sequence comes from Trichoderma sp. CBMAI-0020, assembly GCA_030708095.1. Taxonomy (NCBI): domain Eukaryota; kingdom Fungi; phylum Ascomycota; class Sordariomycetes; order Hypocreales; family Hypocreaceae; genus Trichoderma; species Trichoderma sp. CBMAI-0020. The sequence continues at coordinate 2,082,133 of JAJNCI010000009.1, read as the reverse complement.
GAAGCATTTATTTATATACATTAACAGGAGCATTTCTAGCGATCTGATGATATACCTGGATAATAATAAATGTAAAACCCCTACCACCTCTAAAACCTACCTATGAATAAAGCTAGCATTAGAATATGTCTTGTCCTACAGACTTACAAAGAGAAATTGATAAATACTAGTAGTATGCAAGTTTAGGCTGTCATATGCGGGTTTTCGTCCCAAGTATAATATCAATGAGTGAAATAGAACAGATCATTGATATTGCAGGTTAAATAGAGCAACCGATTTTCTCTAAAAATAGGTTCGTTAATTGTATCAATTTTATTCTAAATAGGTATGCTGAATAAAAGTGAGCCGATTGATATCCAAAATTCTTCTTATTTTGGTTTAGAAAGTCCGATTATCTAAGTGGGTTATAAAATTCCAGTGCTTTAGATAGGTGGTAGCTTGGTAGCTTAAAAATTATCCCTGCTGCAGTATTAATTACTAACGCGTTCCCATCACCAAGACGCGATTTGCGCTTTGTTACATGTGCCAAGGAGAAAGCTTTCTTGCTATCTTACGCCGCTATCATCGGTTCGTTTGCTCTATTAAACTCCGGCTCACGGTCGACGTTTTCTATTATGCAGCCTTAAAAGACTCCTGAATAGAAACAAGCCAAAAAAAAAAAAAAAAAAAAAAAAAAAAGGGCGCCCCAAGTGACTTCCGTCTACCTGGAGAGCTTGCCTACGCTACGTCATGGAGCTGCTTCAACGGATCCGTAACATGTGGCAATTCGCCAACTTGTGTCAATGGATATATATTTTTGGAGAAGCTATCGCGATAAATGTATCGATTGACATAGAAGTAAGTGAAAATTCTGCTTCTGCTATGCCTTTTTCATAGCTGTATGCTGACACAGCGACAGTATATCGAGGCGGAATGTCTCAAACCAAGTTCACCAGGCCTCGACGATATTGCTTTAGCACTCTTGAAAACGGTCACTTCACATCGCGGTCTTACGTATGAATATATACACTCGCATTCTCCCTCTCCAGAGCCAGTGTCTGACGGCTAATATCTGAACAAAGCCACGAAGCATTCGACAACCAAGCTCGAATGCAGTACGTTTTGAGGTCGCCGGAATCAAATCCGTTTGGCGACGAAGATGCCCCCAAGAGCTTTTCTGACCTCGATGTATTCACCAAGGTAGGCACTACAGTTGAGCCGAATCTCCCGAGCATTCGCTAACGTCGGCCGTTATGTGGTAGATCAAAGTGATGCAGCAGTTCACCCAGTGGATCATGGCCCGGCCGGAGCTCCTCCGAGAGAAAATGAAAGAACAAAAAGATACAGAGCAAACATCATGGGTGCGTACCGCTTATTTTATGCTTCTTACGCTGTCTAACTAAACCCGTAGCGAATCGAGCCATATGGGTGGGACAGAGACGATCGCATCTATTACGTCCTTGACGACAATCGGGTATATCGACTATCAGAAGCCCCTCCGAGCTATAAACCTCCAAAGCCTAAGCCGAGCCGTGGGTCTCGACGTCCAGGCAAAAGGCGACGCGTATCCGAATCGATCGATGACACCGCTTCCTCCTTCGAAGACTCGAGGAAAGATGGCCTCGAAGCCGAGCTGGAAGATAATTTTCTTGGAGGCATGGTTTGGGAGTGTATTGCCGTGACGCTTGGAGAAGTCCAAAACCTCATCGACAGTATGGCCTCATCCCGAGACGAAAATGAAAAAATACTCCGACGACAACTTCGAGACCATCTTCTGCCTATTCTGGAGAAACAGGAAGAAGACAGGATCCGCAGAGAGCTAAAACGCGAAAAGGAGCTGCAGACACTTGCCAAGATGGCCAATGCCAAACGTTCAAGCAGGATTGCCCTGAAGGCAGAGCAGCGACAGAAAGAAGAGCAGGAGAGAGTAGAGACCGAACAGCTCCGGGAGGCAGAAGCAATTCAGCGGCGTGAGGAGCAAAAACAGGAGAAGATTCAGAGAGAGCTTGAAATGAGGCTTGCATCTAGAGAGGAACGTTTGAAAAAGAGAGAAGAACGTCGCACCACTCATGACGAAGACGACATACAAACATCCGTAGGCGAAGGCAACGATACCGTGGAAGCAGCTGAAAGGCCTCTGCCCCATCAAATCAAAGCCAGAGAAAGCTCAGAAGGTGTCAAAAACGTGCAGGACGAAGAGGAGGGCTGGGTATTTGATTGCTCATGCGGCTTGTATGGTCAAGTGGATGACGGCAGTCACAGCGTCGCGTGCGAGAGCTGCAATGTATGGCAACACAGCAAATGCCTGGGGATCAGCGAGGCTGCCGCAGATCACCCCGACTTCCATTTCATCTGCGCCTCATGCCGTCAAAAAGGCGATGCGATAGCCGCGCCGAAAAGCCCCCCACCGGCTGAACCTACACTTGGATCCGAACCAGACCTCCGACCTGAAACTACACTCACATCCGAGCCTGTACTTGCATTTGAACCTGCTCTTGGACCTGGACCTGGACCTAGATCTACACTTAAATCCGAACCTGGACCTGGACCTAAATCCAAACTCGAAGATAATGTTGGGCAAAACACTTCTTCTACCGCTGCTACTGCTTCTGCTATTACCCCTACGGCTGCGGCTAATGCTACTGCTGTTGCTTCTGCTGTTGCTCCTGCTGTTGCTCCTGCTGTTGCTCCTGCTGTTGCTCCTGCTGTTGCTCCTGCTGTTGCTCCTGCTGTTGCTCCTACCACCATTCCTACCACAGCTCCCATTATCTAATTGGCGAGCTATGCAAGGCCGAAACTGATGATCGCTTTTGAGGATCGCTCAAGAAGCTCCATATTACTAGTTTTGGTGGCGACCTGTTAAAGCTTTGTTCGCATTCTATAAACAACCACGGAGGGCTCTCAAGACGGCACAACGCTATTTCTCTCGTCGCGCACATGAGTACATCAGCTGTTAATGCCTCTCGCTCACTAGCCCCAACAAATGGAGTTCTTCCACTTGAGGATTGCTTCCATTCAGAAGGGATTTTTGTTGATTTCACAAAGCAGCTTATCACCTGATAAGCCTTGCCCGAAAGAAGTGGCTGACGATTGTCTCAAGGCTACAATGCTCTCAAACCTTTGTTGATATCGCCGGTCAAGTGCCTACAAGTAAAATACTCGCGAAGATATTTTTAGAGACACCTGTCCGTTTGCAATGGCAGAAAACACAATAGCCGCTCAAAGGAAACAGCTGGCTCAGCTGAGGCTCTTTCTCCGAGCTACTTCTCCGAAATGCTTCTCCGACTTTTAGCAGGCCTGTTGGACATCCACTTGATACAAAGACAAGAGTTGAAACTGGAGCCTTACAGTAACGGACCCATCTCGCTGGATAGCGGCTAGCAGTTATCAGTGTTTGAGTACAACCTCCATGTCATGCGTCCAAAGTTATGGCTGGCAGCCGCTTCTGTCGTTTTACCATACCTAACAATGCATCCACGCCACCCACCTGTTTTGGAAAAGGTGATGTTGAATTTTTTTCCAACTCACAGTATAAGTCGCGTTCATCTGGCAGCCTTCAAGCCAATGCTAGCTGTAGTCAATAGAGAAAATGTATACATTATTTGTCAAATATCAGCCTCCTAAAAAACAGAAGCCTACAATAAATGCGGACGTTCCTTTCAGCGTGAGATCCTCGAGCCGATAAGACGTGTCCGAGCAACCCCACGATGTGCACGACCAACAGTTACTAGCAACGCGCATTTCAGCTGCTTCGGGCACTTAAAGATGGCTCGGCACATGCCATATGGCCATCCTATGTACCGTCCTCATCCTCTCCATAGTTCGTACCTGGCGGTTGTGCGTCCTTGCGCTCGCAGGCTATCTCTTTTCGGCGTCCGCGACAGATCCAAAGGCCCGTGATGCATTGCGCTGCGGTGCACGGAGTGGCCCATGATGAAGGAAATTAATGCCAATTGGGTTCACAGTACCGCATGCGGCAGAAGCTTTGATAATTACTGCTTGGTTTGTTTGTGTCCTTGTAAGTCATGCGTTTGGAACGATATCGTAGGGCATGGAGCGGATATGTATAAGGGCAGCCCATCAAAGGATGCCACTCTGGGACAAAGATAACGATTCTTCCCTTTCTGATTCATAAAGAAGAGTCATCTCCTCGTCGCATATATTCCTTCTGTTGTCATTCCAATAGAAGACTGAAGATACTATCATACGCCTCAGTGCCTCTCATACACCTCAGTGCCTGTTATTCTCAAAGCTCTCTCTCTCTCTCTCTCTCTCTCTCTCTCGGCATTCTCTTGTATCAAGCATTCAATACGTTCAGACTTAGGGCATCCAGAGTCTCTTCTTCCTTCAATTTTTTCAACATCACCACATTCTTCTCTCAACAGCATCCCTCATGGAGCGTAAACGTCCTGCGATCCAGGGAAACACAGATTTCGGCTTGTCTGGCCATCCCTACTCAGCCCAGGTTCTCATGCCAGTAAGCTCAGCCAATCCATGTAGAGAGTATACTTATCCAAAGATACTAATGCTCCTCAGCCATCTCACGCACAGCGACGTGTAGTGCCTGCTACTCATTACAATATGATGGTAAGAAACCGATTCAATGCTACTCAGCTAGAACACTGCTCATAATACCTGAAAGAGACTCTCGCTGACAATTATTGCTAGGCCAACTCTCCTTATATGTCTGACGGCTCAGTGTACGAATTTCCCAGCATGGGGGATGCTTTCCATGCTCAACCGAGTAATAGGAGTTTGAAAACATCCGATTCCGAGGAAGAGGCGTATCATCCGACCAAGGCACGAAGAGCCGCAAGAAAGACGAGAACTCCAAAGCGCGGAGAGCATCATCCCACGTTTCTTGGCAAGGTTCTTTCTGACATTTCATCCATGCCTCCACCCGTCATGCTCAAGAACGCCGAATTGTTCGCCACTCGCGCGACAGAGGTGCGGCTAGCCGAAGCTGATAAGGCCGGCAAGATCAAGCGCCCTCTCAATGCATTCATGCTTTACCGCAAGTTCTATCAAGACGTTGCCAAAACGTGCTGCACCAAGAACAACCATCAACAAGTTTCGACAGTTTGTGGAGAGTCTTGGAAACGCGAGCCGAAACATCTCAAGAGCGAGTTTATCCGTCTGGCCGCAGAGGAGAGGAAAATGCACGTGGAGGCTTTTCCCTCGTACAAGTATGATCCTCTTCACTCAAAGAAGAGGGACGAGAAAGATTCGATGCTGCCTATACCGCTGGACAAGGACGGGTTCGAACACAGCAGTGTTCGAGATCTACCTGAGGAGACCAAGGTCAAGCGAAAGAGAAAGGAAGTGCCTGAATACCATGAGCCCTTACACCTGGGCAGTGGGCTATACCCACCACTTGTTGAGCAACAGCAGGTCTTCATGAGGCCCGTTGCCACGCAAGCTTATTGGGCTCCTCAGCCTGTACAAGTTGCCCCATACTACGAGGAGCGCACATATCAGGTAGATGCTGGCTCGTACCAACCATACCAGGCATGGCATGACGGCGATTACTTCTCTGGTGGAAATCCGCAGCTTCTCGTGAACGGTCTGCATGGAGCCGCAATGGAGCGTGGTTTGAGTGCCCAGGAGGCCTGCATCGACCCTATACTCCTCCCCTGTTCGCCCGGCTCGAGATACGATCTTCCACACGGCGGATCGAGTGCGGCCCAGGAGCAATGGAATCACGGGGCACATGCCGAGGTATCACGCACAGATCCAATGATTCCCGGGGTAGATGTACGTTCTTATGATGCATATCTCAAAGGAACTGACAGCGACTGGAAAGTCGAACACTTGGAGGAGCCAAGTCAGTTTGACGACTGGATGACTCAAATTGAGGGGGGGGTGTAAAGAAGGGGAGAAATGGGAATTAGGAAAATCATTCGGGTCGGAAAGACGGCGTTTTCTTTCTTTTTCTTTTTTGTAAATGTATGTTTTGTATGAGTATAGAGGGCAATTGGCGTCGGAACATGCATTGGCTACTACTTAGAGTGTACTATTACTACTACTGTATCACAACCGTTATAAATAGAATCGAATACCATATATGCAATCAGACTTTTGAAGCTCATCAGCAGTAGTACCGGGTCGTAGCACATTTCAAGCAAATGTATACTGTTAGAATAAACAAAAGAGATTAAAACCCGAAGAAAAATAAATAGAGGCGAGGTCAACAATTGGAGTATCATGCCGTAATTATTTGCTTGTATAGTGAGGTGCAGGTTATGCTCAATATCCAGAGTCTGTGGTTCTCACGCTGTGTTTAGTGCCAGCTACCTACAGAGGCACCAGCGCTAGCATATGTGATTCCATAACAGATCAGGCTAATAATATCTGCTACAGAAGTACCTCTTCTTAGCAGTGATGTTTTTAGTAGCGCTCTTATGGGTTCTTGGCCAATTCAAGGGGAAGGGAGAAGAGCAATAGTTTGAGAACCGACATGGACAAGCTCAACCAGCCCGGAAATCATACAGCAATTTATTGGCATTCTTGGGAAATTTAGAGTATACTCCTTAAATGGGTACATATGTAAAGTGACTAAGCGAGCCGAAATGCCTAATAAGCGCCCGAAGCCCGGGCGGTTGTCACTGGATCAGGCCTAGAAACTCAGCAAGGTGGATCCCTAATCATACCTGTACAGAGCTGGAACCTGGCTACGGGGGGCTTCTCCGTATTCTTCAACTCACTATCGCTGCCGCAGCCACAGAGTATGGAGTACGGCACACTCGCTAGCACAGCTTAGTAGGGACTGGCTTGGTTTTCGTCACTCACTGCAGCCCTCCTCTCTCCAGCCCGAAACCTTGACTCCACGCAACAGGTGCATTCCACCGCGTCGGAGTAATACCCGCATTTCGAGCGTCGAGCTGTGTTTAACGGAACCATCAAAGGCGAAATGGGCTTCTTGGGGATCTACCGGGCCATCTACGACTACACGCCCAAGGAGGATGCCGAGCTCGCCATCACGACGGGCGACTTGCTGTATATCCTCGAGCAGAACAACGACGACGGCTGGTGGAAGGCCAAGAAGAAGGCCGGCACCGACGACGAAGATGAGCCCTCCGGCTTGGTTCCAAACAACTATGTTGAAAAGGTAGAGTCCATCCTCATTGCGGGCGCTGTCCATCTCCCGAGCTCCCGGCCTCGTCTCGACCCTTTACGTCAGCCTCCTAGAGCATCTGCGAAGCTGCTCGGCCGACGGCTGCAAATGTGCGACGCCAAGTTGGATTGCGTACCATGGGCTAACATTCGTGTTCATCAACCAGGCAGAGACAGTAGGCCACGCGCGTGCCATTTACGAATATACCCGCCAAACCGATGAAGAGCTCTCGTTCTCCGAAGATGCCGTGCTGGAAGTCTTCGACACCAACGACGAGGACTGGATCCTTGCCGGTCTGGATGGCGAGTATGGCTTTGTCCCGGCCAATTACATCGAGGTGCAAGCTGCCGCTCCTGCAGCTGCGCCAGCGCCGCCAGCAGCTCCGGTGCTGCCAAGACGGCCGCCCTCCCAAGCCATCGCTGCTGCTCCTGAGGATGATTCAACGCCGTCTGACGAGGCACCTGTTGCCAACCCAGCAGCTGCTCTCGCCAGTGTTATCCAAAACCAGCAATCAGTCAGGGAGCCTCCGACTTTACGTTTCAAAGAACCAGAAGTATCAGATGAAGAGTCTATCAAGTCTCCTGCATTGCCCACGCGACCGCGACCGCAGTCTCAAGCATATTCACCACCCGCGGAATATACGCCCAGGCCTCAGCGAGAGTCACAGATTGAACCTCAGCCCAAGGGCCACCTTATCCCTGGTGGATTCCACTTATACAACATTAACGAGATGGTGTCAGTCATGGGCAAGAAGAAGAAGATGCCAACAACTCTTGGCATCAATCTTTTGACGGGTACCATCTTGATCGCACCCGAGAAAGCTCAGGACGACCCTCCCCAGGAATGGACTGCCGAGAAGATGACCCATTACTCTCGTGAGGGAAAGCACGTCTTCATGGAGCTTGTTCGCCCTAGCAAGAGCATCGATTTCCATGCCGGAGCTAAAGACACCGCAGAAGAAATTGTGGCTTCTCTTGGAGAGCTTGCAGGTGCTGCTCGAGCAGAGGGATTGAGAGAAGTAATCGCGGCTGGCTCTCAAAAGCGACAGAGAAAAGGAACGGTTCTCTACGACTTTATGGCGCAGGGCGAAGACGAAGTCACCGTTGCTGCGGGTGACGAGGTGGCTATTATTGACGACACAAGGAGCGAGGACTGGTGGCAAGTTCGCCGCCTCAGGAACGGCAAGGAAGGCGTTGTGCCGAGTAGCTACGTCGAATTTTCAGGTACCATTACGCCGCCACCCGAGGGCCAAGCAGTATCAAGAGCCAAATCAACCGTGGAACAGAACCGCATGGAGGAGATGAGACTCACCAAAGAAGCAATGAAGGCTAGCAAGGAGCCTCAGCAGGTAGGCCTAGAGATGCGTTTGCCTAAACGCGGCAGCAGCCTCATAACTCCGGACAATGGTAACATTTTGGGACAACAGCGGAATCGACGTGAGAATGGACGTGCCGACAGTGGCGGCAATTCGGCGAGCAAAACAAGTGAGTTCTATTTCTCCCTAATTGTAGTCACGCTACGCAGGCCAAAAGAGATCGTGCAACTGACATTTGAACCGCAGAACCCGACGCAAGCAAAGTGCGGACGTGGACGGATCGATCAAAGTCATTCAGCGTTGAGGCGCAGTTCCTTGGACTCAAAGATGGCAAGCTGCATCTCCACAAGATGAATGGCGTGAAGATTGCTGTACCCATTGCAAAAATGTCGCACGGAGACCTCGAGTATGTTGAGAATATCACCGGCATCTCTTTGGATGACGAGAGGCCGCTGGCCGATGTCAAGCGATCGAAGCCCCCGGAGCAAAAGAAGGCTCCTGCCTCTGCCGTTGGGGCATCCATTGACAAGAAACCAGAGTATGACTGGTTCCAGTTTTTCTTGTCTTGCGACGTGGCTGTTGGCCTTTGTGAACGCTATGCTCAGGCATTTACGAGAGACTCGATGGATGAGAGCGTGCTGCCGGATGTCGATGCCGGCGTTTTACGGAATCTAGGACTGCGAGAAGGAGACATCATTAAAGTCATGCGTACTCTAGACGCCAAGTTCGGCCGCAATAAAGCCAACGGCGACGGCGACGGCGGCCTCTTCTCAGGCCCAGGGGGAGCGCTGCGGAACAACACAAGAAAGGGCCGGCCTGCCCCTGCTGTGCAAACTGGCGATGTGGTTGATGCGGCTGTTTTCTCGACTGGTAAGGAAGCGTCTAGCTCTGGCGAGACTGCGGCCAAACCATCATCTCCTGCAAGCCCGGCAAAATCACCCAAGCGCCCGACAGGAGGGTTTGACGACGATGCCTGGGATGTGAAGCCAACGAAACAGGAGCAGCAGACAAAACCACAGGCCTCGCCGCCGGCAGATGCTCCCTCCGTCAACCCGACTCCTGCGCCAGCGCCAGCTCCTGCTCCTGCGCCTATACCTCCAGCGCTCACCGGATCTTTGATGGACCTCTCTCTACTGTCGGCGCCATTAGAGCCCAGCAAGGTTGAGCCTCCCGCCCAGCCTCCTGCTGCCAACTTTGGCGGCGAAGCACAGCAAGCGGCTGCAGCGGCACCACCTGCGCAACAACAGCCACTGGGAGCAAGCCCGTCCTTCTTCCAAACAGTCCCACAACCAAACCAGGTGGTTTCGGCCCAGCTCCCTCAGCTTACCGGAGTTCACATCTCTCCAAAGGCTCTGGGCAGGCAGCGACCCCTCGCGCCATCCATCTCGCCGCCAGTTCAGGGCTCACTCGGCGTGCCCCCACCACCGCAACGACCGCTCTCCGCCCCTCAGTCTACACTCCCTCAAGGCATATTCGCCGCCCCTACGCTCCTCCCCCAAGTCACTGGGCTCGTTCAGGGCCAAGTTGCGCCACCGGGACAAAGCCTTAACGACATTACTCAAGCTCGGTTCCAACAGCAATATAATGCACAGTTCCAAAACTTGCAGCCCCAGTTTACGGGATATCCTGGGCCCCAGCCCCAGGGCTTGCAGCAATTTCCTCAGGGTGCTCCTGGACAGTTTATACAGCCCCAGTTCACTGGCGCGCCTGGCTATATCGACCCAAGCCGAATAAGCCAGTACGGAGGTCTTCAAGCCCAGCCCACCGGCTTCCAACCCGCCCTGACACAGTCTCCCTTTGGCTCTGGCAGCATCAACAACTATCTGCCACCAGCTCTACAGCCTCAACCGACTGGATACCAGAGCCTGCAGCCGCTCCAGCCAACAGGTAGCACGGACGGATTGAAACCATTGCAGCCGCTTGTACCGCAGAAGACCGGACCTCCTCCGCCAGTTCGTTTTGGTGTGACTCCCGAGACGAAGAAGCTGGCGCCCCAGGCAACCGGCCGACGGGCCAACCTGTCTCAAGCAAGTAAGTTTTGTCTTATCCCCAACGCTGTGTTACTGCCTTTGCTAATAGTACCGCTCCGTAGCTCCTGAAAATCCGTTTGGTTTCTAGACGGAAGACAGTGGTTTCTACACTGCGACTTGTTATATACAGCCAACTAACTATATAGCCTGATTTAACCACAAGAACGACTGCCTGCTTAATCTAGCCTTGATGATGAGTAGAAAGCTAGAAATTTGATATTAAATTTTATGTAATTATAATACGAATATACACATATTGATAGATACTAGCCTAGAAGCTCTGCCAAGTTGGCAGTTAATTTGCCGTGGAACTCTCTGATGTTGTACTGGATCTCTCTTTCTAATAAACGCACCAACCTACCTGAGGCAGTGCGCTAAGCTGTCTGCTGGAGGGCCCGAGCTATTACGGGCCACCCGCGCTCTAGGTATTTAGGGAGGCCCTATTGCCCAAGGTAAGCACCAACTGCCCTGTGCTACGTGGTTTGCTACTCCAGAGGCTCAACTGCATTAATCTCCTGCTCATGCAAGCTAAATACTCGGACAAACACCGTTGATCTGATCTGTGCCTCTCTTTACCTGAGCTTTGCATCTCCCAAGTCAATGCGCCTTTAATCTCAATTGGCCTCCCTCGTCTCATTTCCGCCATGGCAGAAGCTTTGCAGGATCTGCTGGGCAACGGGCAGAGCGTGGATGCTGCCACCTCGGACTACATCTCGTACCTGGCGGGACAGCCCGTTGATGCCCTGCGGTCTTCAGAGCGCCAGCTTCTCTCACAGGCCTCCAACTCGACGCTGCTCTCGATCCAGGGCCTCTCCAAGAAGTCGTACAAGGCAGTCGTCAGCTCGGCCGAAAGCCATGCCTCTCTACGCGAGACGGTGCCGGCCCTGTCGACCAACGTGCTGCAGCTGAGCCGGCTCATCTCCAGCCTGGACTCGCAAGTCGAGCACTTTTCCACCAGCGTCAGCAAGGCCGGCGACAACAAGCTGATTGCGCGCCGGAAACAGGTGCTGAAGCTACTGGACAACGCCGACCGCCTGACGGATCTCATGCAGGTCCCTACTCTGTTGTCGTCCACGGCCAATATCTCGCCCCTGGGCTTCTCCTCTACGCTTGACCTGTATGGCCACATCCAGCGGCTTGGAGCCCTGTACCCGAACTCGCAGCTTGTCCAGCATGTGCTGAGCGAGTCTGAGGTTTCCATCCTTCGGCTTGCCACGGATCTCATCAACACGCTGAAGGCGCCGAACCTGAAGCTGGCTGCGACGCTGAGGACGGTGGGGTGGCTCAAGCGAGCCATTCCAGATCTCATACCTGCAGCGCCGGCAGAAGACATGATCCCCACCGTCTTTCTGATTTGTCGGTTCGTCACGTTGACAGCTACTCTCGACGCACTGGAGCCTCTCCGCCGCCTGGCTGAGGACGAGCGGCTGAGCCAGGAGAAGACACCACAGTCGCGGTCCAACGGCCAGCACACAGAACGCTTTCTCAAGCGCTTCATCGAGGTGTTCCGAGAGCACAGCTTTGGCATTGTCTCCATGTCCAAGAGCGTGGACACCAACCTGGGCAACGCATCCCCCGACGACCTGGACCTGCTCCATCCTCTGCCCTCGGCGCTGTCTACATTTCCCATCCACCTGGTCAACATCCTGCTCGAGCCAATCCGCGTCTATCTGCCCGCCGTTAAAGACAAAGTCGCCCGCGAAAGCATTCTCACACAGGTGCTCTACTGCGCCGGCAGCCTGGGCAGGCTCGGGGCCGACTTTGGCATGCTGTTAGCCATGGCTGGAGTTGGCGAGTGGGTGGATTTGGTCAAGCGCCATAGGCTGCTCGCCGGGCGGCTGGAGTCTGTCATCGGAGATTATCGGTAAAACACCAGGCACTTTTTTTTTTTGGTTCACTGTGCGCAGATGCGTCATCGCAAACCTTGGGCCGCATGCATTGAGCTACGAAACCTTAACCAACGTCTCAACAAATCCATCTGCCTTTACACCGTAGACTATATCATAGCACTAATATCTTACCGCCGCGCTATCGATTCACAGACACGCGCACCATTGGAGCTCTTTTCGTTTTGTTTATATATCTACATGAGGGTTTTCTTTGAGCTCGGTGTTATCGCAGTGTAGCTTACCAATTAGCAAAGCTCAGCTACATCACATCTGCTCGCTCCTCTGCAGGAGCCAGACTCTGATATAATTATCATGGGCATAACAACACCACCGTCATCGTCATCATCATCAGCAAAATCAGCTGTGGCAGGTGCGCGTCTCACAATGGCACGTTGTATGGAAATTGCTCATCCCAGCTCCTAGTGCAACACTTCCTCTCTGGCCTTGGGTCAGGAGTGGCTTCGGCCGTGCTGCTGCAGCCGCTGGATCTCCTCAAGACGCGGACGCAGCAATCGGGTCGTCTCTCACTGCTGAGCTCCTGGAAGGAATTGACACAATCGCCACATCCCATCCGGGCGCTGTGGAGGGGAACTGTGCCATCGTCTCTGCGCACAGGCATAGGGTCGGCCATTTACTTCTCGTCGCTGCATAGCATCCGCGAGTTCATCCAGCGGTCGAATGCACTCAACCAGCAGATCCATCCCCACAGCGCCTCGTCATCATCGCTGCCGAAGCTGAGCAATTCGGCCAACGTGGTGGCTGGCGCTGTGGCACGGACATGGGCAGGCTTTGTGCTGATGCCATTGACCGTCATCAAGGTCCGGTTTGAGTCGACTCTCTATTCCTACCCATCCATGTGGGCCGCCGTCAAAGATATCCATCACCAAGCAGGCATCCGGGGCTTCTTCTCAGGCTTTGGCGCAACTGCCATCCGGGACGCCCCCTATGCGGGCTTGTACGTATCCATCTACGAGATGCTGAAAAGGGAACTGGGTTCCTTCGTTTCTCACGATGGCATGACTCCCTCCATGGCTAGCTCTGTCAATTTTGCCTCGGCCATCTCGGCGGGCGCAATCTGCTCGGCAATATCAAACCCAATCGATGTCTGCAAGACGCGCATTCAGCTACAGCCGGACCAATACCGAAATATGATTCATGCTGGCTACAGAATGATCAGTGAAGAAGGCCTCCATTCATTATGGCGCGGGCTGGTCCTCCGGATGAGCCGCAAAGCACTGAGCTCTGCGCTTTCATGGACGATATACGAGGAACTTATCCGTAGATATGCTGGCAGCTACGGCGCAAGGCGTAGTCTCAAATCAATGTAATTTGGCCAAACCTAATATTCAGGATTCACAGAAAAGAGGGAGTTAAAAAAGAGAAGAAGACATGTTGCATAAAGGTCATACGATTCATAAGAGTATCAAGAATATTGCACTCTATCAATCAGGAAATACAGCCTCAAAACCAATCAATAGCAGTAATACGGACTACATAACATTTAGATATCTGGCCTGAAAACATTTTCGCAATAAAACATGGTCTCGTAAAAATAAATCATTCATTAGTTTAGGACGGACGAGCTCCTGCCAGGTACATAAGCAGCGGTCCTGGAGACTTGCTCCTCTTGCGGTCGTGCTTGGACTTCTTGCGGATAATCTCAACGTCGGTGCTTTTGCTTCGGCGGTGTGAGTGAGACGAGTGCCTGGAGTCTTCGACCATTAGGGTGGTCCTGCTGGTTCGCCTCTCTCGAACCTGCTTGGTGTGTTCCCAGAACTGGTCTTGCTCCCATTCGGGGACCCAGCGCTTGACTAGGACATACTCGGGATCCTGTTGGAATTAGAGACATGTTAGTTAGGGCTCGATATCAAAACATATCATTGCCAATTAAAAAGAAAAGGACTTACGGCGTCAAACTCAAAATCAATGTTAAAAGTGCGCAGCGTCTCAATCGATAGGTACCTGCGTGCCATTCGCGTGTACGTATGGCGCTCCATATGAAGCTCCGGAGCTGGGAGAGCCGGCACCATTGCGAGGTTGCCCGGGGGGTGAGCCATTCCGGGAGGCATTCCTGGAGCCATGCCCGGAGCCATGCCCGGAGGCGGAGGCAGGGCGGGGGCGGGGGCGGGAGCCGGGGCCTTTTGCACCTTCTTCTGGCTGAGGATAGCCTCGATGGCGTGTTCATCAAGGCCCGACTTGAGGAGATCGTCGTGCAGGCGGCGCTTGTACTCCTTGTCGTTTTGCTCTCGCATCTTTTGCTCATGAGCAATGCGGTCGGCCTCGGCCTTTTTGTATTTCTCAACGGCGTCGTGAGCCAAGGCATCGCGCCGTCGCTTCTCCTCAGCCGCTTCCTCCTCTTCCTTGAGGCGCTTCAGCTCCATCTCCTTTTTGATACGCTTCTCCAACTCTGCCTCTGCCTCGCGCTTCTTGATGCCTTCGAGCGCAAGCTGGGCATGGCGAAGCTCAGCCTCGTCACGATATTCTTTATCGCGCTTTCGCTTCTCTTCGGCGGCCGCTTCAGCTTCTTTGTGTCTCTTAAACTCAAGCTCCTTTTGCTTAAACTCAAACTCCATCCTGAGGCGCTTCTGTTGCTCTTCTTCGGCCTCGCGTTCCTTGTGTCGCTGAAACTCAAGTTCCTTCTGCTTGTACTCAATCTCCATCTTGATGCGCTTCTCTGCTTCTTCATCTGCCTCACGCTTCTTAATTACTTCAAGCTGGCGCTGCGTCAGGCGGAGCTCCGCCTCTTCACGATATTCCTTCTCGCGACGTCGGTCCTCCTTTTCACGATCTTGGTTGATGCGCATCAGTTCAAGGTCGCGGCGTGCTTGCTCCGCTTCCCAATCTTCTCTAGTCATTCGTCCGGAACGAGGCCCGTGGGACGACCGAGAAGAGCTCCGGGACCGAGATCGAGATCGAGATCGGGACCTGGAGGAGCGGCGATAGATGACGGGTACTGCCGCCGGCCTGCGGCTGCGACGGTAAATGTCATCCTCCTCGTCCGAGTCATGCTCGTTGTAGATGCGGTTGTTGATGATGATGGGCGCTGGGGCCGGTGCTGGAGGAGGCGGCACCGGCGCTCCAGCCCCGACGGCTGTGCGGCTGTTGCGAGGGCTCTCGCGGAGATCACGGGGATCACGAAGATCACGAATATCGCGGGGAGGCGATCGGGTGCGCAGGTGCGAGGCGACGACGGTGGTGCGCTGCTCGGGGCCAAGATAGGTGGGCGTGGTGCCGTACTCGTACTGAGGTCCCCGCACCGGCGGGCTGTGGACGTAGCGCACAGCGGGCGGGGAGCGGTCGTGGCGAACGCGGACGCTGATGTCGTCCTCGGAGTCGTAGAGGCTCATGGCGGCGAAACGAGCGGCAGCTCTCGGGGAGAAGAGGCCGCGCAATACAGGAAATGAACAGAGAAGTCGCTTGTGTGCTCGCTCGCCCGCTCGCTCGCTCAAGCAACGAAAAGCACAAGCAAACGCAGAGCAAAAGGTGCAACGAAAGAGGTGGGGGTGTCAAAGAACAGGCGGAAATGGCGAGGTTACATACCGCAGCCAAGCGAGGCCTGGCCAGCTACCCGCCTATATTTATACCCCGTGCGGCTCAGCTTCTGCTCCACAGGGTGCCAAACAGCAGCGCCAAGCAGGTGCAGGTACCGCTCCGGCGCATACCTGCTAACACGTCGCATGTGCTGCGATTAGTCGTGGCACGCAGCAGTGGTGGCCTCTCTTTTGCTCGAGCTGCAGCAGTAGCGCTTAGCGGTTGGCAGCGATAGCTGGGAGCGGGGAGGAGCTAAACCGGGCACGGGATGATGTGACGAATGACGATGCAACACACCCGTTGCCGCTCGATCTTGGATCCTCATCCTGCGCAAAGTGGCAGAAGCGCCAACGATAGAAGCTTTTGAGGGAAACGGACGAGATAGAGAGACTCTCGGCTGCGGTACCTGCTGGAGTTGAGCAGTAGATGCCCCAGGCACTCCAAGGTAGTTCTGTATGGCGTCACGCTCTAAAGCCATCGTTCAAAGAAGCGCTGCTCCGTTACCGCGCTAATCCCTCTCCGTGCTAGGCCCTGCCTTTAACGCATGGCAATCCCCCTCTCCTAGCGCAAGCAGCAGGGAAAAAAAAAAGTCCCCTGTGGCAGATGACCCGGCCCGCCCATAAGGCTGCTGCCCAAACCCTCTCGACTCATACAGTCTCAACCTTTCTGCGCAGAGGTCTAAGCCGAAGCGTCTCCGTTCCAAAGACCATCATTCCGAAACAGGAAAAAGAGAAGAAGACGAAGAAGAGGCCGTATTCACAATCGCACAATGACTGCTCAGTTTGCTTCTCACGGGCGCGGCGGCGCCGGCAACATGGCCGACGCAGCGCAGTCGCCGTCCATCAAGGCCTCGGATCTCGAGACGCCGGTGCTGAAAACAGCCGTTGTGACCACAGGCCGCGGCGGCACTGGCAACATGACCAAGAACGACGACCCTCACGAAACTCGTCTTCGCCAGGACGTCAAGGCGTAAGTTGAGAATATTCCAGCATGCTGCGAAAGATGGATTTTTCTTTTCCCGTCCTGCACACCATCCCTGCTCTTTAGAGCGTAACCTTCTCTGGTTACCCTCTCTCTAAACCCCATCCTTCCATCTCTTTGACATATGCGCAAAAACATTTTAACGATACCGTTCAATTTCTAACAATGCGCGCGTGTGTACAGAGTACCCCGGCGACTTAGTTCAGGCGCCCAGTACGCTGGACGCGGCGGCGCTGGCAACGTCTTCAAAGGGGAAGACGAACTCGAGCAGCTGACGCGCAACCGAAGCGGCGAGCAAGCCATCGACGAGGCCCCCGAGAACGCTACCGAGAAGACGTTCGAGAAGACGTCCGAGAAGAAACTGGACAAGACAGACAAACTTGAAAAGGTCGAACCAGCCGCAGCAATAAAGAAGTGGCTAATGTTTGGAAGGAAGCCGTGACAACACCAGCCAGCTCCCCTTTCGTGTCTTCTTTTCCTCCATCATTTCTTTGGTATTGTCTCTTCTCCATTTAATCTATTTCTCCCCTTTTATAGAAAGGATTTGGTTCATGGTGTTGGGGATTCTTGAGGCGCATCTGGCGACTGTTGACATTTTGGCACGGAGTCTCTCGGCGGTATAACGGTATTCAAAATGCGTAAGCTTGTGGGCTTTAATTGGGAAACATCATCTGAAGCCACAAGGGCTTTCCATTAACGGAGCGGTATTGGTGTTTTGTTTTATATATACCTATGTCCTTGCTTACAATATATCGTGGCTTATCATTACAATATAGTACTTGCTTCTTTCGCTGAGTGGAGAGCCTGTCACCTGTGTTTCATTATATCGCCTGTTTTATTATGTTTTACTATATTTTCTCTTTTCCTTGGGTCAGCTCTTTAAGGTTTTGTCAGTCGGTGAATTTCCTCAAAGAAGAATTTCAGGTTATCCGGGTTCACTCCTGGTGTAATACCTATAGACGCAAGTTATTCAGTAAACGCAGACACATGAGTAAGACGGGCACATCTCTTACCATGTCCCAAGTTTGCAATCCAGCCCTTCTTCTCGCCGGACCAGAAACCCTTGACCATCGTCTCAACAGCCTCGGTAATGGCCGCCTTTGTGCCGTACAGCACTCCAGGGTCGGCGTTGCCTTGGAAGACAATGTTTCGGTCTCCTCGAATTCGCACAGCCTCGCTAGGATCTTGCAGCCAATCCATGCCGACAACGTTGTAACCCAGATTGCACGCTGAGTCGAGAGCGAACCAAGCGCCCTTGGGGAACACCGTCATGGGCACCTTTTCAAGCCCAAGCTCTTGCAGCTTCAGAGGAAGCTTCTGAGCAATGTGAGCGAGGTAGGGCTCAGAGAACTGCTTGAAAGAAGCAGGACCCAACTCTCCAGCCCACGAATCGAACACCATAACCAACTGGACGATACACATCGTTAGCTACCCGATTCACTACACGAGATGATGTAATGACGCAGAACGCTACTGAAAAAGAGGAAGCGGTGAGGTTTGAACAATGAAAGCCATACCTGGGCTCCAGCCTTGACCTGGTGAGCCAGATGGTCCACACAGACATCTGCAATCTTGGCCAACAGCTTCTTCGATTCCTCCGGGTACTTGTAAATCCAAGTCTTGACCTGAGCAAACAGTTTCGTGCCGCCGCCCTCAACCATGTAGCAGAACAGCGTCCAAGGAGCGCCGCAGAAGCCAATCAGCGGCACTCTGCCCGCCAGCTTCTTCCTCGTCAGGGTAATGGCCTTGTAGACGTAGTCGAGCTCAGCGGCGACATCGACCTTGCCGCCGAGAACTTTCTCGTACTGGCCGTCGAGCGGGTTCTGGAGCGGGTTCGGGAAGTGCGGCCCCTTCTTGTCCACCATCTCGACCTGCATGCCCACGGCCTGGGGGATGACGAGGATGTCGGAGAAGATGATGGCGGCGTCCAGCAGGCCCTCGAATCGCTCGACCGGCTGCAGCGTCAGCGTGGAGGCGATCTCGGCGTCTCGGCAGCACTCGAAGAAGTCGTGCGAGCCTTTGGCTTCATGATACTCGGGCAGGTAGCGGCCGGCTAAGAGAACTTGTCAGACAGGGCTGTTCCCCTTGTAATAGTGTTTCTCTTTGCGACTCCTCCTTTTTCCCCCAGAGAAGCTCGAAAGAAAAAAACTCACCTTGGCGCATCACCCACATGGGAGGTCGTTCCACGACCTGGCCTATCCCACAGCGCACATATACGTATAAGCAACAAACTTCAATTCGCAGACTGCGCAAGACAATCAGATGGCAATAAACCCACCCCGTGCCGCTCGCAGCAGCAGGTCGTTCTTCAATGGCTCAAAAGAGTGCTCGGACATCTTGGCGGGAAAAGGAAATGAATGGAATTTTATATGTAGTGAAATATTGTAAGAGCCCAAGCTGTCCATGCGAGCCGAGTCAGCCATGGAAGAGGCAAACCATAAGCTCGAAGCCCCACCATCCAAGCCGATTGACCGTCATGCCGAGTTTACTGCCCCTCCTCGTACAGTATGTACTGGTACGTACCTTTGCTGGAATACGCCCACCTTCCCGCCTTTTGTTTTCGGATGCCATCGGCCCGCGTTTCCTGGCCTCTGCTGCGCGCTACTTCATCTGAGCTGTCACCAAGCTGTCTTATCAGTGCCGTATCATACACACATGAATGCGCCGAACCCAGCATCATCGCAACAATGTCGTCGGAACAAGAGCTTCAGATCAATCCCGTTGTTGGGGACTCAATCGTCCATAACAACAAGGTGCGTTCAACCTGACCTCCTCTCGCAACCGCGAATGAGGGTTTCCTACCACCCCCAACCAACCTTGCTAACCTCTACCTCCGCGATGTAGGTCCTCACCAATCTTCACAGCCTGACAGCGTCTCTCTTTGGCGTCAGCGCAGGGATCCTTGGCCTCGAGTCCTATTCCGGCTTCTTGTTCTACATTGTCTTCTCAATAATCACAACCATCCTGTTCTACGCCTTTCAACTGGCGCCAGGCTCTCTGGCAGAGGGACGCAGCGCCGTCGACACCAGTCGGTATTACAGAGGCGCCCTTGATCTCTGGACGGGTGGCATCACGAATGGATTGCCCGGATTCATTCTGACATGGACTCTATTCTACGGATTAGTGAGAGCTTAAGAGAGGAAAGTGAAAGACATGGAAAGGGAAAGGATAGGCAGCGAACTTTGCAATAATGCGGATGTGCCATTACGATATCTGTCAAAACAATAATTTATTCTTAATGCATATAATAATGACCCAATGATTTCTCTCAACGCTCATCAAAACGCTTCTCACAACACACGCACACATATATACAACTGCTGACACGAAAAAACGAGTGTTAACATATCACGTCTGTAATCTTTCCAACAAAACCCTGCAATCCTGACCCATCGTGGCTACCGTTTCCCATAATGATCACCGATGACCCTAGCTCAGCCCACTTTCGACTGTGCACTAATTCTATAGTTACCTTTGTTACTGTATCTCCCAAAGAGTCTTTTGTAGTTTCTGCTTTTTGGTCTGCGTTGAGTGGCCTAATTGTCTCGTCTGCTTCGCCCCGGTGCTGAACAGAAACATCAAGGATCCGAGCAGCGGTTCTGACACAGGCAAAAAGAACGTTGACCAGTGTGCCCGAAGGTGGGAATTGAGCACCGTCCTCCTCAAACACTGCAGTGAACCCACGGGAAGCGTGGAGCGGCATTTCACTATCAGGCATGTCCATAGTTGGCGTGCTAATAACCATGCCTCTTCGAATCTGAGGGGGGTCCGGTAGGACTGTGAGATCGCTGTGGTTTGTCTCGAAGACAAGCCCAATCGATCCAACCTGGCCAGCTTCTAATGTTCCAACTGGCAACCGAAGATTACGAATGCTCACAATGCGTGCTTTCTGCCACTCATCTGAATCTGTTGACGGGGATACTGAGCCACCAATCTTGTTCCCATTGGAATGCGTAGCTGAAATCGCGCGCAGTGCCGGTGATCCACGACCCTCAGGTGATGATTGATATTCAGTCCCAGAACCACGATCAAGCGCATGGCTCGACGAAAATGGCCCTACAACAATGGTTTGTCCTATAGAGAAGCTGCCAAGACGGACATGGCCGGATACAATAACTCCGTCCAAGTTCGCCAGCGAATCATCAAAAG
Organism: Trichoderma sp. CBMAI-0020; assembly: GCA_030708095.1. Taxonomy (NCBI): domain Eukaryota; kingdom Fungi; phylum Ascomycota; class Sordariomycetes; order Hypocreales; family Hypocreaceae; genus Trichoderma; species Trichoderma sp. CBMAI-0020. The sequence continues at coordinate 2,061,145 of JAJNCI010000009.1, read as the reverse complement.
ATCTGGGCAAGCTGAACGTGTCATCAATATGGAATATATTTCTTGGTTGCTCTGATTGAGGGCTTGCGTCTTTGGAACTATGCGACGTGGGTGCAGGAGGTAAAGGCAGGCTTGCAAGGAGAGCATGGACAAGGCCAATACCCACCCCTTTCAAAACGCTGGTAAACACGATAGGAACATGCTTCAGCAAATCTCCATGCTCGGAGATATTTCCAACAAAGCTCTGTACCTTGTCCCAGTCAGTCTGTGGAATCTCTGACAGCTGGTCTCGCGGCTGTTGGTCGGGCTGTAAGAGTTTTGGTACACGATCCGCATCCCGTATAGCACCAAGAATCTTGGTCATGGTTTTTTGCAGGGCTACTTTGGATGCGAGATCTAACTTTGTAATGACAATTGCCAATGGAACGTCAAGTTTGAGCGAGAGGTCCAGATGCGCCTTGACCAAGTCAGTCTCCCCTGAATCTGGCGCCGGAGCAGTCACGTCATGGGCTCGAGACGTCATTTCAGCATCGTCAGCAGCAATACAGAGGACCATCCAATGGGGTGCCCAGTTCATGAGTCCGCGAAACACGGTATGTCGATATCTCGGGTGGCCACCAGAGTCAGACATGAATACAAGTCGGCCGTCGTTGGCATAGTCGTGAATGTCGAGCCATGATTCAATATTGCGATGGGAAAAGCTGAAAATGAGTCTGTCTTTATATCCAATGAGCTCCTGTGCAATGGAGCTGGTCATTCCGGACGCCATCTCGTGACGATGCTTCAGTAGGCTCAGGCGACTCTTGCCCCGGCCGTTGTCCAGAGTTCCTGTAGATAGCGTTCCTAAAAGGCTGGACTTTCCCGATGCTATGGGGCCGGTCAGGGTAACCCGTAGCTGCGGCGTTGTAGATTTACCATGGCCTGGCACCGTGGTTGAGGCAGCAGAATCCAAGGGGGTTCCGTCAGTCGACTCGTTGTAACGCTTGGCATCCTTTGAATGTAGCAGCTCAGTGCTGGGCGTGATGAGCGCCTCGGCTACCCAGAGTCTGTCCCGTTTGGTGACCTGAGTCGGTCCCTGAGAAGCATTTCCATTGAGGTCGGCTATTTCGATCCATTCGCAATCACCCACAATCACCATTCGCAGGAGAGTAACGCCGCACCCGAGGCTAGCTGCCATGACTTTCAAAGTCGCAATGCTCTCGTCCAGCTCGTCCTTGGCCAGTCCGACAAGGTGTCCATCGTCAGAAACGCCAATCTCGTATAGAGCTCCTTGCGACTCCTCAAGACCCGGAATCTGAGTGCCGTACAGATCCGGCGAATCTGTATCTGCGCTGCCATCAGGCAGCTTTGGGATCTTGACCTCTCTTGAACTCGACGCATGATACGGCGATGACTGCTGCAGGCGCCACAGCAGCTGCGTCGTGAGGCGCTGGAGCCGTTCCTGGCGAGGCTGGCTCGACGATGCAGGAGTGGGAGAGGCTGAATAAGAAGCAGGAGAGGCCGAATACAGCGCCGACCCGTCTCCGGGCTGCGCAAGGAGCCTGTCTCTCTTCTGGCCCGCCGTGCTCATATACACATAACTGCGTCTCGATCGAAGTAATAGATGAAGCTTATACTCGATCGGCCCAGTCTGCGGCTCTGCATCCAGCCTCGTGACACCATACTCGGACAGCAACCCGGTCTGAGTCACCGCTGCACCTGATGTCGGAGAAGCGTCTGCGTCGTCTGCCAGAGTCCAGGGCGAGGAGACCCGAGGAGGATCAGGGTCGTAGGTAAAGACTGAGGCCATTGAAAGCGATTATAACGATTTGATATGGATATTCCCTTCCGCTACTGAGCCAGCCTGAATCATACTATGAAGGTCCGATGTACTATTGTAAAGCAATGCCGGTCATGGGATATCATTATGGTAAGCAGTTGTGAGACTAACGACAGGGGGTGCAAACAGCCTCCTGATGATCAAGAAACAGGGAATGAGAATAGTAGGAGCATGTGCTGAGCAGTGGTAAGGAATGCAGATTGGATTAAGAAATGCGAGTATTTAAAGCAAAAATCAGCCCGTCAACGAAATGAGCATGGAGGAGCCAAGCCACTGACAGCGAACGCGCTCAGCGCGAATGTGTGAGTCAACACAGTTTGACGGTGTCTCCTGACGCATGGCCGAGGGGAGCAGGTACATTAAGAGGACCTGTTGATGCAGCCCGCTAGCGGTATAGACGCAAGGTAGAGTTTGGGAACTACCGGATACAGATCGAGCTATGACTAAGATGTTTGTAGTGGCAATTAATGCCTGGGGGAGGAATTAGCTAAGCCTTGTCGAAAGGCCCTTGCAATTGGAATTGAATAGGGAATCATTGTTGCGTGATAGTACGAGAGGCGTTGCACGACGAGCAATATTAAACGTTTCATGTAATATATATAGCTATTAAGATATATAATAAATGAAATACACCATATTATGAAAACACACACACGCAAAACCCAGCAGTCTATAAGACCGAAATTCTATTCATCGCTTTACCTGATACGGGCCAACCGTTCTCTATTCATTCTTGTAGCATCATCAACTGCGTCACTCTGTTGGGAAAATTAAACGTTAGCCATCTGGCACCAAGCAAAGAAATAGAACATGTGTAAAAATGGAGCCCCAGGATTGAAATACCTTATTCATAATACGATCGATCTGCTTGTTTTGGACGTCCACCTCTGCGCCAATGGCTCGGCCGACCATGTTCATCATCTTGACCTGTCCCTCGAGTTCGGTGAGGCCATCATCGATTTGATCCTCGAGCTCGTCAGCGCCCTCTTCGTCATCCAGGTTGAATTTTCCGTAATCCTTCTTGCGGCTTGCCCGGTTTCCCCCTGTATTGCCAATCTGGCGCATGTTCTGCTCCATGCGCTGGGTGGCAGCGTAGCCGTCTCGCCGAGTCATCTCTCGCTGCTCTCGCTCAGCCCGATGGCGGTTCAATACATCCTCATCGGCTTTCTGCTGGCGCTGCTTGGATGTGAATGGGTTTCCAACGTGGACGGCAAACATGCTGCGATTGAGCGTCTTCAACTCTGCTGCTCGGTCCTGAGCAATCTTATTTTGGTTGGCCGCAAGGTCGAGGTTCTTTTCCGTGTTGTGCAGCCGTTCTCCCTGTGCGCCAAGACGGGCCAAAGTAGCACGTCCGACCTCGTTGGCTTGTCTGGCCATTTGCACCGAGCGATTCACTGAAGCAACACTGTCCTGCTGAACTTGTCTCTTTTCAGTCAGAATAGCCTGGTAATCAGCCTCCTCCTGCTCTTCTTCCGTCAATTCCCGCTGCTCGCCATAGCCTCCATAGGAGCCACCCGACTGTGAATCAGCCCCAGGTGCTGCAGACTGCTGCTGCTGCTTTTGCTCGAGTCGCTCCTGTGCGCCGGCAAAGAGGGCGTCTCTGTTGCTGTCTGGCGCATCACGGCCAAAGCCTCCGTAGCCTCCAGGGCCTCTAGCCCCCGCTGGCGGAGCATTGTTGTAGTTTGAGCCAGGGCCGCTGTCGTAGCGGTTGGAGCCGTAGCCGCCACCTGAGCCGTATCGATCGCTACCGTACCCGGAGGCGGTAGGCTGCTGAGGGGCCGGGCTCTGTCCTCCTTGGTATGGGCTGTAGCTGCCATTTGCAGGCGGTGACGGACGAGCGCCCATGTTTGCGTATTTGGTTTGCTCGGCATATGGGTCGTTGCCTCCTTGGTTGGCATATGGGTTCTCCGAGGGAGCGGGTGTCGAGTTCTTCTTGCGGCTGCCAAAAAGGGCATTTCGGTTGGCGTCGTCGCCGTCGTCGCCTTTCTTGCCAAAGCCGAATTTCTTCATCGTGTTCTATGAGAGGGCTGTCGAGTCCAGATAAATCGAGATGCAAAATCTAGAGTCACAAAAGAAAGAAAGAGATACTGGGAGGGCAGGTCGGTATTGATGGATGCAGAGAGAAAGGAGATGTCACGAGCGGCGAACAAAGATGCGGTGGTGAAGGCTTGGGTGTCAACTCCCTATCTGAGCCACCCACCTGCAGTTGTACTCCGTCCTGGACGCTAGCGAATGCCGCAGAACAGCCCAAGACCCTGGGGTCTGTTGGGGCTGTCCCACACCGCCGCAGGTGCTGCAGTAAGCCTCAGCGCTCGTGCGCTCTCAGTCTTTCACGCTACTTCAGGCTATATTTAGCCAGTAGGCGATCCATGTATAAAACAGTAATTTTAAAAATACATATAAATCTCGATTTACATATAGAGAATGCATTATTTATTATTAAAAAAATATTAGTTAAAAAAATATTAACGCAGCTTATTTTAATATGATATAATGTAGGAAAATAATGTTTTTTTTCTTAAATAAAGTTTTTACAGCCAGCGCTTGTAGGCGGACTAGTTGCCTGAGCGCTAACTCCCGCGACCCAATTAGCTTAGCCTACTACCCAGGCATGTGAAATTTTGAATTTTTGACGGTCCATTACAGGCGCCATCGTTGATATAATCCAGCAGTTCGTCTATACTCCAGCCATTCGCTCTGCCAATCAATGATGGCTGCCCCAAATGCGACAGAGCATGCTGCTAAGAGGCGCAAGACGCGGCAAGATTCGGGGTCTGTCACAATTGGAGGCAAAACCATCTCGGTCGCAGGATATCTTACACCTTCTCGACCCAAGAAACAAGTCGAAGCAAGCACCGGTCCCAAGCCAATACTGGCAGACTCGACACACGAACAGCAAACGAACTCTACGTTAAAGCAAGCGATAGAAGAAACGACCAAGCCCAGTTTGCTCGACAAGAAAGGGACATACAACAAATCACGAAGCACGAATGGATCCGGGAACCAAGCTCTGCTTAAGACTCGCCGCGAGTTACCAATATGGCAGCATCAAGATGAGATTCGATCGGTTGTGAAGCGCATAGGTACCGACGTTATTGTCATTGTTGGAGAGACGGGTTCTGGTAAGAGTACGCAAGTGCCGCAGTTTCTCTATCAGGAACCCTGGTGCAAACGACACAAGGTCAAGCTGCCCGGCCGGCAGGAAGACGGATATGTTGGAGGCATGATTGCTATTACACAGCCGAGACGTGTTGCAGCCACGACTCTGGCGCATCGCGTTTCAAGTGAAGCTGGCACTCCACTCGGCAAAGGGCGGCCAGATGGGCTCGTGGGATACTCGGTTCGATTCGACCACCAGGTGCCGCGAGGCACCCGCATCAAATTTTTAACTGAGGGTACTCTGCTGCAGGAGCTTCTTCGGGATCCCTATCTGAAACAGTACAGTGCAGTGGTCATTGACGAAATTCACGAGAGAAGCCTGGACGTCGACCTCCTGGCCGGATTCCTGAAACAGATATTGTTTGGAGATAAAACGGAAAGGGGAGGCATCCCTCTCAAGGTCATCATCATGAGCGCTACAGCTGAAGTGGGGGTTATTCAAGAGTTCTTCGGCAGCGGGGCTACGCCAGGGAAAGAAAAGGCGAGCAACGTTGAGGTGCTTCGGATCAAGGGTCGGCAATTTCCGGTCACCATCTCATACGAACCCCGGCCAGTTGCAGATCTCCAAGATGCGCTATTGAAGAAGATTTTCAAAATTCACGTGGAAGAGCCGTTACCTGGAGACATCTTGGCTTTCCTCAACGGCCAGGAAGATATTGAGGCTGCACAGCGGCTGATTGAGGAATATGCTACGACTCTGGCGTCCAACGTGCCCAAAATCATTGCTGTACCCTTATACGGACAGCTTTCCATCGAGGCTCAGAGGCTGGCCTTTCAACCGGCCAGATCTCCTATGACACGCAAGGTTGTGCTCGCAACAAATATTGCCGAAACATCCGTCACGGTCCCTGGTGTGAGATATGTCGTAGATAGCGGCAAATCCAAGGTGAAGCAATACCGACCGCGGCTGGGCATGGAATCGCTGTTAGCCAAGCCCATTTCCAAGTCATCCGCCGTGCAGCGTGCGGGTCGTGCAGGCCGTGAGGGACCAGGCAAGTGCTTCAGGCTTTATACCGAAGAGGCATTTGACATGATGCAAGGCTCTGATCTACCTGAGATTTTGAGAAATGATGTTCTTGGAGCCGTCCTCACGATGAAGGCTCGTGGCATCCAGGATGTACTGGCCTTTCCGCTAATAGATGCGCCAGAAACTGCAGCTATAGAAATGGCGCTGCTACACTTGCATTTCCTTGGCGCTCTTAACGATGATGGCACTATCACACCGGCGGGCGAAACGATGGCTAGATTTCCGCTCTCAGCTCCCCTTGGTGCCGTTCTCCTCGCCGCCTCCGGACCAGAGTTTGACTGTGTTGTGGAAGTAATCGATGCCATCTCATGTCTGACATCCGGAGACGACATCTTCATTCACGTACAATCCGAGGAAGGCGCAGAGGAGGTAGAGGAGCACCGAAAAGATCTTCAGAGGCGAGAGGGAGACATCATCACCTACTTGACTACCATGCAGCTGTATACTGCGGAGAACTCGGACAGAATAGAGTGGTGCAAGAAGCGCAAAATCAATATTCGCAACATGAAGCAAGCGTTGAATATTCGTCGACAGCTACGAGGAATGTGTTTGAAGGAGAAGCTCCTTTCGGAGATGCCGCCACCTGATCCTCAGCCGTTTACTCCCCTGTCGCCTGATAAGGCAGAGGCGGTGATCAAGTGCTTTCTAAGGGGGTTTGCTATGAGAACGGCCATGTTGGCCCCCGATGGAAGCTTTGTGACGGTGAATGGCAAGCATGTGGTTGCCATTCACCCATCCAGCGTCATGCACGGGCAGAAGAAAGAGGCCATCATGTTCCTCGAGCACGTGTATACAAATAAGAATTACGCGAAGAAGGTCAGTGCGATCCAGGCAACGTGGATTACTGAAGCATTGGGGCGATAGATGTGCGATTTAGGAGTAGATAGATACCCTTGGTGCTTTTGGAGAGACGTCACACACAGGCATATGAGCGTATAGATAGATGGGTATATATATACAGCTGCTATTGAATATACAGTCTAATGCTACAGTTTTTTTTTTCCCGCAAGCCATTAATAGTGCATACTATTCAGTTTCTTCCCCGTTGCGGTGCTTCTGTATGGCCTGCATAAGCTCATACAACTGCTGGATTTGCTCATCTAGAAGATTGTACACGAATGAGCCTCCACACTTTACCAACAGTCATCGGACAAAGAGACTTACCACTCATTTTTTGGAGTTTGCCCTGATCAATCTTTTCACCAACCCAGGACTCGCCCTCGATTTGCTGGGCGTATATCTGCCACTCAGAAAGGAAGCCAATCTGACATATTTGGAAGCTCAAGATCAGTGAATCATTCACTTGTGACGAAAAGAGCAAACTTCTATTGGAAGCAAAGAAAGGGCATAGACTGTCTTATCATCCCCTCATCAATTCAAAAGAAAACATACCAGATGCGCAGGATTGTCCACGTTGCGATGAGCTCTGAATTCGGCCTTGATATACTGGTCGCCGAGGAGCCTCATCTCTGCCGGGAGGTACTTTCGGTGAGCGCGCAGAAGCCGTCGGTAAAGTGGAATGGGCGGCAACAGGGCCATGGGCTTTGGCCGCAGGCCATTCTGTACGGCCGAGGCAGACGCCAGCTTTGCGATTGTTTGGCGCATAGTTGCAAGAAAATTGTCTCCGTGACGGATGGGCGAGATGCTTTTTATACGGCGACTTCTTATTGAGCAAGAATTTAAACGATGGAGGTCGACATAAAATGCTTCAGGGCATGGAAAAGTTGACAAGATTTGCTGGACCAGGCTTCTTTCAAGCAGGCAGCGTATAATAGCCTCGGCAACTGTTCCAAGGCAGGGAAATAAGAACCGCTATACCACCATGCTGGTTACCACCGAGACATGATTGCATCTATGAAGTCGCCCGCGGCCAATGATTTCTAAGGCTAATGGAATTGGATCCGCAGCGCCGAACCAGTTTTTTTTTTCTTTCGCAGACGCTGCAAATACATGCTCGAATCGGCAGCCCCACCAAACAACACTCACTGAATCTGTTGAAATATTTCTACCACGTTCAATATTTTGCCCATCTATTGTTCTCACTCATTACGTGAAAACAAACCCTCCTTTTCTAAAAATTTCACACACTCTCAAGAAGCTTATAAAGCTGTTGCTTGCTTCATTCATTTCGGGAGCATATATATATTCTACACGCCCACCAGTCACAATGTCATTCTCATTTGGCTTTTCCGGAGACGATATAGACAACGACAGCATCACTGAGTCTCAGGCATTAGCCCCTCCCGCAGCTCAGCCCCCAGCCTCAACGTCTTATAGCGCTTTTCCCGTTCCAGGCAAACCACAGCTGCCAGCAACGCTCCACAGCCTCTCGGATTTCCTCTCCCAGCTGCCCTCCAAGATCGCCTATGATCTCCTCGACATTGAGGCCACCGATGCCGGTGCCAGTGAGAAGCAACTGCGGCTGCCCCGCCGCGAGCTGTGGGACGTCCGAGTGCAGCTCATGGCCGAGGATGACGAGGTGGCCAATGGAGAGGATCGCGTCGACGATGGCGGACTTGGAAAACACGATGTCAAGACGGGCATTTACGAAGGCGGCTTTAAGAGCTGGGAGAGTAGCATCGATCTAGTCAAAGTGCTTGCTACGCAGGATGAACTGACTACCGCTCAAGAAGCCTCATCGCTTCGTGTAATTGAGGTAAACAAAACGTGAAAAGAGATGAAAAAAGATAGAGAGAGAGAGAGAGAGATGGCCTCATGCTCAAATCATCTGATTCACTCACCGTTTCTTATTTCACTTATAACATTCAACTAACTTATATACTATTCAATAGCTCGGCTGTGGAACTGCCCTCCCTTCTCTCGCAATGTTCACCTGGGTCATGAAAAGAATCTCACGCAACCAATGGCATCAAAAGCCCCTCTCCTTCACATTAGCCGACTACAACCCATCCGTCCTCCGCCTCGTCACGCTGCCCAACTTCCTCCTCGCCTGGGCCCTTGAAAACACCCACAGCCCAGTGCTTCAGGACGCATTCGGCATCGAAGGCGAGCTAGAGCTATCGCCCGAAATCATCCAAGCGTTTGAGCAGTTCCTGTCTTCCAGCGGCATTCATTTTTCTTTCATTTCTGGAGCGTGGTCACCCGAGTTCATTAGTTGTTTGTACGATTTACCGGCGTTCTCATCAAATTTCCTGGCGCCAACCACGCTCATGGTAGGGGCAGAGACAATCTACTCCCCATTCGCGCTGCAGGCATTCACACAGCTCGTCTTTTCCATCTTGGAACGCGAAAAGGCATCTAATGCTCGAGCGGCTGCATATGTAGCTGCAAAAAAGCTATATTTCGGAGTCGGTGGCTCACTGGACGACTTTGTCGAGGCAGCCCGATCAAAGGGTGCTGTAGTGTCAGAGTTGAGAGAGGAGAGTGAGGGAGTACGACGTGGTGTAGTTCATTGTGTCTTGCCAGAACAAGGCCATCAGTAACGCATGGCTGCATCCGTCCCCAACACTATGTCAATACAAGAGGCAAATCTACTATAGTGGAAACTCTGAGTCGCAATTCGCTGGCTATACTAATCAAAAAATCAAGGCAGCATATCAGCCAGAGATGATTGATTGCAGGTTTGAGGTTCAAGCTATTTACACAAAACCATTCGTTCCTACTTCCCCTTGCGCAACTTCTCGGTACACTCGGGACAATACCAAGTGCCATTCGGTTCGCTCTTAAGTCCAACACATGACCAGTGAAACCACTCGTATGGACAATTGTCATTGTCGCAAGCCACCATATCTCCATAGCTCACATTATAACACAGGCAATACTGTTTGTCATCGCCGCCATCCTCATCGTCATCGGCATCCCCTGGCGCTTCATTACCATTTTTGCCATCCCTAGCCAAGTTGGTCCTTGGTCTTGGCTCGATGCTGTCATCTTCTTCGCCACTACCACTCCCGGCGTCTGACAAGTCACTATCAGCCGTTGAGGCTGGTGAATTTCTGTTCGACGCCTTCTTCACCCGTGACAGCGATGACCTATTGGGTGGCTTCTTACGCCCGCTTATTGTCGGGGTTCCTCTGCGGCCAGCAATTCCAATCGCTGCTTTAACTGATCCTGCTCTCGGCCCGGCACTACCTGCTCGAACAGCGCCACCAGCTCCCAGGTTTGTCCCAGCCCCATTCTTTGGCGTGCCGGGCCCCAGGGATGAATGCCTCGCCAGGCCACTTGATGTTGTGGGCAGATTTCCAGGCCCTGTGATAGATCGTGGCCCTCTCTTCGTCGCTGGACCAGCTGAGCTCTCTCGCTGCCTGTTCAGTATTATGCTTGCGGCAGGCGTGGCCGGTGCTGAAGACGCGTGCTGTTGGTGCTGTGCAACGTGCTGCTGGGCCTGGGGATGCCTTATCTGGGGCTGGTTGGGCAGTCGAACCATGGCCGGGTTGGCAGGGCCCGCAGCGGGGTTGCGAGGTGAAGCCAGAGGACCGGCTGAGTTGATATTGTTGGATAGGTTCAGTGTGCGAGCTGAAGGGGCGCTGTGATTAGTTGCACTGGGGCGAAGAAGCGAAGGAACCTCATCAGGGTCCGTGAACCCAGGTTCGGCACGATCATAAAGCAGCTTGATCTGGATATCCAAACTACGCAGGTGCTTATCCATGACGAGCTGCAATCTTTGCATAAGGTTGATCTTGTCTTGTGCAAACTGATCTGCTCGATTGTAGTTTTCGCGGATCTGGGCTCGCAGCATATCTTCTTTAGGGTTAGGCTCATGACTCCCATTCGTCTTTATCCACTTTTGGATCTTTCCATCGCGGTCTTCGATCATGCGGATGCACTCATTGTATTGGCGGTCCTTGTCTGAAATCTCTTCTTGAATGAAACGAATCTCTTCGGGGAGGTTCTGGACCCGGTTGATCCAGTCATCGAGGATCAAGCCGGGGTCGAGAGGCTCGGCTTGCGGCATCCTCTTGACAAAATCGATGGACAAATCGTCTCTAGGCATGATGGTTAATGACTTGGCAACGCCGAGCCCATGGGTTTTTGATGATGAACAGGTGAAGAATAGACGGTAGCAGCCAGAGATGAGATGGCCGGGCTAGCAAAAGAGCTGAGGCTGATGCAATTTGATGAAATGAAAGGCTCTTGAATGAGACAGTGTAACGTTGTGACAGAGGAGACGGGACGAGCACCGGCACGGCCGTGAAGAAGTAGTAGTAGATGAGACTTGAAAAATATAGGCTGATGCTAATACTAGGCCATATCCTCGAAGACGCGGTGGTTGCGCCCTCGTCTATTCCGTATTCACCGTATAAAACGATGGTTCAAAGAAAAAGAGAATAGAGGAAGCGAAGAGGCATAGCCCATCTACTGATAGTAGGGGACACGAAGTGGACACAGCAGAAAGATGTACGGATAATCAGACGTGCATGACGGACAATAGCTCTGCGGCAGGGAAAAAAAAAAACTGTCACCAGCTAATAGCCACCTCCCCCCGCAAGGAGACGCCTCTAACGAATGACAAACGAGTGAAGTGACTCCTCCAACGATGTGGATGGACCCTCTCCGAGAGCAGAGAGTGGTTGTCAAGAGCAACGCAAGGCAAGGCAAACGCAAACACGAGCGCAGAGCGACTCGATCAATGCTCACCTCGATGCCGCTTCACACTGCGGCGCCTGTCTTGCTTTGGGCCGGCTGAGGGAAGATGGACGGGTTGAGTTGGACGCGGCGAGTTGCGCGGGCAGCGAATAAGTTGGTCTGGTTGGGCTGCCAATTCGGAGGAGATGCAGAATTAGTGATGGGGCAAGCTTGGAGGTTTATGCAGGCTAGGAGATGCAAGTACGTCAAAATCGGGTGGTGGGTGCAGGGGCTTCTAGCATGTTCCGAGGCTTAGCCACCCGGAAATGTTCCGTAAAGCTTGTTCTGTAATACGAGCCTCGAAAGCTATACCATAGCAGTCGCAGTTCAGTGCTCTGAATTCCAGCAGCTCGTCATTTCATAAAGCCATAGAGGACATTAAGGGGGAACAAAGAAAAATCTAGTAAAGACTTTTGTAGGAAGAAGGAAGATGATAAATATTTTCCATGATAACAGCTCTACCTTCTGTCCTTGCAGAAGCTTAATCAAGAGCAAGCGCGCCTCTCACGTGACACTGCTGGATGAAATCGAGTTCACTCTTCCAATCTGGAACAGACTTTAGCGTAACCAATCCCAGTCCACTTTACTACAGTAATAACTTCATCTACATCTACTCATAATGTTATGAGAACCTCTCTTTTCTTCTCTCCTCTTCGCTTTGCTCCGAAATAGCATTATTCAGCTCTATACCCATTCACGTATCTGTCCACAACTGAATAAAAAGCAGCGCTTCTCACTTGCACCCTTGTTCAGGCCTTTGCATCACGCTGCAGCTCCAATCCTCGCACTCTGCCCAGCGTTACGGTCTCATCGAGGGGGTGAGCGTCACGACGCTGCACCGACAAGACATTTTCTATCATAATCAATCATCTATTGCCATTTTACCTCCCCACCTCCCTAATTTTCAGCAGCCTCGGCACCGTCATCCATCATGGACGCCTACAGATTCCGTGTCCCTAAGCCAAACTACCTCCCTCATAAATTGGACGTCGACCCTGATCACGACATAGTTCAGGAATATGTCCAACCTCTTAGCTTAGCTGGTGAAGCGGACAATGCAAAATACTATCAACAGTGCAAACGCATGGCCGAAGAATCGGGCATCACGCGCCCCAAAGGCCACAATGTCTCCTTTCATTGCAACCCGGATATGGAGCAGCACCACTTTGGCATGACACATCCGATGAAGCCCTGGCGTCTGACACTTTCCAAGAGCCTCATCTACTCATACGGAATGTCCTTTGCAATGGACAACTTTGTAACCCGGGCTGCTACATATGAAGAGCTGGCTTCATTCCACTCTACCGACTATCTCGATTTTCTGGGCACCGTCCTCCCCGAGCCAGTTCCACAGGATCTTGAGAGCCAGAATCCAGATCTGAAGTTTAACTTGGGCGGTTCAGACTGTCCATTATTTGACGGCCTCTATGACTACTGCTCCATGTCTGCCGGGAGCGCGCTTGATGCTGCCAGGAAAATTTGCTCCAAGCAGTCCGACATTGCTATTGCGTGGGGAGGTGGCCTACACCACGCGAAGAAGGCCGAGGCCTCTGGATTTTGCTACATTAATGATATTGTCATTGCTGTTCTGGAGTTGCTACGGTTCTATCCACGCGTTTTATACATTGATATCGACGTGCATCACGGCGATGGCGTCGAAGAGGCGTTCTTCTCAACAGACAGAGTCATGACTTGCTCGTTCCATAAATATGATCCCAACAACTTCTTTCCTGGCACTGGTGCATTAGATGATAATGGCCCTAAGAGCGAGCACAATCCCGGAGCACACCACGCCGTCAATGTTCCGCTCAACGATGGTATTACGGACGAACAATACGACATGCTATTCAACAACATCATCGGCAGGATAGTTGAGAAATTTCGTCCAGGCGCCATCGCCCTTCAGTGTGGTGCCGACTCCCTAGCAGGAGATCGTCTGGGTCGGTTCAACCTGCAAGTACAGGGGCATGGAGCGTGTGTTGCGTTTTGCAAGAGGATGAACATTCCCATGATTCTCTTTGGTGGAGGCGGCTACACTCCACGGAATGTAGCCCGGGCGTGGACATACGAGACCAGCATAGCCATCGACTGTCAAGACAAAATCAACCCTATCTTGCCAGAGCATACTCCATGGAGAGAACAGTTTCGCCAAGATACCCTCTTCCCCACGCTAGAACAAATCTTGGGCGAGCCGCGACAGAATCGCAATCCCCAGAAGCGTTTACAGGATATCGTTCAGCATGTTACAGAGCAGCTACGCTTCGTACAAGGAGCGCCAAGCGTTCAAATGCAGGTCATCCCTCCCGATTTGGGTGGCTTCAGAGACGACGTGGAGGCCAGATTGAAAGAGGAACAGGACGAGAGGAACGATCGGCTACGAAAGGAAAGGGAGTCTGGAGTGGGAACCGCCATGGAATTCTAATTTTATCAACGACTCATTATATCTTCACCCCAAAACCAACTGCTGCGTGAGCAGATCTTTTATAAATGGAAACAATAAACCCGTAGACAGCAAAGAGACAAGAAAAAAAGCAACATTAAATGAGATCCAAGTACTGTGCACCGCCAAAGAAGGCGTATGTCTATATACCACACGCGGCATCATGGCGGGCATGCAGCCAGGGACAGCAGAAGAGAGGCGCAAGTGCACTAGTGGAAGGCCGAATGATCCTTTCAATGGCCCTCCTGGTATCGCGAGTTCGTCCCCCTTCCATCTATACAGACTTCGAACCAAGTTGGTCGTCGCACGACAAAGACGGCCCAGATTACCTCCTACCACGTGCTCCGCACAAGTAATATGCACACGAATATCTAATTATAAGTACTGGGAATATTTCAACAAGATTCATCCCGGAGCCGTCTTAAAAGTATCGAACGATAGCGTTACCGCCCTTGGGCATCGAGGTCTATCAAACTCATGTTAGTTTTCTAATTTCTACTTGTCTTTCTTTTCGTTTTTTTTTTTGCGGGGGGGGGGGGGGGGGGGGTGCTTACCGTGCAACCATTGCTGCCGCCGGTCCACACGCCGTTGACGTATGAGCACTTGCTGCTGACATCGCCAGTAATCTCAATGTTGAAGTCCAGCAGGGCAGTGCTAGTGGGCAGGTTCTGGAAGATTGAAAGCCAAGTGGTGCCGTCGGAAGTCTGGCCAACACCGAGGTTGACAGGAGCCCAGTTGCCAGCACCCAGCTTATCGAGAGCGCTGGTCCAGACGCAAGAGTCGGCGACTGAGTAACCCTTCTTGTTGATGTAGTACTGGGCAGAGGTCTGCTTGTTGTCCCAGACATAGTAGTCGGACTCAATGGGGTTGGTGATGGGAATGGATTCGCCAGCGGTGGCACATGCGGGAATGACCATGCTCTCAATACCAGGGTAGTCGGTACGGCAAGTGCAAACGGAATCGTCGAGATCGTTCTTGACGGTCACACCACCAGCACCCTGCTGGCAAAGCGTGGGGTGCGAGGGGCGAGTGAGTTCGAGCATTCCATCCGCATTGCAGTAGAGGCCACCAATGGACTCCAAGGTAGAACCCTGAGCGCTGGGCCACTGAGTCTTCTGGTAACCAGGAGGGCAAGCATAAGAGCACATAGCATTTGGCTTGCAGCCCTGGCCAGAAACAGCAGTGATAATCTCGTTGATGACTTCGGAAGCCAAGGTATAATCAGGCACATACTGGATACCAGACCAGCCTTTCGTGCCCAGGTAGTCCAGGGGCACCGCGCCGTAGTCGGACGGGAACTCAGAGCAAGGGATCTTTCCGCTAGGGAAGTTGGCGGTCAAACCGGTACCACCAGAGGGCTGCTGGGCAGGGGCCGAGGACTTGGGAGGAGCCGCCTTGCTGGTCGTGGGCTGGGCCGAGGGCTGGGCCGAGGTCGTGGGCGGTGGCGGGGGAGCAGAGGTCGAAGTCGACGCGGGAGCTGACGAGGAAACGGCCTCTTCAATGAACTGGGCCTTCATGTCGGCAGCGGTGCTGGAGGGCGCAGGAGGAGGAGGCGGCGGCGGGGGGACGTAAGTTGGCTGGGTCTCTCCGACGACAACGTATTCGCCCTTGGCCAGACCGTCCTTGGCCGCGGCAGCGTCAACGGGCTTGCCATCGAGCACGTACTGGGTGGCGGTTGGGCCGACGACGACGGTGGTGACAACGCTTGCATCTCGCTTCTCGACCTTGGCAGCAGCCGCCTTCTTCGCGTGGTGGTGGTGGTGATGGTTGTGAGAAGGGCTGGCGAAAGCGCTAGCAGCCAAAGAGGCAGCCAGAATCGAGTACTTCATCTTTGCGGTTTTATCTCTAATGCGCACTGCTCACGGATCGCAACTGATTAGACCAACTATCCTGACCGATGTCGATATATCTCTGGGCTATACGAACACAGCCGCAGACAGCAACCGCGATTCCTGGACACCTCGAATGTACTGACCTGACGAAAGTAAAACAAGAAGGGATATATGTTTAAAAAAAAAACGAGAGTAATTGGCGTGATGAACCTGAGTTTAAAAAGAGTGTGATAGAGAGCAGACGAAAACTCTCTGTTGGAGGAATACAAAAGGGCAAAACACAACTGAGGATGATGAACAAGAACGAAGCGTCAAAAGGGAGGGCAGCACAGGTAGAAAAACGGAGCTGGATGCATGGGGGAGGGGGGGACCTGGTCAGTCTCCATGGCATTGACCCACGGAGATCAATAACCCAAGGAGGGGGACGCCAGGGATGTGCGCAAAGCGAGACAAGGGGGTGCCACTCCTGAGAAGGGGGTGGCCTCTGGGAAATTGCTTTTTCAGCGCCGGTCTGGCGCCAAAGCGAATCACTCGTCGCTCGCAATATGCAAGGCCAGAAGTGCTGCTGTCACGGAGCACCACTACGACGACTACGGTCGTGTCGACGACTCGAGCGGCAATCCAATTTGCAGAGCGGGGAGAGAGGAGGGCGAGAGAGCGCGCAAGAGGGTGAAGAGCTGCGCTCTGCTCTGCTTGCTCCGTCGAGCTGCAGTATGTATCTACTGCTCACCGCATTCCGCATTGCCTGATGCCGGCTCCTCGCATCGGCCGTGGCCCGCGACTCTGTGCCAGATCAAGGGGCGCCCAACAAGGCTCTCCTCACACATGCTTGTGCGTGCAGTATGCTGTACCTATTATTAGTACACACAGCAGTTGGTACAAACATGTACCTGCGCACCGCATTGTCTACTATACTCCGTACAAAGGTGGAAACAGGGCTCATACTTGTAGCTGTATGCTAGTATATGGCGGGGGCGAGCTGCGTTGCAGAAAGAATGACGAGAATGCCAAAGCAAAAGAGGCCATCGCCAGTCACGCTGAAACGGCCGGGCCTGCAAGAGGCCGCTAGCCCGGCCGCCGTCCTGCAGAGCTAACCAGTGCTGCTGGTCAACGATCGCCGCCGCAGGCCAGGAAATGAGCCAGGATGTGCCAGGTCTTCCAATAGAAGGCACCGGCGGCTGGGTAAAACAATAAAATGACGCCGGTACGAAGCTTTCTGGCGCCAGGTTCGGCAACTTGTGCCTGTACCCCGTCGCTCAGGTAGGGCAGTGGTACCTAGGTATTCTGTACACCAATGCATTCTGCGGTGCTTTGACAGTACCTACAGAGGCGCCTTGATGGTGGCACGACAACAGGCACAGAGGTGTCGGACAGCATTTCGCTTGTGCCAACTAATTACTAAATCGCAAGGTTCGGTGTAGGAAAAAAATCGGGTATAGCACGCAGCCCCCTTCTCAGGAAGCGCCGCCAGCGAGTCCCATGCTGAGGCCCATGCGGTGGCTGTTGTTGGTAGGTGCCTGTGCATGTACTGGCGGAGCGAGTGATGTGCTCTTATTTGCTAGAATAGAAGTAGTAGTAGTACTATCATGAGGCATACCTGTATGCGCGGTATAGAAGCGAGGATTGGAAGAAGCAAAGGCATATGCCTACAAAACAGCTTGTTGGATAGGTAGGCATGGTAAATCAGATCTTCTGCCAGAGTGACAGGCTTGACAGGATACGCGTGTTTTTGCGCTGTGCTCGTGCCTTGCGTTAGCGGCGCAAGGTGCCTGGGCTAGGCTGGTTTGAGGCACTTTTTCCCCTGAGCTGGGCTCGCTAAAGTACTTACGGCCACGGAGGACGCCGGCTCCTTATTGCTCCCTCCCTAGGCTCTTTTGAGGTTCCAGAAAAAAAGAGGGTTTCGATGCGTGGGTGCGGAATGGAGATGCGTCAACACGAGCAAAGGTGCAGAGGAGCGCCAAGACAAGCAGCAAGCAATACCTGCGATTTGGCGTTTTTCCATTTTGCTTCTACTGGTTATTCTATAGCTGCTACTCTGCTAGGGTTCTATAACATCAAGTACATACTGTAGCAGCACGGGTAGCCCCGTCGACATGAGCGGAATTCTTTAGTGCCATGCGTGTCAGATATATCCCCTTTTTTCCGATGGCAAGAAAAAAGAACACCAAGCTTTGTTTGAGCGCGTTTCTGCTACAAAAATGCATCTTTTTTGGCAGCTGTCAGACCTGGTACATGGATACCCAATTATGTAACTGCGCGGGAGGGCAAAGAAGGAAAGGAAAAGCACCGACCACGCCTTATTTCGCCTTTGCCTGTAGTACAGAGTTGTGGCTGGTATGGTGTATAGTGTTCTACAGAATAACAAGCCGCCAAGGAAGCCGCAGCACGTTCTGGACCCGAAAACTCGCATGTGCCAAGTGAGCATGTTTAAATGTGGCTTGGCTTTAATTCTTGCAAGTGGGGGGCTATTTGTCTATCTGAGGGCTGAAAATGGCTTTTTTCCTTATTGAATTTGACATGAAGCGAATGAGGCAAAAGGTGAAACAGCACATGCTAGGATCGCTAATTAAAACGTGCTGAGAGACGAGTTAGTCAATATAATGGGACCGTGGGTGCGACACAGGTATAGTACCTATTAGGTACGCAATAACTGTGCCTAAATCGAGTGCAAAGGATAAATAGGATTCAGCGTCACGTAATACTGTGCAGGATTCTTCATCATGCGGTAGGCTAATCGGTTCGGCATCTGACATGTTCAGCACAGATCTCTCGATTCATCTCTTCAGGCAGCGATTTACCCCTCGTCCATGGAGCAGAGGCCACCGTACTGTAGAATATGGATCGGCCGAAGAGTATGGATCGGAGAAAAAAACATGGCCTAAACGCTTATTCTACGGACTTTGCTAGATGCTTGGAATGCAGCGAAGGCTCCAGAGCTTGAAGAAAGATAGAGCCTGTTTGGGCATGTCCGCAGGAACGGTTAGCCGAGGGGAGGAGAAATCAGGGAATCTGTCCACCAACAACACAGGGTACGTAGGGATGAACGGCGCATGGCCGTGGATACAAATCTCAAGTCCATAATACTATACCTATTCCACCAGTATTATACCCCGTATTGACCATGATAGAAAATGACAGGCCGGGCACATGCAGTAATGATGCCACTTGCAGCAGTGTTTTGGCACTTCTCGGTAAGATGACGTCGCCCTGGAGTGGCTGAGCCGAGATTCAGCTGGCAACTTTTGATTGCTCGTGTTGTGATTATGCGCCTTCTATCCTACATTGGTATGGCCCGTGGGAGTCATCAACAGGGAAAGTCAGAGCGGGTATTGAGTAGTCATTGGAAAGAAAAAAGAAAACATAAGCAAGAAGAGAGAGAAGAGAGAGAGAGAAAAGAAAGACACAAGTTGGTCTGTGAAAGTCAAAGTATTTGCCCTATTAGTACTATTGCTAGCATGAGCCTCTATGTGCAGTTGTAAGTGTAAGAACTCTCCTCTTAAAAGGCTGGCCACAATTGGTATTACATTATGGAAAGAAATAGGCAAACTATTCCACATCTATTTCTTCTTCTGTTTCCTTTTTACTTTCTACAAGAGCTACTCGTACTAGTGAATGACAGGTGTCATAGAGCAAGTATCGTTTATGGAACAGCCCGTATTCTGCCCTTGCTGGGTTGACAAAGGTGGAGCTCTCCAAAGCCATGACAGTGGCTGATGCCGTGTTAGTGTGCAGTAGCACCTCGTTTGGCACCGCCACGCTCTCAACATGAACTCAGCCGTTGACCGTACAGCAGGCAGGTTAGGAGTTGAGTGCAGCAGAGCATGGAGAGGTGCCGCACTGCTTTTTGCGGCTCAGGCATGCTTCGTAAGGACTAGTAGTAGGTACCTGCTGCGCTGTATGCGTGTGATGGATGGGCAATGGACTCTTGCGTCAACCGCCCGTTGTGTAAGTACATCCTGAGTCAAGCTCATGGCAGGCTTATCCCCATGACAAATTCATGAGATGAGATCAGAGGGTTGACGACTCATACTGCACTACAACTGCAAAAGACTAACCTCGTATCCTTCCACCGGAATACCTACTAGAGGAATCGAGTCTTTCGCTGCTGCATCGCTGATCCTTCCAGCCTCACCAACAGGAGAGCACTGTCCTTCTCCAGCCACTGACATACAGCATCAGGGGAGCAACATACCTCCTCTCTTCACTCTCTAGTCCTCTCTCACGCGCTCACCTGAACTAACGGGCGCTGGCGTGGGCACTGCCGCCAGCGCCGTGCATGCAGACGCTGCTGCAAGACGACAGACGCACCAGTCACGCCCTGCTCTTCATTCTTCAGCAAAGATATGACCTGTGGCGGGCATGCAGGCTAGACTCGGCCAAAGCCCATGGCTGACAAAAATCATCTTGCAACGCTGCCGGGCTTACCAGCCACTTGCTCCATCTGCCTGTCAGCAAGTCGCCACCGAATGAGCTAAGACTTTATCCATAGAGGTGGAACTGGCGCCTCCTCTCTGTGCTTCTCATCGCGAGAGAGGCGCAGTGCCTTGAGGCAGTTGTGGCAGTTGGTTGTGACAGAGTGAAAGCCTTCAATTCTGTGGGAGTACCAGAAATTAGCGTTTGGTAGGTAAGTAGGTGGCTTTCGATATATGATCTGCGAGCGATTGCAGCAATTAGCTGCAGTTATCTTGAGTCTACAGATAACCTCCTGGACCTATTGACCGTTCTGATTGGAAGCTCGGAGAAGTACAGCGCATCAGAGGAGACAGCAGAGATCCTGATGCACTTGGCTGGAGTGCTGCCACCAGGCTGCTAGTTGGAGACCGTTAATAATATCCTACCTCCCCCGTACCGAGCCCCCGATACCCTTTGCAGAACGGAACTTACTCCGTCAAGGAATACGCAGCACACGTCAAGTCACGTACGGTAGGTAATGGCAACATCATTAACATGTAACCGCCTCGCGATACCCAGGAGGTGGCGCCTGTCTTAGCAGCAGCACCATTAACGGTGAGTGATAAGCCAAGTCGAGACAAGATCGTCTCCAGTACCCAAGGCGCTGGACCAGCAGCGCCCAAGGCCGAGGTATTCAGGACTCGCATGGTTACGGCACCTGCGGATCAAGCAGCGCGCTAGGCTTGCCGTGATTATTTCCTTGTCGGCAGCCCAGTTGGAGATATCCGGCGTGGGAGTGGCTTGGTCGTTGGCTTGGTCTCCGTACGAAGACGTGGGAGCGCACTAGGCTTGGCATTTCGACCGGTCCACTTTGTCAACAACGCTATGATGCTATGATGTGTACCTACAAGTATGCTATCCTCGAAAAAGAAGAGCCAAAAAAAAAAAAAAAGACACAACACAAGGTGTAAATAAAAACCCAACATACCGTGTGCAAAGCTACCTAGGCAACCAGCCACCTTATTTTGACTCGTTGGCATAAGAATAGCATCTAAACCACGCCATTCCACCTCAAATCCTCCAAATTGGTAGCAATTGCTAGGTGTTTGAAAAAGGAGCATGGCAAAAGAAGACGGCATGGCTTTATAATAGCACCAGATCCTCCCATGCTTCAAGTTTCGAGGCATGTCATCCCCGGCAGGCGCTGCGCTGCCGCAGAACGACGCGGCGTCCAATAGCAGCTGTGTGGCGCAGGCAGCCCACTGCACGCCTTTTATTGTCCACCGCCCTGCCTCCCTGACCCGGCTCCAGCACCGCGTACTGCGCTAAAGCTGGGCTCGGCCGCACTTCGACTTTCTTCCTCCCATCCCCAGCCTGTTTTCCAGCCCCAATACATCACCACCTCCATCACCTTCATCATCAACCACCACCGTTTCCCATCGCCAACGCCTGCCAATTCCGGGACCTCGCAGAGCACCCGCTTACCCCATGCAATTCACCCGTGCAGCCTCGGAATAGTCAGCGTCACCGCGCGGCAGGGCTGCCGAAACAAAGATCCAAAGGAGCAGAAAATTACCCTACTCTAGCTCTCGCCACAATAATTCAGCCACACCTCGAGCAGCCTCGAAATGGTGTCGCTGGTTTAGCCTGCCTCGACCTTTTGCGACCGCATGTCAACCGTCTCCCAGGACTCGCCGTCGCCTTCATCGCCTTCTCCATTGCATCTTCTTATGGCCTCTCACGCTGCTGCCATCGCAACCGGAACCCCACTCCCGTCTGGCCCGACTCGAACCCCTCCCCCAGCTCTCCCTTTGGACGACGGCGCGAGACAGCCCAAGAGGCGGCGCGAATCTGATTCCTCATCGTCGCGAGCCTTTGCTTCCGCTCAGCTCTATCCTCAATCGCCTCCATCGAAGTCGGCCAAGCTGCTGCTGGCAACTGGCCAAGCCTCACCTCCACTGACTGGCGCCGCGCCTCTGGAAGACGAGCGACGGCGTGGAGAAGAAGAAACGGACGGAGAGGTTGAACAAGAGCATCTACACGCGACCGACGAGAGTCCCAATCAACGTGATCTAGCTGCTCTGATGTCTGCGGGGGCCCAAGCCATGAGCCGTCCGGCAGACGCGCCGCAACTGGCTCCCACAGCCGCCATGGAGCCATCCTCCAAGGTCGCCACGGCTGCCTTGTCCATATCACAAAACGGCGGCGGCGATCGTATTGAAGAACGAAGCGAGATGACTCCCCAGAGCCCGTCAAGCATCGCCGGCGCGGAGGTAACCGAAAGCCCAACGGCGATGGATGTCGATGCGAAAGGCGAATCTCTTGTCGCTCAACAGGTTGCCGTACAAGACGAACGGCCGCAGCCTGGATCATTGTCTTATCCCGGTTCTCTACAAACAAGCGGCAGCATTCCGGATTCGCCAATCCGGGGCATGAGCTTTCCAATGCCTGCCCAAAGCCAGGGCTCTCCTCCATCCTCGGCGAGCAAGAAACACAAGTGCCCATACTGCAACACCGAGTTTACTCGGCACCATAACCTCAAGAGCCACCTCCTGACGCACAGCCAGGAGAAGCCCTACGTATGTACAGACTGCCAGATGCGATTTCGCCGCCTTCACGACCTCAAACGCCATGGCAAGCTTCACACGGGTGAAAAGCCCCATGTGTGCCCCAAGTGCGATCGCAAATTTGCTCGAGGCGATGCCCTGGCCCGACACAGCAAAGGGTTGGGCGGGTGCGCCGGCAGACGGTCCAGCATGGGTAGCTTCGCCGACGGAGATGAGCTAGACGGTGCTATGGAAGGAGACGAGGCTGCCGTAATGACGGGCATTGCCTACGATAATCCCGACGAAGAGGAGTTGAGGCGACAGAGCTTGCCCAGCCTCAGTGCGCAACATATTCCAGGCGGACCAGCAGAACAGTACGGGGGTCACTCCCGGACGTACCCTCCAGCCGGAGCGAGGTCTACGACAGCTGCTGCCGGCTTATACCCCCCCGGCGTCGGCCAGAACCAAGCCGCGGGGACTAGCAGTACAAGCGTCTCTAATAGTATTGGAGGCAGTCACACGCCAAATACTAGCATTTCCTCGTCCGTTGCGGTCGGCGGTGCAAACGCAGGTCTTTATCCACAGGCTGTTGTGCCAGACGGTGGAAAGCCCCTGAATCCCGATGGAGTGCCGAGTCACGATGCCTCTAGTATCGTGAGACAACGATCGCCCAGTCTGTCCCATCAATTACAGCAGCAGCAGCAGCAGCAGCAGATGGGGAGGCGACAGTCAGAAATGCAGTCTCCTCACAGCGGGCAAAATAGACCAAAGCTTCCTGGGTTGACTCATCCAGGATATGCCACGGCGACTTCCCCGGGCTTCTCTCACGGCGGCCGTCCGCCAACTGCAACGGCGTCGACCGGCGACAGTGGCAACATGTTTGCGCAGAGCGACCCGAGCGTGTGGGCCTACATCCAGACTCTGGAAGAAAAAGTCAAGTCACTGTCGGACAAGATCGTATCGCTCGATCACGAGATGACCATGCTGAAAAGCAAGCTTGAAAATCGTGAAGGAGTTCCCGCTAGCTGAGAAAAAAGCCAGCTTGATATGACCCATGATATGACCCGCCTCATCATACAGCGCCACGGTGTTCTAAGAGGGTGGGGAGCAGGGCTAAACAATCTACATTTAGAATGCATTCGCCTTTTGGGTTTCACTTTTCCTATCTATTTTATACTGTTGGCAACTCCTGTTGGTCTTCCGGACTGGCACAGAATCCTACAAGGGGGGTGGAATTGGCGTTCAGGTTTTGGGAATCTGGGTGGATGGTGGAAACCTCCACGCAAAAAAGATGGCGACCGGTTATTTACGATTTGGTTTTTGTTTTCCCTCTCTATTGTTCCCGTGTTGTAGTAGTATACAGAACTTGTGTGATTATCAGACGTGCGATCTTGCTGTGCGGCATTTCGGAAAGGCTTTCTCTCGTTTTTTTTTTTTTTTTTTTTTTTTTTTTTTTTCCCTATCTTAGAGTACGGTAGCACTGGAATGAACGATTTACTCTTATGGAGTCTTGATTTCTGCATCTGTTACAGTAATGTTTAGCTGCAAGAGTCCTGTATCTGTAGAGTTGAAGATGACAAATTAATGCAGTGTCTAATCCAGACCTCTGTACAGCAACTGTTCACAAGCAGATGGGACAATTGGCTACTGTAAAACAGCCGATTTGAACCGAGGCTGATGCTGACTTTCTCAGCTGCTTGAGGCGCAGGCATGCTGGTCGGTACGTTCCGCGCTCCATTGGCCTGCCTTTTGCTCCTGAGCAAGCTGCAAGGTTATGCATATACCGGGGAGCTCGACGCAAAGTACTCCGTACCATGGCTGATTCTGCACTGTGGCTTGCAGGTTCCCTGCTCTGAACGGCCGCCAAATGCCCTCCAGCAGGTACCTCCCGGGCCTCTCTAGCGCGAAGTGTCACGTCACTGTCCAGGGGCAGCACCGCCTGCAGCTCGGCGCACCGATGAGGTAATGGACGCAGCTCGGAGAGCCTGTTTCAAGGTGCCTGGAGTGTGGCGCCGCGCCAGACAAAGAGAGGCTGCCATCGCAACTTGCTCTGAGACCTGCAATCTGCAATCTATGTTAGAATCAACCACCACAGACGACCATCTATTCGCGAGCGACTTTGCATTTTTACATCTCCTTCCGGATCCCTCAACGCCGCTGCGCACCGCTGCTCCAACGCATCAACCGAAAGACGAACCACAAGCACAAGCTACCTACTACCTACGACAAGTATCCCAAGCTCTTTATGGTGGAGGCCTACTAGCGGCATAGTCCACGAGGCCGCTTGACAGCATCTCAACCATGGCTACGGCTGAGAAGGCGGTGCGGAATGGCGAGGGCCGTTCGACACGCCTCAACGACGCCGTCACGGTGAACGGAGACCACGGCCACGACGACGATCGGCCGTATCCTGTCTTACCGGACAACGGACACACCCCAGGCCACGAGTCTGGCGCTTGGAAGGCTGCGGGCATCCGCTTTGCGCCGCTGCGCATGCCCTTCCCTCGCCGACTGCAGACCGCCGCCGTCTTCTTCCACTGCATGACTCTCGTCACCTTGATCTCGCTGTTCTGGTTCACCTGCGCCAACGTTCTGACGTGGCCCATCTTGGTGCCGTATCTGGTGCATCTAACCATGTCCTCCGCGGCGACCAATGGCAAGCTCAGCTATCGATCCGAGTACCTCAGATCTCTGCCCCTCTGGAGATTCTTTGCGGCGTATTTCCCCATGAGACTGCACAAAACGCACGACCTTCCGCCGGATCGGAGGTACATCTTTGGCTATCATCCACATGGCATCATCTCCCACGGCGCCTGGACCGCTTTTAGCACAAACGCCCTGGGCTTCTCGGCAAAGTTCCCCGGCATCACAAATACCCTGCTGACGCTCGAGTCGAATTTCCGAATTCCCTTTTACCGCGACTGGATCTTGTCAATGGGTATGGCTTCGGTGTCCAAGGAGTCCATCCGCAATACCCTGACACGAGGCGGGCCCAACAACGACGGGATAGGCCGTGCCGTCACAATCGTCGTTGGCGGAGCTCGTGAATCCTTGACGGCCCAGCCGGGGACTTTGAGGCTCATTCTCAAGGGCAGAAAGGGCTTCGTGAAGATGGCTCTGCGCACAGGAGCTGACCTGGTCCCCGTCCTCTCCTTTGGCGAAAATGACTTATACGACCAGCTAACCGCGGAGACGCACCCCATGGTCCACAAGTTCCAGATGTTCGTGCTGAAGGTGTTCAAGTTTACGCTCCCTGCAATTCATGGTCGAGGCATTCTCAACTACGACGTCGGCCTCATGCCTTACCGCCGTGAAGTCAACATCGTGGTGGGCAAGCCGATTCGCATCGACTCGCCCCCCTGCGAGCAGCCGTCACAAGAGGACGTGGACCGGTACCACGAGCTGTATGTCGAGGAGATTGAAAAGATTTGGGAGACTTACAAAGACCAGTTTGCCAAAGGCCGAACGTCTGAGCTTGTTATTGATGCTTGAATCTTGACTGAGGTGTGAAATATGCCCTTGTCCTCGGCTTCTCTGCATCTCTCCTTGTTTCTTCCTTTCTTCCTTTCTATTCTTGTTTTTTTTTTTTTTCTTTTTTTTTTTGTGTGTATTTTTTTAGGGATCGACCATGGGATATGAGTTCTTATGCTCAGGGTAATTCGAAAAGGATGGGCAAAATCATTTTCAAGTAGGGTAGCCATAATTGCGGGAGCGAAAGAGCGCTGCAAGCAAGCGTGTTACGGATCAATAGATTGTAAAACTGAAGAACTTTTGAATATGACAATTTGTAATTATCATCGGTGCTCATTCGGGTATCATCACTTTGATTTGCTCTCGTACCTTTTAGCGATTGCTCTATAAGCTTTGGTTGCTTCATTGCCCTCTTCATCAGTTGTTGCGATTGATGTAGCTTTGAAATGTCACCTGACCTCGCGTCTAAGTTCTGACGCGATTCTCCCTTCCGCCACTGTGAAGCGTGAAGACGTGCACGGCAGCTCAACTTTACTTTCTCCAACCCAATTCTAACTTTTCCCAACTATTTTTGCTTATTTCGCTTCTTCTTGTCCTTCTTCTCTTTTTTTTTCTGTTGTGCATATACTTCCCAAGTTTATCTCACAATAACGTAGCACACCATCCGAATGCCCCGCCCTACCAGAGGTAGCCAACAGGCTGCTATCAAGCGCGAAGAAGACGACTTCGACGAAGTGAAAGCTTCCAAACCAAGGCAGTCTGCAGCCGCCACAAAGCGAAAAGCAGATTTCGAGCCCGAGGTAGATGGCGATTCCAAGACTCAGGCTTCTAAAGCTGTAAAGAAGCGCAAGGGGAAAGCAAAAGGCGACGAAGAAGCAATGGTTTTGGCGGAGAGGACTGCTGTATCGGCTATGGGCAAGGCCATGTACATTGGCGCTCACGTCAGTGCTGCAGGAGGTATTTTGATGCTTATACACCATTTACAACGGTGCAAAAGAAATATCGATTGCTAATATTGAAATCCATTTCCAATAGGCGTCCAGAATGCCGTCACAAATGCCGTCCAAATCGGCGCCAACTCTTTTGCCCTCTTCCTTAAATCCCAACGCAAATGGAGCAACCCTCCCATCACAGCAGAAGCCAAGAACGGCTTCATAAGCCAGTGCAAGGAGCACCACTATCACGCCAATGAACACGCTCTCCCCCATGGCTCATATCTTGTCAATCTCGCGCAGGCGGATAAAGACAAGGCTAAACAGGCATACGACAGCTTTGTCGATGACCTCGACCGATGTGAGCAGCTGGGCATCAAGCTCTACAACTTCCATCCCGGGTCTACCGGGGGCAATACAAAGGCCGCCGCGATCAAGCGCATAGCGACACAGCTAAACAAGGCCCACAAGGCTACAAAGACGGTCATCACCGTTTTGGAAAACATGGCGGGCAGTGGCAATGTTGTGGGATCAACTTGGGAGGATCTCAGAGACATCATCGCTCTGGTGGAGGACAAGTCTCGCGTGGGAGTATGCATCGATACCTGCCATGCTTTCGCAGCTGGCTATGATTTGCGGACACCCGAGACTTTCAAAAAGACTGTCGACTCTTTCAACGAAATTGTTGGTGCAAATTACTTGAAGGCTTTTCACCGTGAGTTGCTGCCTGATTTTTGTTTCTGTATCCTTGCAGAGAGGTATTAATTATTTGATATGTAGTAAACGACAGCAAAGCGCCCTTCAATTCTAAGAGAGATCTCCATGCCAACATTGGCACCGGGTTTCTAGGCCTTCGAGCTTTCCACAGCCTCATGAACCACGCAGAGTTCCAGGACAAGCCCATGGTGCTGGAGACGCCCATTGACAGAAAAGGCGCAGATGGTAAATCAGTAGAGGACAAGCAAATCTGGGCCAATGAGATTAAACTTTTAGAGTCTCTCATTGACATGGACCCAGAGACGGAAGATTTTAGAAAACTAGAAAAGGAATTGCAAGCCAAGGGCAGTGACGAAAGGAAGAAGATTCAAGATCAGGTGGATAAGAAATCCAAGAGCGCCCCCAAGAAGGGCAAGGCTACGCCCAAGAAGAAGAAAGAGGCGACAAGTGACGAGGAGAGCGGTTAGAGGAAACAAGAACCAAAAGCTCAATGTTAAAATCCCTAGTTCTGGCTATAATACAGTGTTGTCTGATTAGTAGGCGGTTGTCAGATATTTGAAGGCGGTCCTTATATGCAGATTATGTCGAAATGATGATAATAAACTGCACACGCTACAGTTGAAGCTTGACTCTATAAACAAAAGCGACGCCCCTTGTCTCTCCATCTTCAAGAACTGCTGCAAGTCTTTATATATCTTGGTCTAAGCTAAACTTACACTGGTACAAGACTGTTATCAACTTGAGTAGCTGCGGCCGTTGAGTATATTAATTCAACCTGGTCTGCTACGTGATATCCGCCTTCATAGACTATGTTTTCCTGGATCGAATATGTAGCCTTTCTTCACTTATTGATCTTGTGATTGGCCGTATGCTCCGTGATATGGTTCATATTTTCTCGAGCACCGATTAAACAACGCGAGCGGCGGGCTAGAATTCGTGGTAATGGCGCCTATCGTTGCTGGCTGATTGACTTCTGCCTGCGATCTATGGGCACTCTGAAAGTTCCAAGAATGGCTTGCAGCCTATGCAACACGGCCAAGCTGAGACTCGATGTTGGAATCCCCTATTATAGCATGTCCATGAGAGACAAAGTCCTGAAAGATGGAAGCCAGAGCATCCGAGTTCATGTCGCATCCATAGTAGAAGAAGACGCTACCATTGCTGTTGAAGCTGCCATCAGACTTGTCAAAGAACCAAGTCAGATTCTCATCTGCTTCAGAAACAATCCAATAGAGAGAAGGGTGGTCCTTTCTTATAGCCGAAAAGACGTTCTCAACCACATTACTAAGCCATCCGGACTTGGTAATATTGAGGGTAGCTAGAGTAGCTATAGGCCTGTTTGCAGAAGGCGGAAGGACAATGGCAAGACATGACATACTGTCATCATAGTAAGCCGTAAAGGGGTTTGCTGCAAGAAGCTCCATAAAGCGATCCACTGTAGCCTTGGTGTTGGGATCTTTGTAGTCCCCAGTAAGGGTCTCTCTGATTCTGTTAAGATCTTGAAATTCATCTAGTGATGATACCTTTTGAATCTTGTCCCCACGACGAATCAAGGTGCCAGCTCCAGAGTTAGTAAACAGCTCTTTTAAAAGATCACTAGGGTGGATGATTGTGACACTAGAGCTTTGTGGAAGAGTATCGAGGAGTTCTTTACTCTCCTTAATCTTTAGACGAGTCCCGTATCTACACCATGGCTGAGACATGAGATCGTCGTACTCCTCATCCAGGTTGATCTGAGATATTTTGCTGCCATTACCATTGAACAACCCCCCCTTTTCAGACAGGTATACTACCTTGAGGGGTTCAAGGGCGCGAGCGAGTTCAGCAGCAGCCACATCTGCGTTCACGTTGAGAAGTCTCCCATCCTCGGACTCTGCGAGGGATGTCATTATAGGTAAATAGCCGGCTTTAAGGGCATGTGCTGTTGAAAAGTCAGCGAATGGCAATGGAACATAACTGGAGGGGGGCTCAACTGATTGGGGCGGAATTGACTTTTGTGACCTTACCAACATAGCCCCATTTCTCCTTGTCAAGGTAATCAGCCATAAAGACACCGCTGAGGGACCTGGTGGCAACACCAAGCTGGTCAAGTTTATCTGTAAGCTTGAGGTTCTCCTCAAGAAACAGCTTCCGGGCAATACCAAGGGTCTTGGCGTCGGTGATGCGGATGCCCTCGGAAAACTGAGGCTCGACGCCAGCCTCCTCGAGCAAGCTGTTCAGCTGCGGCCCCGCGCCATGCACCAGCACCGGATTCAATCCCAGCTCGCTCAGGAACAGCAAGCTGCGGCAAAGATCTTCAAGGTTCTCTTGGATTATGGCACCGCCTACTTTCAGCACACAGAACGTCTGGGCAGAACTGAAAAGCTTCAGCCATTGCTGAGACTCCCTTTTCTGGCAAGTGTTAGTGGTCGATGTTTGGCGCGGCCAAAGGAATCGGCGGAGCTCTTGACCCTGTTCAAGGAAAGAAGCAATTGGAGAGAGAACCTACAGATCCAATGGACCGCAAAGCCTGGCTCACGATTTCCCTAGTGACGTTCCCGGCAGTAGACGAGTATCGAAAGGCCGTATTGTTCGACAACTGCTTGAGGTTGCGATCGAGGAGGATTCGAGAGGTCTTGGGTACGGCACTTGAGACTGGCTTGGCCCGTAGTGCCAGCCTGCGCCATGGTGCAGAGAGCATGATTCCGGGGGCTGCTTGAACCCAATTGACTCGGTGGTGGGCGCAGAGATGGATGCTGAAGGATTGAAGAGACTTATATTTCCGATCGGCAATGGTGATTGCCTTGGTAGATATCTAGTGGTGATAGTGGTGGTGGGAATAGTTCGTAACGTGCTCGAGCACATGACTGGAGGGAGACTACAAGTAAGTTGGTGTTGCACGTTCTATGGGTATCAAAACGGCGGCGCTGGCTCCGTTTCAATTGTTGGTCGAGGATTAACAGTCATGGCCATCTTAGCGCGGGGTTGGTTAACCGCCAAAAAAAAAAAACGGAATCCTCCAACTCCAGATTTGGAGTCTTGAGATGCGAAAGACGGAAGACATCGCACTCAAGAGAAGTGCTTGACAGGGCCCCGAGCTTTCCACTACCTATGGTCGTATGTGCTGGATTTCCCGACTAACCTGCTTATAACAAAGTATACATAAGTCAACTTACAGCATTGCTGGAAGATAGGTTGGATAATTGCTTAACATAGTAGGTAGTCCTGATGTAACAGAGGTTACAGATCAGGAGTGCTCAATCCTTTCCTGCGAGAATCTGTCGCTTTCATTTGGTTGTCCTTCATGTAAAGGGCGGCATTATATATAAAGGAAGACATTCCGTTGATTCTACATATCATACGCTTGTATACAACCTTGCCGGGTATAACATCTATACATAACTTATAAACAAAAGTTAAAATGGATAAACAAGAAGAAAAGAAAAAATGAGCCAAGAGGGAAAGAAAGCAAAGGTTCTTTTTTACTTGCGATTCTTCGTAAAGGCCTCCACTCTCCCCATCGCAGCCTTTAGTCCCGCCCCCTTTTCGCAGTTCATCTGCAGCCACGCCTCCATTCTCTCGCGTACAATCCTCATCGACCGCAGCACAGGCATCTTGCCGCCATCTTCATGATCCAAAAACGACGATGAATTAAGCAGCACCTCGAAGCAATCTGACCAAATGTCCGTCTGCCAGTATCGCTTCAGGCTCTCCCTGATCTTGTACTTGCGCCCGCCTCGTCCCAGCCCTCCTTGGTCGGACCGCACCGTCTCAATGTATTTGCCAAAGAGAAGGCAATGAATGACGCCTGCGAGCCCGTAGTAGTCAATCTGCCACGTCCAGGGCCGGCCTTCCCGCATCTCGGGGCAGTCCTGTACGGTTGTTTTCCAATCTGCGATGAATTTCACGTCTGGCACAAACGCCTTCATGTCAATGCCCCTCCCAAAGTCAATGAGAACGACACCCCGCGAGTCCCAGCCGCCGCGTCCATCAGCGCACCACTGGCTAGAGAGAGCTTGCTCAGAGGACGCAGATGACGACCTGGGATCAAGACGGAGGAGGCAGTTATCGGGCTTCAGATCGCCATGGAGCACGTCTTTCGAGTGAAGAGCTTCGACGGTGCGCAGTAATTCAATCGAAAAGAACATGGCAAGCTGCTCATCCATAACCCCCGAAGGCTCCGCTCGAAAGAAGTTGATTACATCTAGCAAGGTGCCGTGGGGGTGATATGGGAGAAACAGGAAGCCTTCGTCCTGATATAGGTGCATTTCGTGTGCTGACGAGATTGATGCCGTTGCCCGATGCTGGGGACCTAGCCGTGAATGGGCGGTGCGCATGATGTAAAACTCCCATGGAGTTGGAGGAGATTCCATTTTCAAGGCCTCTATGGCGGCGCGATGGCTAATGGCGAATGCGCCCTTGCCCATAAAGACCCTATCTGTATCGTCTTCCTCTTGGTCCGGCCGTGAATTTTCCACCAAGTACACGGGTGCAAAAGCGCCAGCGCCGAGTTCCTTTCTCACAATGTATCTGGAGTTGCAGTCTGCGAACTGGATAACTACTGGAGGGTTACTCGGCATGGCCTTATCTGCACCCGCCTTCCCAAGTCTGCTTGCGGCTTTGGCGAATCTGCGAATCTCTCCGCCACGTTCGTACCTTTGGCTGTGATGGTCGTAGAAGCCGGGGTATGCTGCCAGCGGAGGATGTTGGTTTGTCAGGATTTTCAGTCTAATGCTGCCATCAACAGGGCTGCATTGTGCCTCCTTGATAATGGGTCCTTTAACAGGCACGGCTTTTGACCCCAGAGGCGTTCGTCCATGGATGAAAGCCCTTTCTTCTAACAAGATTTCTCTCAACGGACTGCTCGATGGATCAGAATCTGACAACTCCTCAATGAGCGTAGCTTGACCATGATGCTTGCTAGGCGTCTTGAATTGGTAAGCTCGGTCCACGTCCATGTCCACGTCTAGTGATACTTCAGTTCTCTCCGCAATAGGCGTCATAAATGGCAGACGATTATTGGCCACTTCTGCCGGATCCCTATACGGGCGTGTCGGTGGCTCATAATCTTCCGGCGGCATGGGGATAAATATCGTGCGAGTTCTAGGCGGTTCTGGCTCTTCGTCCTCTTCCGCATCGTCGTACACATATGAGCTGTGTGCTGGTTCATCTATATTGACAAAATTAGACACTGAGTTCTCTCGCTGCATTTGCTAATCTGCACGTGTCTATTTGGAGCATGTTCATGGGTAGACATGCCCAACTACTCGCCGATGCTTATAGTATCCGCTGCTTCGTCTTCTTGCTCACCTTGGTGGGTTTGTCTCGTGGTACCAGTGCTCTCAGCATCACTTCCATAAAAGGCATCGGTCATGTCTTCGTCCTCGTCGACGTCTTCATCATCATCTTCTTCTTCCTCTTCGTCGTCATCATCGTCGTCGCCAGTCTCGTCCCCTGTCAAGGATGTTGGCTTGAGCGGCGCATTAAAGATGTCGTAAATATCATCTGTAGCTGCTCTAGTATGAAGTGTCATGGTGGGCTCGGCAGCGTTCTTCTTCTTGATTTTGGGTCCTGAGGGAGAGTCGAGCTTCGTCTTGACTGACTGGGTGTCAGAAGCCTATAAGAGGAATATAGCTGTTCGTATAGAAATTGGAAACTTACTGATCTGTGTCTCATTTACCTCCATCATCTTCTTCTTTCTACCTGTGCGAGGTTCTCGAGGCTTTCCTCCTGCTACACCATTCTCATCAAGCATCATAGGGTCTCCGTCAATAACTAGCTTCTCAGTCGTGTCTTGAGTCATATTCTCAATTTCACGTAGAGGTACCACGCGATCTGGGGTATCATTTCCATTCGCATGGTCAGCATCCCACTGGCGGTCGAGCCAACCACGATGCGCGGCAATGATTTCTTCAAAGCTCATTTCTGTCCCGGGCTCCTCAGGGGTAGGATACACGGCTGCCAGATCAACAAAGATACACTCTCTTTTCCCCGTTTGTGGATGGATCGTTACTTGATGTTTGGATGGAACAACAACAATATTTTGTATTTGAGCAAGCGACTGAATTACATAGCACCACAGACAGCAATAAATTAGTCCTATTCTCATCAACAGCTGAACATTTCTCGAGAGGGGGGAAACACATACCGGATCTCTGAACACTGCTAGTTTTGCTCCTCCAGGCCGTGGCTTCTTACCACCCGCCTTTAGAGACTCTCCTACCCATGGCTTTGGCTCCATTGTATTTTCCTTTTTTCGATCTGAAAGAGATCCTATGCTATCCCAGCCCTTGGACGCAGTATCCCTTGACGACAAGGCAGGCTGTTGAGCGTCTACGTCCGAGAAGATGGCTAGCTTGGATTTTGCTGGTCGAGATGAGCTGCCAGCACCGCTGGGTTGCCTTGCAGCCTGGGGATCCACTGGCTGTGATGAGCCACTGAAGGGATCCATCTTACTGGCCAGCGCGGGACGAACAGTTGGCAGAGCCGGTGAAGAAGGCTCCGCCAATGCATCTGGCTGCTGAGCAAGCCTTGCCTCAAACTCCTTAAATTTGCGTAGCAGTCTCTGGGTTGGCCGAGCCTCTCTCTGGATCCCTAGCTTATACACTTCCTCTGCTTGCGCCCATCGGCCTGCGCCCTCTAGCCACGCAGCGTATTCTTCGTAGAACAATGCAAGGTTCTCGCCGATTCCTTGTCGAGACAGGAATAGATAGGTCTCGCGGGGTGTATCGGAAAACAGTTGGATATAGTACATCCACAGCTTCAGATATCGGGGGTCGTTTTTGTACTGGGACGATGCAACAAACGTTTTCGTCGCGCGTTCGAGGATTGTATGCAGCTGTGATTCTGCCGTCGCCTGTGCTGATGGGTACGCGTCCAAAGCCCAGCGGACATATCTGTCAAAGATATCCAAGGGATCATCGGACTCGGATAGACTCTCGATTTCTGCTTCGAACTCTGCGCGGATGCAATCGTTGACATTTCTCGTGTCGGTCGGCGTCGGCGTGGACAATTTGTGTAGAGGAGATGGAGAGAAAAGAGTGGCCAGTTTTTTCGCTGAACGGCCGCCAGGCAAAGACTGAATATTCTCCTTTTGGTTCTCGATCACGTCAAAGTCGGTTAAATCTTCTGCGCCCGCCATTGTTGTTGCGTTACCATCAAATGGCGGCAGCTCTTTGGTTTATCGAAACAATGTGGATTCTGGAGGCCCTGAATGGTGGTTAAGACGCGTTTTCTATATAATTGCCTATGATACAAATCAACATACGGGATACGATGCCCGATGCGCGTGAATGGCCGTTTGGGCAAGAATGTTAGAAAGGTATTATGTGGTAGATTTTCCTTGAATGTTGACGGGCCTGGTCGTTAAACGCTTTCGTGTTGTGGTGGGATGTGGTTTCGACCCCGCGTTGCTCTGGTGATATGCTTATCAAAATAAAGAGTATTTGTACTTTGAATCGTGGCTGTATACTTCTAGGCTAGCACAAAATTGTGCTCTAGTGAAAGTTCTTTCGTCTCCAATCTAGTACTTAAACTTTGGCACTAACTCAGCCTATCTACACCCCACCAGCATCACGGTTATCATCAATAAAAGTGAGTACTAACAAAACCTAAAAAAAAAAAAAAAAAAAAAAAAAAAAAAAGGAGAAGAAAAGAAATATCAGATAAATGGCAGTATCGTTACTAAAACAATTGTTTCCCCCTCAAATAAGGATGCAGTGCTAATGAACGTGGCGTTGAGATGCCTAGGTCGTTTGACGTCCGGTTACATATTGATAAATTGACCAGGTTAGGAACACAGAAACAAGTCATTTCACGTGGTTTCATAGACATGCTGTTGTATAAATTTCGGTCATAACTCAATTCACTTTTCTTCCGCCGTATGGGCGTTCCTTCAAATCATTATTTTATATTTTAACTCGACCATATTAGCCCATTCTCTGGGCCGCCAGCCTTTTTATATGTATTTAACCTCAGCCCCATGTTACCATTTACAGGTTAACAGAGGTGCGGAACTTGTCGCCCGCGTAGATGGCAAGCTCACCAAGCTCCTCCTCAATGCGGAGAATCTGGTTAAGCTTGGCCAGGCGCTCAGAACGGGCAGGGGCACCAGTCTTGATCTCACCAGCACGGATACCGACGGCAATGTCAGCAATGGTGACATCTTCGGTCTCACCAGATCGGTGAGAGACCATGACACCCCAGCCATCGGCGTAGGAGTCCTTGGCAGCCTGGATAGACTCGGTCAATGTGCCGATCTGGTTGACCTTGAGGAGGAGGGCATTGCAGGCCTTGAGCTCAATGGCCTTCTTGATGCGGACGGGGTTGGTGACGGTCAAGTCATCACCGACAATCTGGATGTCCTGGGTCTTGTAGAAGTAGCTCCAGGCCTCCCAGTCATCCTCAGCAAAGGGGTCCTCGATGCTGACAATGGGGTACTTCTTGCAGAGGTCGGAGTACATGGCGGCAAGCTCCTCGTAGGTGATCCACTTGGTGGGGTCGCTCTCGGGGTTCTTGAAGTCAAGATCGTACTTCTTCTCCTCCTCCTTGTAGAATTCGCTGGAGGCAACATCCATGGCAATGTTCATCTTGCCAGTGTAGCCGGCCTGCTCAATTGCATCGGTGATGAGCTCAAGAGCCTCATCAGCGGTCTGGATATCGGGGGCAACACCACCCTCGTCACCAACGTTGCCAGCGGACTGGCCGTACTTCTTCTTGGCCAGAGTCTTGAGCTTCTGGTAAACCTCAGCACCCTGGCGAAGGGCCTCAGAGAAGCTGGGAGCAGCACTACTGGAGGTTAGCAGGCGTATACGCAAAAGTGAGGCAGTTTGTTGACTTACGAGGGGACGATCATGAACTCCTGGAAGGCAAGACGACCACCAGCGTGGGAACTGATCAATTAGTTAGCGATTGCTGGTGGGTTTATTCTCCAAAGACGCGTGATATACTTACCCGCCGTTGAGGACGTTCATGAAAGGAACGGGGAGGACGTAGGGCTTCTTGGTTCCAGCGAGGTCGGAAATGTGAGCGTACAGAGGAACGTTCTACGTTGTGTAAGCTCTTGCTCGTCACTGGCAATTTTTCATAACGTTGCTTACCTTCTCAGCGGCACCGGCCTTGGCAACAGCCAGAGAGACACCGAGGATGGCGTTGGCGCCAAGCTTGCCCTTGTTGGGAGTACCATCAAGGCTGTTCAGGAACTCGTCGACCTTGGACTGGTCCTTGACATCAAGGTTCTCCTTGATCAGAGCGGGGCCAATGATGGTGTTGACGTTCTCAACAGCCTTGGTAACACCCTTGCCACCCCACTTGGCCTTGTCGCCATCGCGAAGCTCAACAGCCTCGTGCTGACCTGAGATACCAGTTATTTCCTGCAGCGGTACGAGATTGAGGGAAGTCGAGGGCACGAACCGGTAGAAGCACCAGAGGGGACGATGGCGCGGTGCAGGCCAGTGTCAGTGACCAGATCGACCTCCACGGTGGGGTTACCACGGGAGTCGTAGACGGAACGGGCGTGAACCTTGGTAATGGCCATTTTCAAAACTGTTGTAGATAGAAGCCGGTGCTTGTTAGCAAGACCATTGTAGCAATAGCTGAAGTGTCGACTGTGAAGCTTGAGAATGGGTAGAGCAGAGCTATAGCAGCGCATTTTCTTCCTGGCGAAATACTTTGACAAGACGGAGCTGGCCATCTATGTAAGTCGCCAGCAAATATCGAAATATGCCTCAATGCCCATTTGACGCCGTCCCTTCAGAGCTTCCGCCTGAAATGGAGGGGTAACCTGGATGGTGAAAACAGAAAGAGGGGCACAGCTGAGGTGGACAAGCCGAGAATGCTGCTCATTGTAAGAAAAAAAACTGCCATACCTGTGGTTTAGAGGTCAATTCGGTTTCTCAAGCTCTTCGTGTGAAGCTGAACAGGTCGAGAGGTCTTGTAGAAGGAAAGAAAGGAAGTGGTCTGGTGTTTTGCAGCAGCTCGCGTAGAAGAAAATGGAGGGGTGAAGCGGTGGGGCGTATCCTGCTGCTAAGATAACAAGGGAGTTACCTAAGAGCTCCTGCACGAGGTAGCTGGTGTGCTTGTGAGGTAATGATTAGGCCACTCCTTACGTTTATCGGTAGACAGCCAGAAACCGGAGCTGCAGCGCTAGTATTTCTCCGACCTTGACGCCGTGCCAAAAAATAAAAAAGTTTCTATGCCTGTTTCGGGCACCATGTAATGGGATTTGACATGGCCATTCCTCTCCTCTAATTTCTTTTACGCTCTCCTTTGCCATCTACCTATCACTATCATTTCTGACATGGATGGGCCACACCGGTATTCTGCCGATGTCGCCTCTGCGGTATTTCAGAACCTGCAAGACCAGCACCAATGGGCATCGTTGGAAACCCTTAGCATCCCAGGGCTCTCGCGGCCAATGATTCGAGGCCTCCCACCACGCCTCTTATATCTCCACCCAGACGATCAGATAGCAGCTCTTGCATACGAAAAGTCAGCTGGGACAAGGGCTCAGCATGACGCTGAGTTTGAATGGGTGCTAGCAGTCCATCTTTCCGAGAAATGGACGCTTTCCAACTTCGCGGCTGTCATGGACGCCCTCCCAGATGCTCGCAAGGGTGCTAAGCGACTTGTCCTGGCCGCCTTGCATAATGACTCAACCGTTGTATACTACATTGTGCAAGAAGGAATGATCAAGCCTCGTCAGAACTGAACACGCCGAAATCGCTTTGACATATATCCCCTTGCACAGTGAGTAATCTATCTACCTGGGCTCAAAAAGCTGCGAGATTTTTTTCGGGCCGTTTGGCGTCAAGGAGTTGGCAGTCCAGTATGATATTACGAATTTTTCTGAGGAATGGTACCTTTTTTTTTTTTTTACTAATAGATCTTTATAAAGTCTTTTCTCATCAATTTCATTTGCCACGTACACAGTATAGGGGCGCGTGAATTACGAGTCCATATTCTCCTCAGTCGCATCCTTTAGCAAATTCATCATGCTAAGGAGCAATGCTTTATTTCAAACGTTATGCAGAAGAACAATTCCGACATATACAGACCATCAAATCCGCCAAAAGACATGAACCATAACTATTTTCCCACCTGAACGCCAAGACTACCGCACATGCCTGCCCAACAAATTTAGAAACGCTCCTTCATTCTGGCAGCCACGGTTCTCAAGTTGCCATAGACCTTGCCCGGGGGCTTTCCGAGAATCAAGCTAACGACAGATTCACGAGCCATGTGAATGTTCTTGAATCCTCCTAGAATGTGAATCTTGGAATCGGCGAGCACAATTCTCGTACGGCTGGCATTCTCAATGGCAAATTTCGTCTTGCCCTGGTGACCAGCAATTCTACCAATGGCACGGCTCTGGCTGTCTCCATGCACGGTCTTGACATCTTTGATCTCAAAGGTTTCAATGTATAGGTCGTCCAGTCGCAGGAGAGCAATGGCATCGTCGACGTCGAAGCCGAGAGTGAAGGCCTTGACAAAGTCCTCGCCCTTTTGTAGCGCACCAGAATCTGTGGTGAAATTGGATGTTCTTAGCTCGACGGTTTTCCGCTTGATGTTCATGCGGCACTGTAGTTTTAAATGCTCCACAATGGGAGGGTAGATAGAAGGCCATGATTGTTTCAACGGTGTCATGCGATGAGGTGGGATCGGTACTTTTCGTGTTTCGGTTCTGGCCATGGGATCCTAGGTTAAACGTCAATAAAGCAGTTCTCAATAGCTCAGTAGGCAGCAATTCAGCGTACAATATCTTTTGACGGAGCAAAGCGAGGCCGTCCCTCCTCGTCAATCGCCATATTGTCGCCATCATCTTGAGCCTCCGGTACCATCACTTCAGCATCGGCCGATGCAACGTCTGCCGCATCGAGTAGGAACTCCTGGTCGTTATCTATGCGCAAGTTAGCCTTGAAGGCCCTGGTAGAGGCAAATACAAGAGAGGATATCTACCTTGAGCAGCTGATGGAACATCTGCAGCAAGCGGGGTGCTTTCCGCCTTCTTGAGAGCCGTAGGAGCAGGCATGGTGCTGGAGGACAAAAGGCGCTTCTGTCGTGTATTCGGATGCTTTAAGATCGAGGATCTGGATCAATCAAGATATTGTAAAATCGGAAATAGAGGATTGCAATTATGCGCCTTTCCTTCTGTCGCAAGTACTCGGAGAAAAAAAATATTACCGCGCTGGATTTTGCTGGGCAAGCCACATGCCGTTTCTACATTGGGCGCTCAAAAATTTGTGGATGGCTATCGGAGCTTATCCATTGGCTAGGCGCCACCCACAATGCAAAACGTGAGTGGCGCGTCATGCAATTACTTCTGCGCCGCCGCCCAGGCTTGTCCATCATTTGGCGATGTCGATTCCTGACCTTGTCTGAGATTCAAGGGCGCTGCTGGAATTGTTTTATTGGCGCACCGCCTCCAGATACCTGGTCGCCATGAACCTTAAGAATGTCTAAGGGCATCTCATCATGGCTGAATGTTCGCCGCCATCTCACATGCCACTATCAAACCCCTCCAACATGGCGATCTCCACATGCCGCTCCATTGTCGAATCGATCAACGCAAAGAGCAAGCTCTCAGTATGCACAGATTAGCCCAATATCAAAACTGGCTCCTTGGAAAGATGTCTGCCTCTCACCAACATCGATTGGACTCGGTATTCGGCCATTTCTCCATGGCAGCTATAGACGCTTTTCTCCTTTGAGTGTCTTGGAGAGGCATCGAATGTCTCTCAGTGTCTCTCAAGCTACTGCGCGGAGATTTCTTCAAAGTGATCAACACAGCAATATTAGCGTCAATGGCAAGAGATACTCTAAAGAAGATGCTAAAAACGAGCTCGATGGCCCGAAGTCGACCGCCAACCGCCATGAAAGCTCGGGAGCTGCATCCAAAAATAACATCGACCTAACCGGGATCGACCCAAAAGACCAAGAGCAGGAGTCAATAGCCACATCAGTGTCTAAATATTTGAATTTGCCAGCGCTACCTCACCGTCCTACCAAAGAAGAGCTTTTGGCGGCTGCAAATGGATTTTGGGAGAGGTTCAAAGTCAGATTCAAATGGATCTCCATCAGAAGCATGCGACCTTGGAACATTGATGAATGGGGGGCTTTTGTTTCTTGGTTCATGTTGGGTCACATTGTCTGGATCCTGGTGGGCACAACGACTTTCTTCTCTATCCTTATTTTTTCGATCAACACTGTTTTTGCACAAGGTACAGTGATGATTATTGATCTCATATAACAACATTTTCTCAGCGTGGCTGACATATTATCAGAAACACTTGCGCAGTGGATTGGGGACTATTTAACCCAGTCAGCCGGCGTTACGGTTGTCTTCGAATCTGCTATAGTTCCGAAATGGAGAAATGGTGTCATCGCGTTCCGCAACGTATTTGTTTCGAGAAGACCCGGCCAAATCGAATCATCGGTCAGCAAAGGTTCATCTGATGCTGCCGCCGTTGCTGCCGCCGCTGCAGGGCGCCAGATCCAACATGACGATAGTAATGTTGTGGATGATGGCAACTATACGCAATTTGACGTAACAATTGCGAATGTTAATGTCACACTTTCATTCCTCAACTGGTGGAATGGCAAGGGCCTTCTCAAGGATGTAGAGGTAAACGGTGTCAGAGGAGTTATCGACCGAACTTCTGTTCGCTGGCCAGAAGTACAGATTGATCCGTTTTCTTATCGCCACAAACACCAACCAGGCGATTTCGAAATCGAGTCTTTCAGATTAGAAGATCTTCTGCTTACCGTTCGCCAACCTGATGGATTCCGCCCCTTTTCAGTCAGTATATACTCTTGTGAGCTTCCACGACTGCGAAAACAATGGCTCTTTTACGATTTTCTCTCCGCTAGCCACATGTCTGGATCATTTGACGGGTCCCTCTTTACGATTCACCCCAGACAGGTTCATGGTACCGTTTCAAGTCGGTACCAAGGAGTCATGATGGGACTAGAAGAATCCAAATCATGGAAAAAGTTCAACAGATTACGCATCGACGGTCTGAAGATTGACCACTTAAACCGTGGAGTGGAAGGCCCATTCGGCTGGATATATGAAGGGAACGTTGACATCGTCGCAGACGTCATGTTTCCAGCGGACATGGACGATAGCATAACTAAAGTCGTAGCAGATTTTTACGATCAGCTAGAAGGCACAGTTATTGCGAATCGCTACCGTTTTCTTCCGAAAGCCCCTGCACCCGAAAACATCTCAGCGGGCGGTCATGCAGCAAATGAGAAGAGGTCCGACAAGCAGACAAGTGAGTCGGAGGAAGAGAGGCGGCTCCTTATCATGGACTTGCGCATTCATCTCAACGATGTTAAGGCTGCCGTGCCATTATTCACCCCCGACTTATCTTATGTGAACCAGGCTCTGGTTCGGCCTATTGTGGCCTATATAAACGCTAAAAAGACCTACATTCCGATCTCTAGCCGCATTATCAAGCCGCTAGCTGACTTCGACGGAAGTTGGACATTTTTTGACTGCGGCCTCTTGGACGATGCGTCCGCCGAAACATATGAGGCCTTTGCGAAGGATGTCGAGGACCAGCAAAGCCGAGTAAGACGATTCCGGAAAGTTGGATTCTGGACACTTTCGTTGGCTATCCATGCTCTGTTCATGGGAATGGCTGGGAACGTCGTCTAAGGAGAAGAAGAAGAAGAACAAAAAGCTTGAAGGAAGATTTGTTATACTGGAAAAAGGGGCAATGGATTCTTGTAGAATTGCTGTATATTTACAATTGTGGCGGGATTGGTGGCGGCATATGACGTGAGGTTCAATGATGGCGTTGCTGCGTGGGATCAATTTGGGCATTTCTCGGCGATTAGGGGATCGTATGGTTTTCTTTTTTATGAATTACTTCTTGCTTCATGGGAAGCTATCTCCAAGATACCCTAGCCTCTTTTATG
This sequence comes from Trichoderma sp. CBMAI-0020, assembly GCA_030708095.1. Lineage (NCBI taxonomy): Eukaryota > Fungi > Ascomycota > Sordariomycetes > Hypocreales > Hypocreaceae > Trichoderma > Trichoderma sp. CBMAI-0020. Next base: position 2,018,344 of record JAJNCI010000009.1, on the reverse strand, counting down.
TTGAAGCAGTGCGGTATATGAAACAAAACCACTAATAAAAAAAAATACACTACTCAATAAAGAAGGATAAAACATAAGGGAAAGAAAGATTTGTTCTATTATCCTAGTCATTACTTTTTGGTATCCCCGAAAACCGTGGAATTGTCCACCCCGTCCCTTGGACCAAGCGCTGTGAAAAGAAAGGGCTGTAGTGTCAGGTTGTGCATTCCATTCTGAGCACTCGTCATCCCTTTTATCTATGCCCATGGATTCGTCCAATTTCAAAATACATTTCGAATAATGTTCAGCTTGCGCTAACGCCAAGATGCTGCTTCGTTACCGAGACCATTGGTGATTGAGAATATGGTCCGGGGCATCAAAGTGTCTTCATATCTCTACTTAAAGCCGGGGATAGTGATACGCTGGGAACGCCAAGATAACGCTTGTTCTAGTTTAATTTTTTGGTGTGCACTTTATTGTGTATGGTGTCGTAAACTTTTTCACATGAAGTCGTCGCTAAAAGAAAAAGGAAAAGTCAGCAGTGTCTTTTCAGGAAAGGATCTGTGTCTACTCACTCTCCAAAGGCATCATCTTCATAGGTCGCGGTGTCAGCAGTACCAGCCCTGCTGGCGACAAGAGAGGTCTTTGTCTTGGCGGCCTTGGTCTTCTTCTTATCTCCGGCCTTCTCCTCCTTCAACTTTTCGTTACTAGCGCGTGTAAGAGCACTCGCAATCTTCTTAATCTGATCGCTGTTGAGCTCTTTGACAAGATCCTTGGAGAACTCCTCCAGGAAGAGGCCGTAGTGAGCCTTCTTGGTGTTGGCAGCAACAAGAGAAGAAAGAACGCCGCGCATCTTCTCAAACTGCAGTTTTGTCTGAGGGTTGAAAATCGGGACAGCCGCAAGGTTGATGAGATTCGTGGGATTTTCAGGATCGGCGATCATGGTGCTGGAAGGGTTGGCCTTTCGTCCATCCTTGATACCAATGCTTCCGAAAAGATCTTCGGCGTGCTTGAGATCGGCATCCTTTTCGGTGCGGCGAAGTCGCTCGCGGCGAGCTGACTCTGACTCTTCCTCGCTCTCCTCGTCATCTTCGGCCTGGAGACGAGCGCGCTCAGCCTGGTGGTCGGCGATACGCTGTGCCTTTGACTTCTTATTGGCCGCAGCCTCAGCGGCAGCCTTTTCCTTAGCCTCGGCAACCTTCTTTGCCTTCTCACGCTCTACTTCGGAGTCCTCAGCAGCGTCCCAAGAGTCTAGCACCTATATGTATTTGATGGCAGATTAGAAGCAGATTCGAAAGAGCCTCTGGCGCTGTTCGTGATATAGCTGCGGATACTTACATCACCGTCATCCTCTTCGTCGTCAAACTGTCGTCGACGGCCAACGGCGCCCGCAGGAGGGGATTCAGGGGCGGAATCGCCGCCTTCGCTCTCTTCGTCATCTGATTCCGAAAGAAATATTAGCAGAGTGTCCTCAAGTTGGCGATACGGTTTCGCTTTGGCGCATGGAAAAGAGGCGGATTTGGCAATTTTGCCCGCAAGGCGGGAAGATTGCGCGCTGGTGACTCACCCCACTTCTTCGGAGGCATGATGGCAGGTGATTGAATCTGGAGTTTTGAAATCGATAATAGAAGTAATATAAATAACTGATGCGCCTACTGCGTTTAGCTGCGATCGCTGTCGGGCTGAATCGTGTGATTGATTCTGGACAAGTCTAAGAAATCAACGTCTGTCCTTACTAGGCTGTCATGGATAATTTTACGGCGGGCAAGGAGGGGCAAAAACTTTTGGTGCTAGTGCAAGTAGCCTCGCAACCGCTGGCTTAGGCTGCCCTGAAATTTTGCGGCCGCAAGCACTAACACCACAAGTTCTCGTATAGAACCTTGAAGTACCAGTTACAAATTCTATTCATTGGTGGGCTCTTCTTAAAGAGACAGCAATATGCTTTTACCCGCCGTTTATAAAAACAGATGCAAACAAAACTTTAAGTTGAAATCTATACGTGCAGCTCGATTCCAATGATTGTGGTGCCTCTTTTACCCACCAACCCCAACGTCAATTTGTGCATCTTAGATAAGATACGAACAATTACCCCTCCATCGGTTTTGATGGATCGACCAGACATAGACGTCGGTAGTTATGGGCTTGGGTCGTGGAAAACATATATAATTATTGTAAAGAAAAAAGATTGGGCAGAGCCTAGAGCATCGCTTCTCTTGATAGCAGCAGCATAATCTCTTATAAAGTTTCGCCATCATAAAGAAAGGAAATTATTTATAGAGAATCGAACTTGGAGTGCGGAGGACCGGCGGAACGAAACACCGTGTGAGAAAATCAGGTTACAGCTCCCCCACCAACGACTCACAAGCCTACATTCCTCTGCTGTGGTGGGGAAAAGCACCTGTGGTTAACCTCCGAAGACCAAAATTGAGTCAGAGCTACCAAGCCCAAAAAATTCACACCTCCCATGAAGATTTGCCAGATTTCTTCCAGTCGAAGGAGTCATCATATATTAAGCTTCTCTTCTGCGGGGCTCGTGAGGTCGTTTGTTCATCATTCACCATCGACTTCGACTCAGTCTTTTGCTTCCCTGCATCAGCAGAAACGTCACATCTCAAATACTCAACGGCCAAACTGCAGAGCCTTTCTGTGGAACTCAGCTTTCACTGCTTCCACTCCCGGCTGTCTAAAAGGCATATCAGCCATGGCTAAACCAACGGGCATCGACCAGCTCACAACGCTGGTCAACGGCTTGACCCTTGACTCCATCGCTGAGAAATACCCGCAGGCTCATCCTGAAATCAACCCACTTGATTTATACAGGGCACACGTCAGCAATGTCTTGGCCGGAATTTCTGGTGTAGACTCTCAAATTATATATCCCGCCATCAACTGGACGACTGGTCTCGACAAGGGTGATTTTGTACTCGCCGTTCCAGCTCTGAGGATCAAGGGCCAGAAGCCAGATGCTCTCGCTATTAAATGGACGGAAGAGGTACAAAGCAGCAGTCTTAACCATTGCATGTTTAGAGCTGACATCAACCATTGATAGTTCCCTACGGATGACCCTCTCTTCGACAAGCCTACAACTAGCGGCCCTTTCATGTCCTTTTACCTCAAGGGAGGCCCGCTATCCAAGTCCTTGATTCCGATGATTCGAAATCTTGGTGAAGAGTATGGTATGTTTGGTCATCTTGAAATCATGTCATCTTATGGAAGCTTATTGTTCTGTTATCAGGCCGTAACCGATTCAACGGTCTGAAGGATCCTAAAGACCCGAAGCAGGGCAAGAAGCGCATTGTAAGCTCAAGCTCTCACTCTTTAGGCCGTGGCTGACAGCTGCTAACCGTTTCCCCAGCTCGTTGAGTTCAGCTCTCCCAATGTTGCGAAGCCATTCCATGCCGGTCATCTTCGATCAACTATCATTGGTAGCTTCTTGGCAAACCTTTACGAAGGCAGTGGCTGGGAAGTGGTGCGAATTAACTGTAAGTGATATATTTGATATGCGAAAATTTCTCATGGACTTGCCCCATTCTTGTATACTCCAATCCATCGAACAAACCACGCTCCCCGTTCCTAGTCCATAGACTTTCTATCACTGAAGAACAATAATACTGATGAGCGCTTGTAGACTTGGGAGACTGGGGCAAGCAATATGGACTTCTCGCCTTGGCATATGAGAAATACGGCAACGAGGAAGCACTGCAGAAAGATCCTATTGATCACCTCTTCAAGCTCTATGTGCAAATTAACTCTGAGATGACTGCAGAGAAGGAGTCCATTGAGGCGCAAAAGAAAGAGGGCAAAGACGTTGCCGAGCTTGAAGCCAACAGCCTTGATGAGCAAGCTCGCAGGTATTTCAAGCGTATGGTGAGTGATGGGTATACTCTAGGCTATATCGCTGGATTACTAACTCATTTCTTGATCTAGACGGACAGGGATGAAGATGTGCTCAAGCAATGGCAAATCTTCCGAGACCTGAGTATTAAGCGGTACAAGGGTAAGATATCACTGCCTGTCGATGATGCCTCGTCCGCATTCAAGACTTATCGAAACTAATGCATATCATAGAGACTTATTCCCGACTCAACATCGCCTTTGACAGGTACAGCGGTGAGAGCCAGGTTTCCGAAGAGGCAATGGCAAAGATTGCTGTTGAGATGGAAGAAAAGAACATTTCCCGAGTAGACAACGGCGCCACACTTGTTGACTTCACCAAGCTTCTCCCTGGCAAAGAAGGAAAACGACTTGGTGTCACTGTTATTCGGTAAGTTCCTTTTCCCAACTAAATTGGTCCATAATTACGAAATATCTCATTTGGAACAACAGAAAGAGGGATGGTACTGCCTTGTACCTCACCCGTGATATCTGCGAACTCCTTGCTCGTGTAAGTAAACACATTAGCCATACTCGAATAAGCAATGCTATTACAGGCTTGGAAAGATTGCTAACTTTTAATAGTATGAAGAATACAAGTTTGATCACATGATTTACGTTGTGGCAAGTGCCCAAGATCTCCATCTCAAGCAGCTTTTCGAGATTATTGGACAGCTTGGCTACAAGGATATTGCGAACCGCTGCCAGCACATTAACTTCGGCCTGGTTCTGGGTATGAGCACCAGGAAAGGTACCGTCAAGTTGTGAGTACTTCTTGTCAACATCCAATTCACTCCACCCATCGAGTTGGTTGGTAGTTTGCAGTTTGCTGATACAGGCCACAATAGCTTGGATGATATCTTGAGGGACTGCGCAGATCACATGCATGAGACCATGAAAAAGAACCAGGACAAGTACGCCCAGGTCGAGAACCCAGTTGCAACCGCAGATATCCTCGGTATTAGCAGTGTCATGGTTCAGGATATGAGTGGAAAGAGGTGAGTTGCCATATTCGACGGCGCTTCGTGATTTCAACTGGGCTCATCAATGGTTACAGGATCAACAACTACACATTTAACATGGAGGCCATGACATCGTTCGAGGGTGACACGGGTCCCTACCTGCAGTATGCTCACTCTCGACTTTGTTCCATCAAGCGTCGGGCGAACTTGACAGAGGAAGACCTGCTGGGCGCAGACCTTTCACTGCTCACCGAGCAGCATGCCACCAACGTCGTGCGAATGCTCTCACAGTGGCCTGACACCGTTCAGAACACTCTCAAGACTCTTGAGCCCACCACCGTGCTCACTTACCTATTCAAGATGAGCCACGCCGTGAGCAGCAGCTACGATCACTTGCAGGTGGTTGGCAGTGAGAAGGAATTGATGAAGGCTCGAATGGCTCTCTACGACGCTGCGCGAATTGTTCTGTCCAACGGCATGAAGCTGCTTGGCTTGACGCCGCTTGAGAGGTATGTACCAGAATCTTTATTTTGTTTTGATCCTTATTTCAAGAACAAATCCTCCGTTATTTCTTTGTCAGTCTAAAGAGTACTAACTCAATATAGGATGTAAACATTGGGCACCGATACTATCTTATGTGCCGCTTTTGGCCGCATAGGTTGCCGCAAAGTGGAAGAAAAAAAAAAAATCAACTCCATTTTTAGAGATCTAGGCACAGAAGAACGCCAAGAAAAAAAAATTCATCAAGACTTTGACTCGACCGTGCCCCATCCAATTGATTACTTTTTCCACTAGTGACAAGAATGGTGAAAGGTTGATGAGGCTGCAAAGCTACTCTATCTTTTCAATTTATTAACAGCCCTATCCAGTTCCATGCAACTGGGAGCGTACTAATACCCTACCTAGCCTCTACCTTAATACAACTAAAGCAGCTGTAAAAGCAAAGAATGGACTGATTTTTTTTTTCCGGTTCAATATGCGGGAGGCGTTTACAACCCGCGCCAAACAAGCGCCTAGTCGATAGTTCTCAGCCAGACGAAAAGGCATCTCCTCGCATCCACAAGAATTATGCATCTCCGATGGATTTGGAAAGAGGAGAACGTCGCGTTTTGTTTGAGAATCTAACACTAGTCGGATTGTCCGTAAGCAGTACCCAGGCTAGCACACAAGACCAGCCAGTTGGCTCCTATGTGCTCCATAGAGCGAGTTCACTCGCAACAAAGAGGCATTATACGGACTGATAACTGGCTCTTTTAGGCTATACTCATAGCTCCTGGAGTAGCATTGATCATTTGTCGACGCCTTGACGCGCACATAGTAGGCAGAAGAAACCAATTGCAACTACCTAGGTACTATTCTCTTTCGAAGAACCAAATGCGGCTCGACTAGCGCCGAGTGCCGCATGTTGTCAATAAGCGACGGGTGGAGCTTTGTCGCCCTGCTAGTGAAGGAGAAATTCATCTAGGGATCCAGACGTTTGGTAACGCATCCTTTTGCTATGACGACACACCGGCTGACATCTGACACGTAGGTCACAGGAAATTGGAGCACGGAGAGAGCAGGTTATGATTCATCTCGGGTTCAAGGAAATATTCGCAAATGTTCGCTGCATAGCGTAAATCGAAAATTAATCGGAACGTTAAAGGAGAAGCGAAAGAGTCACTTACACAGGTTTCCCGAAAGATCCCGACTCAAGGCTTTGCCTGTGCGTTCGGACCTCGTAACTCTGAGAGATGCCGAGAGCCATAGGGGATCACCGCGAGCCTTTTTGCCTGGCAGATGACCGGGCACCATAAAAAATTTGATTTGAGTCTTTTCCCATTGGACGCCGTGCCTGTCCTGCACATCGGCGCTCAATCACGGCGAACCCGCTTATATCCTTTGCTGCGGGTGCGGATATTCAAAGACGGGCAGCCTCAGGGCTACGGCTACCCGAAGAATGTGTGTGGTAATACGAAGCAGGCGTCTGACCTGTAATATTTTGCTCCTTTCATCTGCAGCTATTTTAGCCCCGAGCCAATTGATATAAAGCATCAAGTGTCCCAGAGACCAGAGAGGATGCTCAGTTGTATCATCACCATTCAGCCTTGTGGCATAGTTCCTTATTGCTATATCTTATTAGCATCCCTTGACACTTAGTCATTGATATCGACCACAGCCAATTTAGCTTTCATCATGACTTACACTCAAGCCGAAGCCCCTAGGCAGGCAGTCAAGCTTGCCAAAGTCGTGATCAACAGCCACGCGACCTACAGACTTGCTGCACACCCAGCACTGACACGAAGGCTGGGCTGCAGCCGGGCCACAGCTCCTTCATACCATCCCTACAGCCAGACAATTCGCGCATTCTCGACGACGCCAGTCTCCCAACTAAAGGACATCTTCCCTGCCAAAGACACCCCTCACATCAAGACCACGCCGGCAGCATGGCCCCACCCCGGCTACTCAATGGAAGAGCTCCGTCAAGTAGTGCCGGAACACCGCCCGCCTCGAGGGTTTGGTGATTGGGCTGCATGGAAGATTGTGCGGTTTGCGAGATATTTCATGGACAAGGCTACGGGTATGGATAGAAAGCAGCAGGTCGATAAGAAGCACCCAACGACAGCGGTCGAGGCCGAAAAGCCACTAACAGAGGCTCAATGGGTACGATTTCCCCGTTTGCATCACGACAAATGAAACAAACAATTGATATCAAGATGACATCTGACTAACTTACATTGGGTTTGCAAAACAGCTTGTCAGATTTGTTTTCCTCGAAAGCATTGCCGGAGTTCCAGGCATGGTGGGCGGCATGCTTCGCCACCTGAGGAGTCTCCGCGGCATGAAGCGCGACAATGGCTGGATTGAGACGCTCCTGGAAGAAAGCTACAACGAACGAATGCATCTCTTGACATTCATGACCATGTGCGAGCCCGGACTCTTCATGAAGCTCATGATCATCGGGGCCCAGGGTGTATTCTTCAACAGTCTTTTTGTTGCCTATCTTCTACACCCCAAGATTGTGCATCGATTCGTAGGATACCTGGAGGAGGAGGCAGTCCACACTTATACGCGGGCTATTCATGAAATCGAAGAGGGCCACCTGCCCCGGTGGACGGACCCGAAGTTTCGAATTCCTGATATTGCAGTTCAAGTAAGTAACTGAATAAATAGCAAGAGAAAGAAAAAGGGGGGCAACGAGAACACTTTGGCTAACAGATTTGTTTACAGTACTGGCACATGCCTGAAGGCCACCGCACCATGAAGGACCTAATCCTGTATATTCGAGCCGACGAGGCAGGCCACAGAGGTGTCAACCACACCTTGGGTAACCTCAACCAGGCTGAGGATCCTAACCCTTTTGTCAGCAAATTCAAAGACAGGGAGGTTCCCAAGCCTGCACTGAAGCCTCAAGGCTATGAGCGTGCGGATGTGATTTAACTGGACTCGGTTTGTGATGGTTGACATCGCTATTGCATTTTGATTAATATTGGGGGGGAGGGCCTGTGATGGTTGATAATACCATTGCGCTTTGGTAAACATTGGAGGGGGGGAGCGTTTGTACGGGATATTACTTTGGATTGACTGGATGTCTAGAATAAAGCTGGGTTGTAAAACTGGGAGGGAAATGCATAGGGTCTTCGGCGTTTGGAATTTGGCATAAGTTAGATGGATAGGATTTTCTCTCGACTCTGTTACAACAGCTCTGAATGTTGAACGTAATTACCCAAAAAAGACAAAACAATGATGATGAGAGGCAGCCAATGATGAGGCAGCCAACGACTGAGGACGGGACGAGGATGAAGATTAAATCAATCGATTTCAGTCAATAGGCGAGTGGCTATAGTGACATTTACGATCCTCATGGCGGAATTCCAATTCCAATTCCAAAAATAAAAAGACGGAGAGGCAACCAATGATGAGGCAGCCAACGACTGAGGATGGATGAGACGAGGATGAAGATTGGATCAGTCGATTTCAGTCAATAGGCGAGAGTGGCTGCAGTGACGTGACATTTACGGTGCCCGTGACAGTTGATTTCAATTTCCCGCAGCCATCACTTTTAGGTCATCATTGCCATGGCTTAGACTTGGCGATTGAAACTCAAATCTCCGTAACAAGGCTACATGATACGAAGGTACACAGAGTTGCAGCGTGAGTAGCATGTGCAGCATGTATTAAAGTAGCATTTATTAGTACCGAAAGGGCGCTACATGGGACCAGAATAGGCACCATGTCGTCCACAACAGGCAGACGCAGCGGCAGGACGGGAATTCTTAGCGCCCGCAAAAGTGCCAATCTAGAAGGCCCCCTTAATTCGGACATTTCCTAAATCGTCTAAATAAAGGTACGATGAATAGGCGTTTAAAAATTCCAAGGGGGGGGGGGGGGGGGGGGCAAGCAATAGCGAGCTTCAAGGGAACGGCATCGTGGATATGGAGAGAAGGGGAGCAAAAAAAAAAAAAAAAAAAAAAAAGCCTTGCGGAGAGCCTTGCAAGCTGATCCGAATAAAAGGGTCCAAGCGCTGGCCAATAGAACAAGGGATCTAGATTTGCAGCGAGGGTTGTTAGCCGATTGGCTCTCGGGAGCCGAGGATTTGCAGCTTCTGGGACGGGCTATGCTACATTCGGTAGTAAGAAAGAGAGTTCATTTACCATTTTTTCGTCAACGAGATGTCAAATGTTGAATGTTAAATAATCTGCTTTTTGATCATACTTATCAACTATACATGCCCTCATTAGTAATGTTTCCTGCATCAGATCTAGATAGGCTCATATACCGCGTGTATTGCTGTCTTGAGATGAGGTCACAATCAATAATCAATGCTCCCCTGCAGCATGGCCGAGAAAATGTACGTCACTGCGGTGTGGCTGTGGACGCAAGGATGGACTGGACCTCAGACAAATAAAAAACAACGCACCGACTAGGTAAGGTAGGGAGATGTTAAATGACAGTTTCCCATGGTCTGCTCCATAATATGGGGAATTGACTATAGCCTCTTTCTGTTTCTCGTGTTTGATATGCCAACTTGAAACGTGCTGCGGACAATGCTGTGCTGCTTTGCCTTATATCATGTGTTTCAAAAACACTAATCTAATTAATATAATTTGTATGCTTATTCAGGCATTTGTCCCTTGCCCGGTTCAGATGCTATTTTCGTATTACTTACCTATTGCTTTGGCATCTTCACCCCCCTTCACAGCCACCTTCGCCCTTATCACTTACATCCCTCTTGGGATGCATATGAAACATTGGAGCATACTGCAGATGGGCGAGAATGAAGAAAACAAAACATGTTTAGATCGTTTCCGGACACTTGCTCCGCGAAATCTCGTATAATATATCCAAATTTAGCTCGAGACGCGTCAAGAGCGGTGCCTCTCATGCTGCTTGGACTGTAGATCTGTGATCATGGGATGGACTGGTTGTCGTCAGCTCCTCGATGTTCTGCAGAGCACAGCAGAGCCCCCCGGTCCTCACATCCTAAACCGGGCTAATAAGGTTGTTTTTTGCCGTTTATGACATGACATGGCCAAGTTTGTCCCAGAAACGGAGACGCACGCCCTGGGCATGGGTAAAAGCTTAGCATCGCCGTAGCGCCAGGTCCGGGGCTCGAGCAGAAACTCGTCATCACCGCAAGCCCATGTGGGGAGGAAACGGTGCATCGACTCAAGTGTCGGCGGCATTGTCCAATGCGAGGGTTTCAGGAATTTTATGTCCGGCCGTTTTTAGCTCCTTCATTAAACGTTTCTGGCATTGAAGTAGTGTTGTGTCAAGCCTCGTGTAAATTAAAGAGGCTTTTCGTCTAAGAGATGAGCGGGGGGAGCTTCGCAGATGAGTCTGCCGGTCTATGATTAGCATCGTTTCTGTACATGTAAATGCTTGTGGAGCGATGCGATGGATGGAACGCGGTGGATCTCTAACAGATTGATTCCCTTGCAAGTTATTTCTCCGCTAGGTACCGACTCATACTGTAGTGCGCAGGTATGAGTTGCAAGCAGTTCAAGAGCGCTGTAACAGGTCTTTGTAGCACTGACAGTAAGAGATGCTTGCCTTGATAGGCAATTCGCAGACTGCGTAGGCCTCAGCTTAAAAGCAATGATGAAGACAAAATACAACAGGTATCTACCTACCTACCAACCTACCTACCTACTAACTCGACGTGCGCGGGATAATTTTTTTCTTCTTTTCTTCCCTTCCAGAACAAACCGTCAGAAGCTCGGGGCAGTTCCGTAGGCTGGTGGAGATTCCAGGCGCCTTGGGACGAGCAACATGCCAGCCGCCGGGGGTACCTGCGGGATACTTTGACGGTGGCTCGCCTGGGCCCTGCCAAGTGCATGCCTTAGCAGGATTCCGGCCAGCAATGCTCAGCCCAGCTAGTACCCAATAGGTCTCTTTTCTGGTCCGCCCCTTGCCGCTGTGGAGGGGCACCAATCCAATGGCAGCCCAGTTTGTGCGGGGTCGCGGCTGGCCTCTTCCCTTCTTCTCATGATGGCTGCTCCAAGACACGCCGCTAATTACGAAATATCCAGAGCTGCCACAGATTTGCGCGAACCGCTGGCAGCTGAAGAATAGCCCGACCGAGTCGACGGCTAGCTAGCAGAGCAGTGCTCCATAGCAGCCTGGCCCCGGTGCCGGATCTCGCTCGTTGGGCACAGGTAGGTAACCAGAACCAAGCCAGCCAGCATTCCATGGCGCACCCTCGCCATGCGCACTTTTGCAGGCTGTAACTGACACCCATCGAACAGCGAACCCTCTCGCATGCTTTGCGCGTGGGCATGAATAGCGTTTAGCAGTCCTTCAGCGCGTGGCCAGGCCTCGTCCCCAGCAGTGCTACCGTGCCTAGCCCTCCCGGCCTTGCGTGTCTTAGCGAGAACCAGCGGCGCCGGAGCTGAACAAAGATCTCACCTGCTATCCCGCTTGCACGATAGTTTTCTGCCTCCTACATCACCGGTCCCCAGCCTGACCAGACATCAACCAACCCCGAAGCATCTGGCTCCAAACTGCGTCGTCAGCAGCCCGGTCTGACGCCGTCACTGCAGCGCTTTTCTCGAGTATCACCGAGGCCACAAGGTTCCTTCTACTGCAGCAGTCCCGGTCTCTGCACAGCCTCGCTGGTCCCCCGTCTCTGCTCGATGATTTGACGCCCAACCCGAACGAGCCCCGACTGAGAAAAGACCCCCCCAGAAAGGTCCCCTCCTTCATCCTGTCCCATACAGTCCCGTTCCCAAACTCTACCGGCCAACATCACCTCGCCTCGCAGCACCCGACCAGGTCCAGCCCTATACCCACGGCAAACCCACCGCGTACCTGGACACCCGCGCCCGCCCGTGGCAGTACGAGTCGCAGCTTGTTCTCTCTACCACCACTACCGTGAGTCTGAAACACTATTCGGACTGTGATTCGCACCACTATACGCGTTCCTCGTTGTGATAGGGCCGCGCCCCAGCACCTTGCATCGCTGCCGCCAGTGCACAGCCTCCCCGCTGTAGCTTGGAAGGCTGACTGTGGAATCTGCCTCGCAAGACGAGAAGCACCAGTGCTCGGCCGCCATCATGGACCAAGAATCCCAGCGCGGAAGGTCGCTGTCGGCCAGTCAATTTCAGCAGCCCGATATAAACCAATCCCACTCGCCGACTCGGAGCCCGTTCGCACCCACCAGCGATCAGCCTTCCGTCGGTCTTGGACTTGGTATCGGCGTCGGCCTAGATCCATCGCAGCAGCAACAGCAGCAACAACAACAACAGCTACAACAACGGCAACAACAACAGCAGCAGCCGCAGCAGCAACACCGAGCATTCACGGCATCTCTCCATCCAAACTTTGAGTCATTCAACGCCAACGGCTTCCTCGGCGCCCAGGCCAACGCTGTCGACTCGACCACCGGCTTTGACCCCAGCGCAAGCTTCGGACAGCAGCCGCAAGCTACCGGTGCCGACCCCACCCCGTCTTTGAACGCCCAGGCGCAACATAATTATATCTCTCCCAATCTTCCCGACGGCGACTTCTCTCTCTTCCCTTCGGGCGCTGAGCAAGGAGATCAATATAACGCTCCGCTCTTTGACCAACCGGCACTTGGCGATATCAATGCCATGACCTCCCCGCACTCGCATCAGTCTCCAACCCCTCCACGGCTCTTACAGCCAGATAGTCTTCAGTCGCCTCCCTTTAGCCAACATCAGTTTTCGTCGCCACCATCGACTCACTCGAGGAACGCTTCCTTAGGACCCGAAGCCGCGCTTCTCCCGAGCCAGATTGGCGACTGGACTCAACCTCAGTTCCAAGGTCATCGACGAACGCCTTCGGAGTTCTCCGACGTTTCTTCCGTCGCTCCTTCGCCTCATCTCATCAGCTCCGACACATTTGACGCTGATCCGTCAGGTCATTCGCCTCTGCAACGGCCCGCAGACGCCAGTCTCTACCAGGAGGTGCTTGGTATCGGAGCATTCAGCCTAGCTGACCACGGCAGTCCTGGCTATCATGGTCGAAGCCCTTCTCATAGCCCTGCAATTAGTCCTCGCCTAATGCCTCAACAAATGCCGGAAACCATCCAGCCCTCGTTTAATCTGATTCCACCGAATGCCACGTACGAGGGGACTTCTGGATATCCTGATTTGCAACCAAACCATGAGACTTTCCCATCGCTGCAAGGTGGCATGAGTGCTGGCGACATGCACCAAATGGCGCCGCCAGCAATCAATATCGATTTCGCGCCGACCAATTCAAGACCACTTGGCTTTGAGCCGCCCAAATCGCAAATGGACCAAGATTCGCTCACTCCGCCAGAACGAGGTAAGCTGTTTGATGGTTTTACTGCCCATGCGTGCCTGATGTAGTAGAAATTAATGCGTTTATGCAGGCCGTCCGAAATCTCGACCACGTGCGGTTACTGACCCGTTCCACCCAGGAATGCTGCCCCCTAACAATCTAGGGCCGTCTCTCGGCGTTGATCTTACAGCCCGTTCAGATGCGTCTCGCTCTTTATCTCCTCTCGATAGGGGGTCAGTGGGATCATCAGCCTCTAGACGACGGCAGTCGACGTCCTCAGTGCCAAACAATGTAATCGCTTTGCGTCTAGCTGACCCGGAGTATCAAAATAGCCAGGAAGCAGGATCCAACAAGCGCACACAGAAGCACCCGGCCACATTTCAGTGCAACTTGTGTCCCAAACGATTCACGCGCGCCTATAATCTTCGATCCCACTTGCGCACCCACACTGACGAGCGACCGTTTGTCTGTACAGTCTGTGGCAAGGCCTTTGCTCGACAACACGACAGGAAAAGACATGAAAGCTTGCATTCTGGAGAGAAAAAGTTTGTTTGCAAGGGCGACTTGAAAGCTGGTGGCCAGTGGGGCTGTGGCCGGCGATTTGCTCGAGCCGACGCTTTGGGAAGACACTTTCGATCTGAAGCTGGCAGAATCTGCATCAAAGCACTACTGGACGAAGAAATGATAGAAAGGCATCGCCAGTGGCAGGAAGAGCGGATGCAGCAGAATATGGCACAGAATATGGCTGGTCAGCAAGTCATGATGGACACCGGCCCAGCTTATCCCATGGATGCTGGTGGAAACTATACCCTGCCACAGGCGCTGTTGGCTCAGTATCCAGCACTGGCGCAGATGAACTGGTCCACAACAGACATGGGAGGCGGACTGGATGATGAGCTGAGTGGCAGATCATCGTTTGATGCTAGCGACTACGACGATGGTGACGACGGTGGCTATATTAGTAGCTCTGGAAGATACCCAGAGGAAGGCATGAATCAAAATTATGCCGAGATGAGCTACACCAGTGATTATGGGCGCTGATTTATGATTCTTTGGATCTCTGTATCTCTGGATCCCCCCTTTTCCATCTCTTTTATTTCTCCTGTTTTACTTCACCATCTTCTTCGCCATCTTCTCCCCCATCATCTCCCCCATTGTCCCCCCCCCCCCTCCCCCCCCCCCTTTTTTTTTCATCACAGTTTTTTCGAAAGTTTCTTTATTCATCCCGCAAAGAAGGGTGTCGAACTCTCCCGCCCCCCTGAAGCTCGCTTCTGAGGCGGCGATCTTGGCTATATCGTGGAATGGGTGGCATTTGGTAGTTTGTTAAATGCGCTAAGTTTTTGTTTTGGAAAATTCTTTCTGAGATGGCTCGGGTTATTAGACGGCACGTCGCATAGATACCATCAACTCTTTGAAGCTTATTGTTACTCTGACTTCCTGCGACATCACTTTTAGTTTTGTGATGCTATTGATAAGATGTAGTCTTACCGAATAAAGCCTTGTTCATTTGTACTCTACTGTGTTGATACTATCTACTTCAGCCTTGTTGTGATTGAGATGCTATATAAAGTATCTACTGATGTATCTGGGTTTCGTTTATGAGTTTTAATTTGGGTACTAGGAGTTATAGGGACCAGTAGAGAGGTGATGTTCTTGTGAGACTATGCCATCTACTTGAACAGATGAGTAGCTTCGAAACGATATATTTATTTGAGATATCTGTCAAGAATCTCGTCTTACGTACAAGTACGTACAAGAAAAACTCGGTTTTACTTTTAACGAATTACAGTGTGTGTATAGAGATGATTCCAAGGTATGTGGTTAATCCCTATCTACTGAAAGCTATCATTTACAGTAGAAAAGAAGAGTCTGTTCGGAGCTAGGTTGTAGGGTTATCATGCATTTTTTTCCGTAGGTACACGAAGAAACGATTTTAGTTAATTTTGATGGAGGCTTCTTTTTACTCTTCCTCCTCTCCCACGTACTCATTACATTACATGATGCGTGAGGAACGAGCCGTGGGGGTTCTCAACCAAAAGATAAGCTTTACTTGTCCTCATTAATTTTGTCCAAGTATTACAAGATGCCAAATCGGCTTATTCTCACGTACGTATTGTTTTGTCACTGGCTGAATGGAGGGGAGGGCAGCGATGATGACACTGGGGTATTATTTATGGCTCTGGTGGCACATGACACCACCAAATGTGATGGCGTGATGCGAGTCTGGGAAGATACAGGAGATAAACCTGACTTTGCTGCTTATTTAAATAGAAACAAACCGATGGATGAATCATTGGGCTTGACCGCTCTGGCGGCCCTTGTTTATATTGGGCTACTCGAGGCTGCTGCTCACACATAGAGAGAGGCATACCTACATGTGTAGCACGGCAGATGCGGCGTGGCGTGGCGAATAGCTTTCTGCTTTTTAACATCTTTTTTTTCATTTGTCTCTACTATTTACATGAAATTTCTTTCTTTCTTTTGAACAGCGTTTCACTGCAGCTAAGCTGACGACGTCAATATTGTCTTGGCATCTTCTATCTTTTGTAAGACCTGGGCATGCGCTGTTTCGCGCAGCGTGCCAGAATACATGTACCTGTTGGGCAATATTGGCTGCTCATGCCCATGTGCCTGTGAGTACGCATATATTGCTCCGTAAAGGATCTGCGATCGGGAGGGGCTTGCTCCCGGCCAGTGAGGGGCAAGAGAAACCGTCCCTGGTACACAGAGAACGCTGCAATGTATACTCGCAGCTGGGCAGAGCATGTGAAATGACTCAACGTGCTAGATAAGAGTCAAGGGCTGCGATTATGCATCGGCTCTGGGACAATGGGCGGCGGCATGTCTGAGGACCGATGAGCGGCAGGGAGCAGCAGGCAATCTGTAGCTGACCAGCGGTGAAGAGACAGGCAGACGACGCCTGAATGGCCTGCAGTCACCCGCCCTGTGGCCCCATACACGTACCCTGGCCGTACCCTATGTGCGTGAGGTGCGCCCTCGTTGGAGACGGGAAGTATGTGAGGCATGTCGATTCGATGCAGGACCCGGGCAGCCAATGGAAGCGGGCTCATGGCCACCAACAGAGCCATCCATGTACGGAGGGGGTACCTTGAAGGCATG
Source organism: Trichoderma sp. CBMAI-0020 (assembly GCA_030708095.1). Classification (NCBI taxonomy): domain Eukaryota; kingdom Fungi; phylum Ascomycota; class Sordariomycetes; order Hypocreales; family Hypocreaceae; genus Trichoderma; species Trichoderma sp. CBMAI-0020. Next base: position 2,001,662 of record JAJNCI010000009.1, on the reverse strand, counting down.
TCCCCGCCCATGCAGAGACGCACGCGCATGTACAAGTATGCGAGGTTTTTTCTTGTTTCTTGATCGTATTTTGCTGCAGCTGGCTGACCAGGGTGTGTGCGTGCGACTACTTGTACATGTCACGCGACGCCTTGGCCCACGAAAGGTGACGAAGTGCTGAGAGGACGTGGGCAGAGCGCCTGTGGAGGATCGTATGGTTTTTCTTGTCGCTGTATCCGTAGTGTAGATGACAGTTTTGGTGTTTTATTCTTTCTTCGGGGGACACTGGCAGTCTCGATGTGATTGCTTGCTTCATGCTTCGTGCTAGCGGGTAAATGATGCTCTTCTCTGTCGTATCCCTGCAGATGCTACTCTGTACTAATGCACCAGTAAGTTAGTACTAGGGGATGCAAATAGCGCATGATGTTGAAAGTTTGAAAAGGAAGTGAGAAAAAAGAAGAGCAAAGTCGAAAGCGTCAAGAAGCAAGCAAATAAACACAGAGTCGTCAGCGGGATGCGCAGGCGTTTATACGCCCACACATTGTACATGAGGCGCAGAGACGAAACAAGACCGTGGCTTGCAGATGGTCAAGAGAATGTACGCTACAATGCTGTGGCGAGTGTGATTTCAGCCGATTGCAATGAATTGTGTGCAGCAGATGGGATGGATGTCAAGCTCACAAAGATACAAGTACACGTCATGTATTGCAAATGCCGCTGAATGCAGTTCTCTCAGCTCAGCCAGCTTCAGCTCCCCACAAAAGCTACCGACGGGGTACCTAAGCAACCCAAGGGAGGCTGGGTCGCGACTTTGTATGCGAGATGGCTGCAGCTTTGCAGCTCTGGCGACAGCTCAAAAAGGGCGCTAGGCAGATTGGGGGTCTGGTGACAAGCGAATGGGGCCTGCAGCCCGGCCAACCCTCCGCCAGCGCGCCGCCCTGATTGGCCGGGCCGCATCTCTTGTGCATCTGGTGCTGGCGGGAAGGTGGGATTAGTGGGATTAGTGGGAGGCGTACCTGCTCATGTGCATTCGAACCGTCGAACCTGCCTGTCCGTCTGTTCTGATTCTGCGCCGGGCGCTGTGCGTCAACGACAGGACAGGGGAGGAAGCGAGGCCATGACGGCAGCGCCTGTGTCACGTTGTTGCCCTACAGCGCCTTCCACACCTTAGCAGCATCCCTTGCAAGCTCTGGCATGTCCCACGAGGGCTCGAGCTCGTCTGTCGTAGGCCAGTGGGGGGGTACCCAGTTTCAACGTACCAGGTACCTGCAACATGCATCTTTTGTGTCTTTCTATGCTTTCACATGTGTGAGTGAGACACAGCGAAGAGACACTGCACACAGGTTGTCCATGTATGTATACGAGACAATCTGGTAGCTCTCGGCAAGGCGCTCCCCATTCTCCGCTGAGTCGCATATCAAATGCCGTCGCTGCATAATTGCTTCTCTGGCACGGGATGTGATATCGCCTCATTGATAAGGTATTGATGGCACATACTGACATCCCGTAATACCTACTAGATCTGCCTCTCAGCAGCGCCCGCCTAGACACCATGTAGACTATTGCATTGATGTATTTGACTTCCATACTCTCAGGCACTCCGCGCCGTCTATTAGCAGCACGTAGCACCCAAAAGAGGCACTCCAGACGCCGCGTCGCGCACCATCTCTCGCCGGCAGCCTCTCCTGGATACCCGTTGCCCATGGAGGAGGGCATCCCGCGCGGCGAACTCAGCAAGAGGGTGTGAATTCGCAGCCCTCACAACGCCCTTGTGCGACATCAAGTTGAGATACGGCCTCTTGTCTCCGTTGAAGTGGCGATTCCAGGGCAAAGACACGACCATCATTGGCCTCTGCGCATCATCGCCTCGCCTCGCCTAAGGAGTATCCAGTTCTCTACTCGTTGGCTACCTAGTGACTTGGCCGGCGCACGCGTTCTATGGCTCCATTGGCCGTTCCTCTACGGATAGCCTCGTCTGGAATACTTTATCGAGGGCCGCCCATTATCCATCCCACTTATCTTGGCCGTCTATTTTACAATCCGGACCCTCTTGGATCTACTATTCCATATCGGCTAGCTTTACTCTGCCTTTATCACTTATTGCAGCGCTTTTCAGACTGCAGATACAAGGTACCGTACTCAACTTCGATACGACTCACCTTGTACCCGCCTCCTACCCAGTACTTTTGGGCAGTTGGCAACGAGGCGGCCGGCGCGGCTCGAGATCGCCAGCCATTGCCGCTACCAAGGTGCCCTCTTATCCCATTTTACATGATCACTACTGCCGGGCCAGGTATCTATCAGTTAACTTAGCTGCCGGTAGCTGCGCTTGCGACGCTTCACCGGATGCTGCAGCTAGTGCTCAAACAGAAAAAAAAAAAAAAAACAGCATTTAAAAAAAAAGTTCAGACTCAGCTTATACAGCCCATTTTGTGATAGAACTGTCATCCCTACTCTGTCGGTACCCCCGCTGTTTTTTTTAAACAATCTTCTCTCTCTTCTCTCTCTCTCTTGTTTTGTTTTTGTTTCTGTTTTGTTTTGTTGATTCATGTACCGGTGGGTTGTTGTGGTTGTTGAAGATAAAACTTGGTGTGGCAGCACAACTTACACGGCTACAGGCATTAGGCCCTCAACCAAAAACATCACCATTACCTTCTATTAAGAGACTTCGGCGCGCGCGCTGTTCGACATCATATTCTCTCCTCTCCGTCCACGATATCGAATTTTCGCCTTCGTTTCTGTCTTATATCACCCGACAGTGCGATTGACATCAAGTGTGGGCGCCTCGAATCAGTTTTCCTCCCTTCATTCCCTTGCACAGGGACCCCAGCGTTCACAAAGGGAGCTCGAGTTCTTATTCAGTGACTTTTCGTCTTCATCTCTAATTTTTCTGCTCTCTGCCGAGTGCATAACTTCCATGACTGCAAAACAGCCGTTCCATCGCACCAGCTTCCATTGTAGCAATGGCAGCTGCCGATGTCTTGGCGTATGATCTGCAGCCGTGGAGGAGATGCGCGAAGAGTCAGTCCATCGCCAAGCAGTTAGATATTGTGTGGGATGAGCGCAATCTCCAGGCCCGGCTGCGACTTATATCTCGAGCTTGGATCAGATGCGGAGAGGTGCGTATTGATACCTGCAGAGAGGAAGCTCATGCATTATATATGTAGGCATCTTCATTCTCGTTCACGGCGTTGACTTGGGACTTGCAGCATCGATCGTTCTCAAAAGGCACATCACAGCAGCAAGGCAAACCACTAATAGTTCCTGATTCGTTCCCACAACGAGTCGCTCGACATCATGCAAGGCTCGCGGCGATTTCTTCTGCCCATCATGTCACAGAGCCTCGCCACGCCGACTCGCCTGCTCGCCGAAAAGGGTCATGCGCCAGGCCCGTTCCTCGATCGTCCCCGGCCCCCCGCCAATCGGAGCGGCGCAAGCGATCTCGTCCCAGCATCCTCGGCGATCCGATTCTCGACGAAATAGAAATTGATTTCGCTTCTGAAGACGGAGTTGTCTGTCACAAAGGCAAGAATAAGAAAAAGGGAGGGGCAAATGGCAGCGCCAGCAATGGGAGGCTCCCAGAGGGATCTAGGGAAGGTAACCAGAACCCCGACAGAAATGGCGGTGGGGATCAGGGTGGTGGTAGCAATGCAGACCAGGGCGGAGCTGCAGGTGACGGAAATAATGGTGGTGGCGGTGATGGGGGCAAGGATCCAGACAGGGGTGTAAACAATGACAACGCGCAACATGATTTGTCGGCCACTCCCAAGAGCAAGAAAAAGGATAAGTCCCAAAAAGGAACGGGAACCGAATCTCCTCCTCCCCCAACCAACGCGTTTGACGACGGCACTCTTGACGACGTAAATCTAAACGACGACGGTGGGAAAAGCGCTAGTTCTGGGTCGCACGCGCCAGAGTCTGAGAGTGGGATTGGGGCCGCTATTCGCACCAAAATCGCATCGCTTGGTGGTTGGGGCGTCAGCGGATCCTTGAGTGGTAACGATGCCCATACCGACGACACTGGCGACAAGAAGAGCAGCCTCGAGAGCAACCCTTGGAGCACCAGCAACCCGAAGCAGTCAGCGTCTTTAGCATTTTCAGTCGCCGACACCCATGCGACACAGAGCAGGACTAAAAAGCAAGCAGAGACTCCCCAGGATGCTGTAAATGGGGACGAGGACCCATGGGGATATCAGTATCCGTCCAAGAAACAGAGCAAAAAGAACGATCCCGCTTCTGCATCTGTCGCTGCGCCAGCTCCAGCAGTAAATGACGGCCTCGCAGGCAAAGAGGACACCAAAGAGACGAAGACCAAGAAAGCACGCGATTCATTAGCCGAGGACGAAGACAAGTCAGATCCCATGCCGCAGCCCAAGCCAACGGCCAGGCAGGAAGCGGCGAAAAAGGAAGATGAGGGCTGGTCATTTTGGGGACTTGGGAAGAATAAGAAGAAAGCCGAAGAGAGTGTCAAGCCAGCTGAACAAATACCACCGCCACCGCCGCCCCCTCCCGTACCACCTTTACCATCCGCAGAAGCAGCGCAGCTCACCGAGAATGTCTGGGCCGGATCTGGGTCCAAGGAGAAGAAGAAGAAGAGAGAAAAGGGAGCACAGCCCGACATTATAACCGTGCCAGAGCCCGAAACTAAGCCTAAACTTAAGGTTGCGCCACCTCCCGTAGACGACGATTCTTGGGGCTATACTGCCAAAAAATCGTCTAAAGAGAAAGAGAAAGAAAAGGATAACAAGGACAAAGACAAGAGGAAGACGACAACCAAGTCAGGTTTGACTGACGAACCAATTCCATCAAAGCTTCCCATACCTATTCCTGATCAACACAAGCGTATCAACGGCAACGAAACGTCAGATGGACTCGACAAAACTGATCAAGACGAGGGAAGCTGGAGCTTCTGGAGCTTTGCAGGCAAAAAGAAGGGCGATTCATTTACAGAGTCTGGCGTAGACGAAGGGTCCCACAAGGCGGAAACGCAGAATCCCAAGTCTTCTGGAGAGCGCATTGATGGTGGCTTGACAAGTAAAGAGGAAAAGGACAAGAAGAAGAAGCCATCGGCTTCTGATCCGTCCAAAGGTGATTCCAAAGCCCCAAAGTCTAGGAATGAAGACGTCTTGGACTCTAAAAAGGTCAAAAAGAAAGGGAGCACTGATTTGGTTCGGCTAGGCGCCTTGGACAATCCGCCACTTGCAGACGATGCTAACGCTACAGGGCTGGACACGACGGACGCATTTGGTGGCGGTGTAGACTTCTTCGGTTCTTGGGGTATTGGTAAGAGCGATAAGAAGCGAAGCGATTCGTCGTGGAAGCCCGATGGCATCGAAGAACCGACCGACCGCACTCCGATCCAGGACAAGAAGAAGCAGAGTTTCAAGAGTCCGGTTGAGGTTGTGGGCGAGACTACTGGTGAGATTGTCCATCCTGACGACGTAGAGGAGGTCAGGGGCAGCAAGGTTGAGGATGTCGACAGCTTTGTTTGGACAAAGTCCGGCAGCGCAAAGTCGAAATCCCAGAAGGAGGCCTTGGCTGATCCACCTCCTCGTGCGCCAACACCCCCTTCCATGGACCCTACTGAATCTGAATTGGAAGCAGCAGATCCCGATGCCGCTACAACTTCTAGATCGAAAGCGCCTAAGCTGACCGAAAAAGACCTGAAAAGGCTCGAACAGGAGAAGGAGAAGGCTAGACTTGAGGAAGAAGCACAAGCCAAGGCAGAGGCCGCTCTTGATGCCAAGGAGCAGGCAGAAATAACTACCCTCATGGACAAAAAAACCAAGAGAGGTAGGTTGCTGAAAACGGACCAGACCAGAATCATTTTCCTGCAGCAGAGCGTTGCAAAACGGGCCGATGAACGAGCTGCGCGAGAAGCCAAGGCAAGAGAGGCTGAGAAGAGAGCTGCCGAGGAGCGGGCAGCCAGAGAGGTTGAAGAAGCTGCTCGCAGAGAGGCTGAAGAGCAAGCGGCGCGAGAGGCAGAAGAACGGGCTGCTCGCGAAGCAGAGGAACAAGCTGCCGCCATCGCCGATGAAGCAGAAATCAAAGCCTTGGTTACGAAGAAGAATAGAAAGGGCAAGCTACCTAAGAAAGATGAAGAAAAGCTTACTCAGCTTCGAGAAGCTGCGGCAAGACGCTCCGAAAGACGCGCCGCTCGCGAAGTGCAAGAGCAAGCTGCCAAGGAAGCCCAAGAGCCAGCAGTGGACGAGCCGGAAGTCGAGGCCGTCGAGGAAACGGAAGACGCCAAAGCCGCCGCAGCGACCGAAGCAGGAGACGATGATCAGCAGCAAGCCGACCGCGAGGCTGAGGAACAGGAGCGGGCTACCCGAAAAGCAGAAGAGCGAGCCGCCGCCATTATCAAGGAGGAGGAGGAGGAATTGGCTGGCCTGCTAGCAAAGAAGGAGAAAAAAGGTAAGTTTTCTAGGAAAGAAGAGGAGAGACTCGTCACTCTTCGGGTAAATGCTGCAAAACGCGAGAGAGAACGAAAAGCACGGGAAGCCGAACGAGCAGCCGAAGAAGCCGAACGGATCGCCCGAGAGGAGAAGCAAGCCGCCCGAGAAGCAGAAGAGAAAGCTGCCCGCGAGGCGGAGGAAGCAGCTCGGGAAGCAGACGAAGCAGCTCGCGAGGAAGAAAAACAAGCTGCTGCTCTTGCCGCAGAAGAAAAAGAATTAACTGCGTTGAGAGAGAAGAGATCCAAGAGAGCAGGTCGGCTCCTTCGAAAAGACGAGGACAGGCTTGCTGTACTTGAGGAAAATGCTGCAAAACGGGCGGAAAAGCAAGCTGCTAAGGAAGCGGAAGAGGCAGCTCGTGAAGCTGAAATACGGGCCCGCGAAGCAGAGGAACAGGCAGCCGCTCTTGCTGCTGTCGCTGCTGCAGAGGAGGAGGAGTTGGCCGCGCTAAAGGCAAAGAGAGCCAAAAGAGGAGGCAAGCTGCTTAAAAAGGAGGACGAGAGGCTTATTGAACTCCAGAGAAGCGCAGTAAGGCGCGCCAAAGAGAAAGCAGCCCACGACGCAGAACGGGCTGCCCGTGAAGAGAAGGAGAAAGCTGCTAAAGAGGCAGAGGAACAGGCCGCTCGAGAGGCTGAAGAGGAAGCCAAAGAAGCAGCGGAGCGAGCGGCCCAGGAGGAAAAGGAGGAAAAGGAGGCGAAAGAAGCAGCTGCCATTGCTGAAGAAGAGCGGGAAATAGCTCATTTGCTTGACAAGAAGAATAATTCCTTCATGGGTTTGTCGGGTAAGCTAGAGCAGAGGTTGACTCAACTTCAGGCTAAGGCGTCGAAACGAGCCGAGGAGCAAGCAGCCCGAGAAGCTGATCGTCTTGCTCGCGAAGCTGAAGAACAAGCAGCTCGGGAAGCTGAGCAAGCAGCCAAAGAAGCCGAAGAGCGAGCAGCTAAAGAAGCAAGAAAGGCGGCAGCGATTGCTAAAGAGGAGGAAGAGCTTTCATTACTCCTCGAAAAGCGAACCAAGACCATCAGAGGAAAACTCTCACCCCAAGGCGAAGAAAGGATAACCGAACTTCAAGCTAGGGCTACCAAACGCGCTGAAGCAAGAGCTGCTCGCGAAGCTGAAGAAGAGGCTGCCCGGGAAGCTGAGCGAGTAGCCAAAGAAGCTGAGGAGCGCGCTGCCCAAGAAGCAAAGCAAGCTGCCATGATTGTTGAAGAGGAGAAGGCGCTTGCTTTATTGCTTGAGAAGAAGGCCAAGTCAACACTGTCGTCTAAAGGAGAGGAACGGTTGAAAGTGCTTCAAGCTCGAGCTACCAAGCGGGCTGAAGAACAGGCTACCCGAGAAGCTGAAGAGCAAGCTACTCTAGAGGCTGAGCGACTGGCCAAAGAAGCTGCTGCGATCGCTAAGGAGGAGGAGGAACTCGCTTATCTACTCGAGAAGAAATCCAAAACGGCCAGAGGAAGGCTTTCGCCTCAATTCGAAGAGAGGCTAAGCGAACTCCAAGCTAGCGCCTCTAAACGAGCTGAAGAAAAGGCTGCCCGAGAAGCTGAGGAGCAAGCTGCTCTAGAAGCCGAACGGCTGGCTAAGGAAGCTGAAGAACAGGCTGCCGAAGAGGCTAGGATAGCTGCTGAGGAAGCTGAGAAGGCCGCCGCTACCCTCAGGGAGGAAAAGGAGCTAGCTCTCCTCATGGAGAAGAAGGCCAAATCAGCAAAAGGAAAACTATCGCCTTCGATGGAGGCAAGGCTAAGTGAGCTCAAAGCCAATGCCTCAAAGCGTGCCGAAGAGAAGGCAGCTCGCGAAGCCGAAGAGCGAGCTGCCCGAGAGGCTGAACAAGCTGCCAAGGAAGCCGAAGAACGTGCCGCTAAAGAAGCTGAAGAGGCCGCTGCAATCGCCAAAGAAGAGAAGGAAATTGCCCTCCTACTTGAAAAGCAAAATTCCTTCAGAGGTCTATCGACCAAGGGGGAACAGAGGTTGAATGAGCTGCAGGCTAAGGCGACAAAGCGGGCAGAGGACAAGGCCGCTCGAGAAGCTGAAGAACAGGCTACCTTGGAAGCTGAGCGAGTAGCCAGGGAGGCGGATGAAAAAGCTGCTGCAATCGCCAAGGAAGAGGAGGAATTGGCCCTCCTGCTTGAAGAGAAATCAGCATTTAAAACCTTAGCAAGCAAGGACGAGCAGCGATTGAATAAGCTACAAGCTAGAGCGACGAAAAGAGCCGAAGAAAAGGCTGCTCGAGAGGCTGAAGAGCAGGCTGCCTTGGAAGCTGAACGACTAGCCCGAGAAGCAGAGGAAAAGGCTGCCGAGATCGCAAAGGAAGAGGAAGAAATTGCTCAGTTAATTGAGAAGCAGTCTTCATTCCGAGGCCTATCAAGTAGGGGAGAACAGCGGTTAAGTGAGCTACAAGCCCGAGCCACTCAACGGGCTGAGGAAAAGGCCGCTCGGGAAGCTGAGGAAGAGGCTGCTTTAGAGGCTGAACAACTGGCTAGAGAAGCAGAGGAAAAGGCAGCTGCAATTGCCAAGGAAGAGGAAGAAATTGTGCAGTTGCTTGCGAAGAAGAAGACCAAGGGCCTGACAAGTAAAGGAGAGCTGCGATTAAGCGACCTCCAGGCAAGATCGGCAAAGAGAGCCGAAGAGAAGGCTGCCCAGGAGGCTGAGGAGCAGGCTGCCTTGGAAGCTGAACGAATAGCCAGAGAAGCAGAAGAGAAGGCCGCGGCAATCGCCAAGGAAGAGGAAGACATTGCTCAGCTACTTGCAAAGAAGAAGGCCAAAGGTTTGACGAGTAAAGGCGAACAGCGGTTAAGTGAGCTACAGGCCAGAGCTGCAAAGAGGGCCGAAGAGAAAGCTGCCCAGGAAGCCGAGGAACAAGCTGCATTAGAAGCTGAGCAAATAGCTAGGGAAGAAGAGGAAAAAGCTGCCGCACTCGCCAAGGAAGAAGAAGAAATCGCTCAGCTGCTTGCAAAGAAGAAGACCAAGGGCCTGACAAGCAAAGGAGAACAACGCCTGAGTGAGCTGCAAGCCAGGGCTGACGAGAGGGCAGAAGAGAAAGCTGCACAAGAGGCTGAGGAGCAGGCTGCGTTGGAGGCTGAGCGAGTGGCTCGGGAAGCAGAAGAAAAGGCCGCCCGAGAGGCAAAGGAGGCTGCGACCATCGCCAAAGAAGAGGAAGAGATTGCTGAGCTAGTCGAAAAGAAGAAGACCAGGACATTCAGGGGCCTGTCAAGCAAAGAAGAGCAGCGGTTGAGTGAGCTGCAGGCGAGGTCGGCAAAGCGAGCTGAGAAAAAGGCCGCTCGGGAAGCTGAAGAGCAGGCAGCTTTGGAAGCTGAACGACTAGCTCAGGAAGAGGAGGAACGAGCTGCTCAAGAAGCGGCTGAGGCTGAGGCAATCGCTAAGGAAGAAGAGGAACTGGCACAGCTCATTGACAGAAAGGCCAACTCGTTTATGGGCCTCTCATACAAGGCTGAGAAGAGATTGAATGAGCTTCAGGCCAATGCCGATGAGAGAGCGGCTCGCGAGGCCGAAAAGCAGGCTGCTCTAGAGGCTGAGCAAGCTGCTCAAGAAGCGGCCGCCGAGGCAGCTGCCATCGCCGAGGAGGAAAAAGAAATGGCCGACTTGCGACACAAGAGAGAGAAGAAGGGCAAGTTGTCTAAGAAGGATGGCGAACGACTGAGTCATCTTAAAGAGAAGGCGGCCAAGAGAAAGGAAGAGCAAGCTGCGCGCGAAGCTGAGCTGGCCGCTGCCAATGCCGAGGAAAACGAAGATGACGAGGACGAGGACGATGAGATGATGGATGTTTTCCAAACGGGTGACGATGCCAACGACGACGATGACAACGACGATATCGACGCCGATGAAGACGACGAAGAAGCCATTCGAGCGGCAGAAGAGGAAGCGGCTGCTCGTGAGGAGGAAGAGAGGGCTGCCCGAGAAGCTGAGGAGCAAGCTGCGCGGGAAGCTGAAGAGGCCGCCAAGAAGTTGAAGAAGAGCTCCAAGAAAGACAAGAAGGAGAAGGAGGAAAAGAAGGATAAGAAAGATAAGAAGGACAAGAAGGACAAGAAGTCGCGGGATCTTCCATCCGAGGCAGAAGCAGAGCGGGATGTTGGATCGTCTCAGCCAGAGCCGGGGCCCAAAGCAGATGCTGATTTTGATATGAGCCCTGCTGAGATCGAAGCGCTGCTTGCACCTAAGGAGACGAGCCCAGCGGGTGCTTTCAGCTTCTGGGGTCTTGGTGGTAGGAAGTCGAAGCCAAAAGGTATGTTGGGCTGTTTTGTCCATTTTGAAGGAAGATTGCTAATTACGATCAACAACCCTAGATGAGCCTGAGCCGGAGCCGGAGACTAGATCAAATGACGACCGATCGCAGAAATCCTCAGAGCGATCAAGATCCCTGGGCGGCAGAATTGCTAATGGCCTCAAGGCATTCGAACAAGCACCTGAAGAAGTAGCCGATCCCGTCCGCCCACTATCCCCGCCCCCACCAGCATCTGACTCGGATGAAGAAGAAGAGGAAGCCGCAGAGATGCCAAACATCGAAGCGGTGGATGATGAACCGGTGGCTAGAGAAGAACCAGCAGCTGACTTTGAACAGGAGGACGATGGGCTACACTATGGAGATGCCATGGAAGAAACGCCAACCAGGAAGAAGGAACGGCCACCTCAAGATGATCGGTCGAGGAGGAGGAGAAAGGCGGAGGAGCCGATAGTTGTACCAGTACCGGTAGTCTTTCCGGAAAGGGGCGATAGGGGCACATCACGAAGGCATCGAAGACCTTCGGACGTTCCAGGGGGTTTCCCCGGTGATGATGGTGATGAAAATGAAATAGTTGCCATCATTGACGAAGGGCCAAGGAAAGAGAGAAAGTCCAAGAGGCGGCGACCCAAGGAGGAGGATGTGATGCCTCCTCCGCCTCCGCAAATGCCGATGCCTCCACCACCGCCGCCGCCGCCTCCTGTCGTCCCCGAAGCGCCCTTGACGCCACCACCGGAGCCGAAGTCATCGAGGAAAGAAAGGTCAAGATCCAGCCGAGAGAAGGAGAAATGGCCTGCGGTGGCATCCCCCCCGCGCAGAGATAGAGAAGAGAAGCGGTCATCCAAGCACAAGTCGGAACGATCGTCTCGGCGGGCAGTGGAAAAGGCGTCTTCCAGAGACTCCACTTCTGACAGGGCGGAGCGAGCAGAAAAGTCGGGCAAGTCTTCAGGGCGGAACCGACTGACGGGCATGTTCAGCAGCAACCCTCCCACGAGATCAATGTCTACACGAGAAAAGGAGAGGCGATCCAGTATGAACGACAGCAGCAGGCCTCCTAGGCCTAGGAGGAATACCGTTACGAGCCACGGCCTTGTTTCTCCACCCCCGGAAGAGTCGCCTGACGTGACATCGAAGGCTGCTAAAATCCTCGGATTCGACAAGTCAGCCTCGAAAAGAAGGTCTCGCAGGGCGCATTACCAAGATGAGGAAGAGGCTGTTATGATGGGAGCTCTTGGCGATGATCCTCACACAGATTATCCGCAGGAGAGGCATCGAAATAGGAGATCTCGCGAAGATGATGTTGTCATGCCGGCAGAACCCTCCAGCCCTGAACACTCACACAGGCGAGCGGCTTCGACTTCGAAGAAGGCGGGCTTGGGCGGGCTCTTTAGCGGCTTCATGACTCCTAGAGCATCCAAAGTTGAGACTGGCGTGGATTTCGATATACCCGCGGTAGAGACAGACCGAGAAGGGCCCCGAGTATCTAGTCGCAAGATTAGAAAGTCAGAGCGAGAGTCAGAGCGCACTGGCGATGATCGTGAGCGACGACGGAAGCGCAGAGACGATAGCGAGACTCGCAAATTGGCAGAGAAAGAAGCTCGTCGTGAGCGACGGGCTGCCCGCCAACGCGAGGCGGATGAACAACGTGAGGCGGAAGAGCGAGAGGCTCGACGAGCCGAACGACGTCTGCGCAAAGAAAAGGAGCGGGAGAGGGAGAGAGATCGAGAAAGGGAGAGAGAGGAAGACGTACAGAGAACGTCGAAACGCCAGCGACGCAGGTCCCATGCAGAACCCTCTGACGATGAAGCCGCCGAACGACAGCGTAGACGCGAGGCAAGGCGTGCCGCCAAGGCTGCTGCCGAGGAAGAGGAAGCCTATAGCAGGCCGAGGAAGAGCAGTCGCCGCTACACTGAGCCTGCGGTAGATGATCATGTATATCCGTCCAAGGAGCGTCGACGAGACGGCAAGAGAGCCGCGCCCGGGATGTGGCCACACTCTGGGACGTCCTCATGGGTCAAGGAGCATTCAGATCCACCTCCGCATCTAGATGATGCTGGACATATGACAGATGCGGTGCAGCACACGGAGGACGAACAGGCCCGGCGTGAGGCCCGGCGCGCTCGGCGACGAGCCAAGCACGAGGAGGTGCCTGTGGAAGATGCAGACGAGAGACGCCGTCGAGAGAGGCGAGAGAGACGAGAGCGCGAGAAGCGCAACGGCGCATCAGAAGGAAGCGATGAGCGCCATCGCAGCCGACGAGATTCTGCCGCAGAGCCAGCGCCTCGGAGCAGCTGGTGGAGAAAGCTCGCCGGATGAAATTCGAGAGTCGCGTGAATCTTGAGCAAGCGTGTTTGATCTTTTCTTATTCTCTTTTTATGATGACCTATATGTCTCAATTTGTTGCTTGTTTCTTACTTTTCAATCTTCCTGTTCTGCGTGCTGTCTGGGAGTTTTTTTTTCTTTTTTTTCTTTTGTTGTCTTCAGTTATCATGACATGATGATGGTTATTTTCAACTTCAGACGCTGCTATTGCGGCAACAGGCGGCATTACCGTATCATACCTATTTATTACAGCTCTGCCAATTCTTTCCGGGATTTCGGGCCAGTCCGTCCCGGATATTTACAGGCAAATTTCTATCCCAGTCATAGTGTAGCGATGGGCTGAGATGAGAATCTTGTTTCGTTTTCGTTTCTGTGTTTCTTCTCTTTTCAATTTCGTTCTTCATTTTGTCGACGACGTATGATATGATGTACGAGTTGTTTCTAACGGCTTTCTGAATTGGGAATTGGGTCGCTGGAGGCCAGGTTGTGCTGCGTGTATCACTTTTTTTTTTATCATGAGATGGGAGACGAATGATGCAAAATTGCCTCGCATTACTGGGTACTTGTACTTTTTTTCTTTCTCCCACCTGTTCCTTTACCTTGCATATGCGCTGTGGGTATTCTGGGCAGCTGTTGGAATCTTGGACTCGCAAATGATATCAATTGGGCTGAAATCAAATCCTAGTGTGTGCTCCGTGTTTGCAGTAGCGCATCCGTGTATGGAGGGCACTTGAACCGGGCAAAACGGGCCACTTGCCGTCTGTAAAGCTGCATGTGGCATTTACTATCTGTGTACCTGTATGAATTACTAAACCAGGTGTTGGGTGCAGGTATTGCGGTGGAGTGAAGGGTGATGCGAGGATGCAATCACTGCATTGGATACTTGGTGACAGGTGATAGGTGGCTTTCCCCCACGGCCTATACCGGAACTGGGCTTGTATCAATTGTTGGCTGTAGGATGTACGTGCAGGAGAATACAAAAAAAAAAGATTTCCGTCCTGTGCACATGTTCATGAAACAATCATCCTTCCATCATGATAAATTGTAGCTCTAAAGCTATGGAACCCAGTAAATGCCATCGATATTCGGGTAGCCGTAGGTTGTAGAAACCAGCTTGTGGCAGCATGTCATTGTGCCATAGAGGGGTCGTATTAAAGCCCGCCATTTTTAGATTTAGCCTTTCCTGCCCTGGCCCGGTCGACGGAAAGCCGTTTGCAACCTCGCCTTTTTGGGGGTGGCGCGGCCTGCGGCTTCTTTCCCAATTGACATCAGCCAGCTGTTGTTCCCGTCCTTTTTACGTCGAGCTGCCCGTCTCTCTTTTGCTGCCGTAAACGCCCTTTCTGCCTCCAGGGGCCGAAAGGGGACGCTGCATCGCAAGACTCAAGAGGCTCTTTTCTCTTCTTGTTTTATTTGCTACACCATGAGTGCGCCGGCGAAGCAGGCGTCGCGATGGGGCTCGTTTCTACAGCAGGCCGTGGCGGGCGTCGAGTCCCGCTTGGACAACATCCTGGCCGAGTCGGACGATGATCGCAGTGCGACGCCACCGGCTGCAGCTGCGGCTAATACTACGACGACTGCCAGTCCAAAGGTGACGAGCTCTGGTAAGTGAGTGATGATGCGGCGGAGAATACGAGGAGGGGAATGCAAGAGAGGGGCAAACAGGAACCTCGGCCATTTGATGCCTGTATAAGCAGATCCAGCAGCTAACCAAGAGGCAATCCGTGACAACAGACTCTCGGGCATCGTCGACTAGCCGCGCAAATGATCGGCTACAGGCAAGGCTGGCCAAGGCCTTGGCGAACAAGAATGCGCTTTCGCCGGCGAATGCGTCACCACGCAGCTCCTTCGATGCAGCCAGCCGAAGCTCCATGGAGAGGCCCTCGATGGATCAAGACCAGTCTGAGAATCCGCCGGAACAGAAGCCCGCATCTGAGACGGAGTCGCCTAAAACTGTCCCTGATCCCACAGACACCTCTACGGTGACGACGACTACGGTGACGACGACAATACCGATAACAATAACGGACGATGATACGGCTGCAAAGTCTACTTCGGAGCCGGCTGCTGAAAACGCAGAGGATACCCCTTTAGGAAAGGAAGAGGCACAGCCCCTCAAAGAGGCACCTTCGAAAGAGGAGGAGGAGACATCGACAAATGTGGTGAAAGACGAAACTCTGACAGGTACCCCTGGTGCAGCAGCAACGGTTGTAGAAAATGATGGACCTGATGCCGCCGAATTAGCTCGCGAGCTTGAGGAAGCAAAGTTGCGACACCGAGAGGAGATTCAAGAGTATGTTGAACGGATAGACTCTATACAGTCCAAACTACAATATCTCTCTAAAAATGCCGCCGACTCTGCAAAGCAGGCTGCTTCAGCAGCCCCGTCTGGTAGCCAGGAAAAGAAGCTCGCGGAGAAGGATGAGCGGATCGCGCTGCTGATGGAGGAAGGCCAGAAACTGGCTGGAGCAGAGCAAAAGTACCGAGCAGCGATCAAGGCTTTGCGGCTTCAGGTGGGCGAGCGCGACAAGCAGTTGGATGAAGCACGGAAAGCAAAGGACAAAATGTCATTGGATATTCAAGCGCTACGTGACCGCTTAGACGGAGATGAAGAGAAGGAAAAGCGCCAGCAGGAGACCATCAAAGCTACAGCAGCTCTGCGGAAGGAAATTGATGCCCTGAAGAAGGATAATGCCAACAAAGATGCTACGATTCGTCGGCTTGAACAGGAGGTAAAGTCGAAAGAGGAGCAAGGCCAGATTGCCAAGGCGGATGCTGTGAGCAAGGCGGTGGCTGCAGAGCGCGTGAAACAAAAGGAACTCGAAGAGGCCAATGATGCTATCCGAGCAGAATTAGAGGCTCTAGGCGAGAAAGCCCGACTAGATGCCATAGAAGCGAGCGAAAAGCTTGAGCGTGCCATCCAACGCGGTAACACTGTCGAAGCCGAGCTACGTCTTGAGCTTCGGAGCATGGAGGGCAAGCTGGAAGGTGTACGAGTAACCGCGGAGGAAGCCGCCTCTAGCACAGGAGGCGAGGCTCAGGCCAAGCTGTTCCGGCAGATAGAGACGTTGCAGTCACAGTATGCGTCGGCCAGGCAAAACTGGCAGGGCATTGAAGCGTCTTTGATGTCGAAAACGACCAGCCTGGAGAGCGAGAGAGACGAAGCACAGCGTCGAGAGTCTGAAATGCGCAAGAAGGCACGGGATGCGGTACGTCTGACATGTTCTGATCAATTTCAGCCCCTTTCTCATTTCTGGTCGATATTCATCTGTCAATATATACTAATTTTTATTAACTTTTTTACCATAGGCCAAGCGCAGCAGGACTCTGGAAGATGAGCTACAAGATGCCCAGATGCAGCTGGAAACCTGCCGCGAGGAGTTGGCGGCTCTCCAAAAGTCCTCAAAAGCTACCGAGACGGCTCTCGAACAGACCCGCACAGATCTACACAAGGAGAAGCAGGCTACAAGCAGAGCCTTCACGGCTGAATCAGGGCGACAATGGATCGATGAAGTTGCGGGTGCAGCGTCATCACGAACCCAAAGCCGACCAGAGTCGCCATTACTCTCCGTCCCACGAACATTCAGCTCCGAAGCCGTCTCATTATCTGTTCCCAACCGCGTTCGACGATCTCCCACTCCTGTAAATATACTAGATACCGCAGCAGAAGGATTCAGTCCTCTTCGTCGGTCTTCTGCATACCTACCGCCTCGTATAGGGACAGGGCCACTGTCACTTTCCGGATCCGTTCCTCCATCTCCTTTCTCTCCTCTGGATCAGCCGTTAGAGTCACCACCGACAATACCTCCGTCTGTGACAGAGAGAGAAAATGGAATTAGCGATACGGCCCCTTCATCGCCTCGTAATCTAGCACAAGATATGATTTCAGTGTCAACGGTGGCGGCAGGTCCGTCTGTTCAATTAGTAGAACGGATGAGTGCCGCAATTCGTCGTCTGGAAGCCGAAAGAGTTGCTGCCAAGGAAGAGATGGCGAGGGTGTGTAGTCAGAGAGATGAGGCGAGATCAGATATGGTGAGCCTGATGAAGGATTTGGAGGAGGCAAAGGCAGCCTCTGCAAGGGTGCCGGATCTAGAAAAGGAAGTTGCCGACCTGGATACGAGATACCAAACCACCTTGGAGTTGTTAGGAGAGAAGAGTGAGCTGGTTGAGGAGCTGAGAGCGGATGTGGATGATGTGAAGACGATGTATCGGGAACTAGTAGAGCGGACTGTAAAATAAGTGTGGCTTGTTGATGGGTTTGGGCTCAGAAGGGAGGGCAGGGAGCAATAATAGAAGGACACAAAAACAAGGAGAAGGAAGGAAAAGCGTAACGAAACACAATGATTTGGAATGACAAGGCGTGGTATGCTCTGTAGATTAGACTTGTACACTTTTATCCACTACTACTACTACTTATCATTCCCCCTGCTGACAGCTGCTGCATCTGGTATAAAGCTTGCTAATAACTAATCGAGCAGCTGGATGCCTTCTCGTTCAGCGCCTTGAATGATGAATTGGCGCACCTGTTTGCGGCATGTTAGTCCTATCCATATATACACATGGAATCTGTGCATGAAAGGGAGAGGTGACTGTTGGATGGGGTATCTAATTGAAGTGTCTTCACCTCTTTGTCTGGAGCCAAGTCAATAGCAAGTTCTCCATCAGTCGTCTTGAGTGTAAAATCAGCCTCTTCTTTCAAAAGAGCGACGGCAGTGTCTCCTACACAACACATCATATTAGCTTCCCTCACAAACTCCCCATGAGATAGGTGACACATACCGTGGCCCTCCGCGATAGCATGATGAAGAGGAGTGAAGCCCTCATTGTCCGTCGCATTCAGGGGGCTCCTATTCTTCAGCAAGAGCATCACCATGGGCACGGAACCGACGGCCGCGGCGCGATGGATGGGGTATTGGCCGCGGCGGTCGCGGACGCGGGTTGATGCTGGGAGTTTGGAGCTGATGAGGAGGCGGGCGACGTCGAGGTTCTTTTTGGAGGCGACGAAGTGGAGGGCAGTCTTGGGGGTTGATGTTAGCTAAACTGGTTTGTGGCATATCCATATGCATAAGCTGCTTTTGATGGTTTTCTATCTTATAACAGAATACAGTGGTATCGTTGACTCACTTGGCCGTTGTTATCTGAGAAGAGTTAGCTAGGCACATGAGCAACAAATAGCCAGGGTTTTCATAGTTCTAACTGAGGTAGTGACTTACTCTTGATGTTGACATCGGCGCCCCTTTGAAGAAGGAGGTTTAATGCTGGCTCGCTGTTTTGAACGCTGGCTGAGATCATGAGGGGAGTCCAGCCGCTGTCGTCCTATATTTTGCAGGCAGGTTTGGTGTAAGTAAGCTGGGTCGAAACTTGGCTCATCTCATTTTAAAACTGATAAACAACGATGATGATGGTTTTGCCAGAGGAAGAGAACGTATATATACCTGAATATCTGGGTCAAAGCTTGACTGGTTCGCTAAAAGGAGGAGAATATCGTAGCTGTTGGAAGAAGCTGCCCAGTGGACGGGATATCTGCCGTCATCGTCTTTGCGTTTTGAGAGCTTGGGATCCGTCTATGAGTGCAGATATCAGTAAATGATTTGAACTTCATCTTCTTGAGTACTTATGCGTATTCATCTTCTAGCCGTTTGAACATACCTTGAGCAGACCTTCTGCAACGGAGACTGGGCCATGTTAGCTGATGTTAAATGTGTGCGTATGGCCAAGAGCTCAATACCTCGGCCTTCTCTTGCAGCCGTGTGCAGCGGAAACTTATCACCATCTGTATCAGCCATGGTGAGAACAATGCGTCGTTTATATCTCGTATATATTGAGTCTTTGATTTTGGTTAGAAAGAGAGCAATAGATTCTCGCGTGGTGGGAGATGGAGATGCAGCTGAGCAAAAATACAAAGATGCAGGGTAAGGCGTTGTACTTGAAGCTTCCAGGCCACTGCTGTATTGCGTATTGGGCTCTCGCCCTGTATTTTCCTGGCGCGCCACAGTCTGAACTGCAGGCATGCACCCCACAGCGCCTGCGCCACAGAAGGCTGAACCTTGCAAGTCCAATTCAAGTTCGCCTCTGGCAGCTGCTTTTTTGTTCTACAAACGCGAATCGACTCCAAATCCCATCTTTTTGTCCTCTAATCCTCTGCATCTTTCTTGCGTGCCATGGAGGCACCACAGACGCCGCAAGACGCGCTCCATCTGAGTGCGCTCGCGTCTCAAAATGCCTCTGCGACGAGGCACCTCTACTCTCGGCTCGAATTGTCCAACGGCAAGCGCCAGAAGCTCGAGGGCGTCTTCGAAGATGCCGTCATGAAGCGTCGATTCGAGGCCGAATACGCGGCTGTCCAGACCCTGCCCGAGGCGCTCGCGGCGAAACAACCATCGAAGCAGCCACTGCGGAAGTCAGCGGCCAAGGCTGGAGGCCCGGCGCGAAAAGCACCCAAACTTCTCGAGGCTGGACCTGGAGCATCACCGGTTGCGTCCAAAGCCAACGGAGACGAGCCGACGATTTCGACAACGACGGTACCACAGGGCATGAGCTTGACAGTCAGAGGGTCACCGGCCATCCAGCAGGTCAAGCCCGAATGGCATCCGCCGTGGAAGCTGATGAGGGTCATCTCAGGCCATCTGGGATGGGTGCGCAGCCTGGCAGTCGAGCCGGGGAACAAGTGGTTTGCTAGCGGTGCTGGCGATAGGACGATCAAGATCTGGGATCTCGCCACGGGGTCGCTGCGATTGACATTGACGGGACACATTAGCACCGTGCGCGGCCTGGCTGTCTCTCCAAGACACCCGTATCTCTTCTCTTGCGGCGAGGACAAGATGGTCAAGTGCTGGGATCTGGAGACGAACAAGGTGATCCGCCACTACCACGGCCACCTCAGTGGTGTCTACACATTGGCTCTCCATCCGACGCTGGATGTCTTGGTGACTGGTGGCCGAGATGGCGTTGCTCGAGTTTGGGATATGCGAACGCGCAGCAACATCCACGTTTTGTCGGGCCATACCGGTACTGTGACAGATGTCCAATGTCAGGAGGCAGATCCCCAAGTGATTACAGCATCATTGGATTCTACCGTCCGGCTTTGGGATCTGGCGGCCGGAAAGGCCATGGGCGTTCTCACCCACCACAAGAAGGGCGTCCGGGCCTTGGCTGTCCATCCTACCGAATTCACCTTTGCATCGGGCAGCAGCGGCAGCATTAAGCAGTGGAAATGCCCGGAAGGCGCTTTTATGCAGAACTTTGAGGGCCACAACGCCATTATCAACACTATGAGCGTAAACAGCAACAATGTGTTCTTCTCAGGTGGTACGTATCTCTTCCTCCTTAACAGTGTAAAGCATACACATGAAGGGCCAAGGTCGATGATTAACTCTATGTTTTAGGTGACAATGGCTCAATGAGCTTCTGGGACTGGAAGTCAGGCTACCGATTCCAATCCTTTGAGACAACAGCTCAGCCAGGCTCATTAGACGCCGAATCAGGCATCATGAGCTCGACGTTTGACCGTTCCGGACTGCGTCTCATCACGGGCGAGGCCGACAAGACTAGTAAGTGTTTCTTTGATGTATATATTCTTTTTCATTGATATATGTGCATGCTAATCTTTTTCTCTCTCCCACAGTCAAAATATGGAAACCAGATGAAAAAGCGTCCGAGGAGACACACCCGATACAATGGACGCCAACATTGGCGCAAAGGAAATTTTAGCCAGGAGTTTATGGGAGTAATGTTATCTGATTTATGCTATTAATTCTCGATTTTCAAAGTATATATATCAAGCAGCAACGGAAGAAGAATAGAACTTGCACCGCAAATCACTGGCGGATGGACACATGCACATTATATGGCATTTGATGCATTCCTGAATTTCATGGAGCAGAAATAGCTGGGCAAGATGACACATGTATTAATTATTTTGGTAAAAGAAATGTGTTGCCCCCGATGATAACATTAAAGGTGCTTTACATATCTATAAGATGATCTGCTTCGTGATCTCATGGCTATTTTTAGTATCCAAACCTACCAACACGCTGAAGTACAATATCTATCAAAATCCTCGTTTTTTCTCCCATATCCTTCCTCGCCTGTGAAACTCTTATTGTACACAATAGTTCATTAAAGCGTGCGTATGATGTAGACGCTACCGAAGACCGTACCATTCATACACTTAGACCCATGGACTTGAGATCCGCATCATCTCGCAGCGCCATCTTCACCTCGTCGTCAGCAATGGCCAACCGCAACTTGCTCGACCGGTCCGCACGATGCGCCTCCAAATTAATCAGGCCAGCGGCAACCAGCTCCAGGGCCGCGGTGTGGATATACTGCGGCCGTCCTACCATACGCCGACCAGCTTGGTTTCCTTTGCCGAGGCCAGGAAGGATCTGGGCCATGCCAGGAGGCGGACGGGCTGTATAAGCCGTGGAGCGCTGAAGTTCATCCAGAGTTTCGCCAAGAGTCGTCTCAGCCAGACCGGATCTTCGGATTCTTAGTAGCAGCGCTGCCATGAGCATCTTCGACGTAAGAGGGAGGCCGCGCAGATGTTGTTGGATGGGATTGGTCGTGGCCTCGTTGATGGCTCTCTTGATTGTAGAGATTGTCACTCTTCCGCGCCGAGACTGGTCGGGGATTCCATTTTCATTCGCCCGTTTGCTTGGAGTCATTGGATCGCCCGGAACGTCGCTCTCTGCCAGCTCAACCGCTCGACGGCAAATATCCAGCGCTCGTCTGGCGTCTCCGCTGACGGCAGCTACTTTGCGGCTCGCAAATTGGACGGCATCTGCATCGACAATGTTTCCCGGTACGCCTTCAAGACGAGACTGTATGATTTTCATAAGCTGGTCGTGGTTGTAGCCGGGGAAAGTGATACGGGTGAGGCCTATATTGAAGCTGTCAGACACCTTGCTTTTCTTACAACTAATGTTAGCTTCTGCTGTACGTACCTAAACGACTGCTGATCTTGTTGCTTAAAGTTCGCTCAGGAAGATCCATTGTGTTGGCTACTGCAAGGACAATGAGACGACTGTGTCGGAGGGTTGGCCAGTTGAAAAAGTTATACATGACTGCTTGATTTTTCGTGACAAGTTGATCGAGTTCGTCCATCAACACGACACATGGAACGCGTCGTGGGCTAGGATTGCTGAATTCTCGCTCCAAGAGGTCGAGTGACTGGGCGGGGCTTGCTCGTTCGCCCTTGATAGCTTCCCATAGCAGTGAGTATGCCTGATGAGGATCAGTAATCTTCATGCCATTGATCTCAACGAATATAAAATCGTCCAACTCGTCTGAGCCGACGGCTTCTTCAAGGCGAGAAATGACTTCTCGTACCGTGGCTGTCTTCCCAGTTCCCGGAGTGCCGGAGATATAGATACAGTTGCCAGTACCCTCCGTGATGGCGGCTTCTAGATGTGAGTATACCAGTGAGAATTCTCCTTCACGACACGGTAGGCTGGTGGGAACTGCTGAGACATGCAGGCGCGAACGTGCAATCTGAAACGGGGAAGATTGAACCTGGCTGGGCGACAGCTTTCTGGTGGCTAGAGGCGTGAACTCGAGTGTCTTTCCGCCACTCCTCGGTCCTCGCTTCGATTTGGGAGTTGTCGTTGAGTTTCTGCCGGTCTTGGTTGGTGTTTGAGGCAGTAGGTATGTGCCCTCGGCCTCTGGCGGTGATTGAGCTCGAGTTTTGCGACGGGTTGCTCTGGTATTCTTCTCCACGAAGTCCTTCAAAGCAGATACGTCCCCATTCTCATAAACTTCTTCCCATACAAACTCGTCCGTGTATGTAGTAGATCGGGTGTTGCAGCCACGTCGACAGACAAATGTCTTCCCAAAGTCGGGCGAATTTCGTGATATCTTTCCGGAAGGATGCACGCTGAGAAAGGCGTCCAGGGACATGATATTGGCCTTGCCATTGATCGACGCCAGAGGATTTACGTCGAAGGATGGCGAGATGTACAGCTCGTTCTAGATTGTTGGTTAGAACATGATGTTTCGTTCAAAGAATAGCAAGTGTACGCACCCAGTAGAAGTCTTCTCGCTTCCTTCCCTTGTTACGGATCTCCTTCTCTGTCAAAAACCACATGAAATTGGCGCTCATTTCTCCAGTCTCGCCGTCTTCCTGGAAATCGCAGATGATGGCTACCCAAGCTCCAATGGACCCATCGGCCGCCTTGAGCATCACCGTGTCTCCAACGCGGCATTCGAAATCGCCATATCGAGCCCCAACAATCTTGGAACTGGTCGCGACTCTCCTCCTCTTGCGGTCCCCATCGCTCTTTTCGCCATTATCTGCTTGTTCGGTGCTGTATAGCCATTCCCATGATAGTTCTCCAGCTTCTGAATTATTGTCTGATTCTTCGCTAGCTACCGCTGCAGAAAACGCACGTTTGCGCCCTCGGGTCGAGTGAGGATTGGCCTGAGGAGTGGTCTGGGCCGTCATCAGTGAGGATGCCGATGAGTAGTATAGGCTACTACTGGGCGGCTCGATAAGTTAGAGGTTAGTGCCTTATTTGAATGGTTGTTTCCTTAGGAAAATAATCAGAGCAGTGACAATGTTCAATTGGTCTGAAAATGAATCATGGAGCTTAAAGCAGCTCAGCAAGTTACACTCAGCACTTAGTAGGGTAGCTTAGTAGCCTGGATCAATTAACGCGTCTGGATTTTTGGGAGACGCGCCGGAGAGAACTCGTTATGTGCATAATCAATTGATGCATACTTCCACTACACAGCAAGCAGACCATCTAATACTAGTATTAAAAGACGAAGAAATGCAAAATATTACGGCTCTAAAATATGAAAATTCTAAACTACTCTGATTATTGAACAGTATAAAGGCTATACGATGATTATGGCTTATCAAAGTGAAGCAGTGTATAGCTAGAGAGGATACGCTTCACACCATTGTCGAGGGCTGAGACTGTTGTCTATTATATCTTTGATACGATGAGAAAGCCATAGCAATAGAAACAATGCGTGAATAATACAGCTAGCTGCATCATTTACAGAGCAGCTTTGGCTTATTGTGTGACGTGGCTCGCATTCTGCCAAATGGGAACGTGCAGATGCCTTGGCAGTGACTGACTGCTGGCCAGCAGATGCCTCTTGCCGCCAGCATCTCTTTCACTTTCCCTCCACTTCCATTTCTACCTGTCACAGAGCTGCCTCAGGCTTACCATGTCGGCAGGCTACATATATCTACTGGTCCCTGCACCTGATCATCTCCCCTTTGTTCTTTCTGAAGTCATACACCACACCCTCTCTTCGCATTGCATCTCTCCTATGCCAATCATTCATTCATATAATCAAGATCTAGGTTCATTTCATGTACTCTAAAAACTGCTAGAGCAAATTTGACTGCAAATTGTCAAGATGAACAAAGGCAAGCTTCGGGCAAGCTCCCGGCCGCCAGGGCCTCGAAACCTCCAAAATCCAGATCGACAAAATGAAGGGTCAAGGAAATTCTGGGGCTCGCCAAAGAGAATGGCAACCGCCAAGTCCCAAATGAATGATAGGCGGCAACTAACTGTCGCCGCATGTGTCGGAGACTATCGCGGACCGCCGCCTGCTGATAGAGACTTGATAGAAGTAAGTGGCGTCGACATCTTTCATACTGCTCTTGTATTCTCCAATCAATGCCAATTTCTCGTAGCCCACTGACTCTTGATAAGGCTACTTTTGTAACATCTATTGAGGAGTATGGCTTCTATGCTACACAGTTCACGACACATGACAGCGAAATGGATGCTGTTCGGCAGCGGCATCAAGTTTGGATCGTTGCCGATGGGCCAGAGAGTCCAAACGTGCTCAAAATCTTCAGCGACTCCGTGACCAATCTCCAAGCAGCTATATACACTCTCAACCAACACTTCCATGATGCGCGCTTATCGAGAGACCTTTTGAATTCGGTGATAATTCCCCAGAAGAGCTCAAGAGTAACCGACGACACGCGCATACGAGTTTATCCCGGCCAACGACCCCGAATATCCAAGCCGTTTAACGAGCCTGATAATATGCCAAAAACTGTGGCGGCACTTCTCCACGAGCTTCGCCCGCATCTTCAAACTGCTTCAAAATGCCTAAGAAGTTCCAACTCCGAAATCAGGATGCGTGTGTCTTTCGCGCTCTTGGATGACAATATATTCGGGAGAGGCCAAGCAAACCTAATCAATTGGGATGACTACGCAGCTCAAGTGAAACTGTACTCACACCAAGGTGGTCTTCATTTTAGTACTCGGTAGCTCTCACGGACAACGATAACCCCCCTTCATTTCTTGGTTAATTCTCCATACTGACTATCTTTGAAGTTTTAGAGAATTCCGTCTTTCAAATTATATCATAAACCGTATGCTGGAATATGATGGCGCAGATGACCTTCGTCTGGATCGCAAAAGTGTGAAACGCACACACACCTTGTATCTCACCATGAGCGACGAAAGAGAGTTGAAGGTGGAAAACTGGGCGAGCGATGAGTCCGCGTTATCCCGAGCCAAGCTTGGTCTTAGCTCGCCAGTCTCCTACATTGACTGGAAAGTAACGGCCCCAGAAATGTAAGTTTGCTATAAGAGGCCATCCAGTATGCGTGCAGTACTGATACAATGAGGTGTTAGGATATTTGACTGGAGACTTCACGCAGAAACATGGAACTACGAGAGCGTACCAAAAGAGCTCTTGAGACTACTCGAAACGCTAAAGCTCAGGAACGGCTACAACGAGGATGAAACCAATTTTCTCCAGCCCTCTGCAGTAGTAGTGACTAAAGACCCTAGGCACTGGAACCATGACATTTACCTGACTCGACTGAAGACATCATTTATCGCAGAGTTTCAGGATAGTCCATATGTGCTGGAGATTGGTATAAATCAGGAGTGGGAGGGACTCAACACTCGCGCGCCAGAGAGCAAGATTAATTGGCAAATGGAGTTTTATGGCAAACACTGGGATTCCGCAATGAATCAAGTCAATCCAGTTGACCAAAGAAAGGACTTTGGAGAAGGACTGAAGAACATTTGGGTTGGGTCGGATCCTGATCTAGAGAAGAGATTTGGGAACTTTTTAGAAGTCTTTTTGAAGGTCCAACACCAGGTAAACTTTCTTCAAGAAAATGAAGCAGAGGATGAAGCAGAAGACGAAGCGGAGGGTGAAGCGGATGATGAAGCAGATGATAAAGCAGAGGACGAACAGGCAGAATAGACGTTTCCGCTGCGAGCAGCTCTTGGTCGGATGGGTGGACACATTACGCAATTCATTCATTATTCAATTTTTTTCTTCAGCTATATTTCTCAGCTCTGGCCTTCTGATTGAGCAGCCATAATCTTTTGCCGTAAAACTGTCAAGACCCTATGATTAATAACTGCAGATATCTCAGTTGAGCGGTGCAAACGTACCTTCTTCTATTGTGCGGACATTCATCTGCTTCGACTGAACAATTCCTTCTAATTCCTTCAAGTTGTCGCCAAGCTCTTTGACTTTGTTGTTGTAAAACTTTTCAGCCGATTTTAAATTCTGCAAAGAGTTAGCCATAGGGTTCACCAGCAAAGCAGATGCAAGGCAGAGAAGCTCAACTGACCTTTTCAATCATAAATCCTGTGCCCACGTCCACCAGAACCGTCTCGGTACTCGTCAATTCGCCGCTTACATATAGGGAGTTGGTCAACGGGACCAAAACCGCCTTCGAGCCTGTTTGCATCACTGCCTTAGCACCATTTCCATTCCATTTCCGTGGCCTCTTTCCATCTGCGCGACTCGTCGGCTATCCATGGAGGATTGCGATGATGTATGTACCTTTGCTATCGGCTACTCGACTTTGTACGCATCGGAGGCATTCTCTGAACTTGTTCTGGGCGCCGTGGAGCTGGGAGAAGGAGTTTGTGAGGTGTTCGAGCTCTTCCTCGAGCTGCTTCTTGACCTGCGCGAGCTGCTGGGGCTCGAGGGTGTCGAGGTTGACTAAAAATGATGGAGTTAGCGCTGCTGTTGCTGCGCAATAAAAAGGCCCTGGAGAGAGTAGAGAATTGAAGGATATAGAACTTACTTGCTTCTTTCTGGCCGCTCGACATGGCTGCTTGTGCTGATTGTTTTGGGGGGATATACAGTGGAAGCTTGGTCAAGCTGGACGTTAGGGAGTCGTGCCCCTCCAAGCTTGAGCCGCTGCGGATGACTGTAGAGGGGTTGGCGATTCTTGTAACGAGGACATGGGACCGCAGCTTTAATTTGCAGCCCAAGTTGTAATCACAACGAAAATGATAAGCGATGAATAATTTATTAAATTTTACTTATTCGGGGTTTTATTTTAAATTCTTTATTTTATGTACTTTGGTCCAGATGGGAGATTTGTTGACTCTTCTGTCGCTGCGCTCCTTCACCATCTATAGCCGCTCCAGCAAAGTCCCGATATACTGGGGCACCTCTTCTGCCTTCACATTCTCCTTTACAGAGAGCCTCCTGCACTGCACTTCGCAGACGCCCTTTTCTCTCCAAGCCTTTCCGAGAACAACCACGACAGGATAGCCTGTTGTGTCTGCGTCTTGCATTTTCCATCCAAATGCTTCTTTGCGGTCATCCAGGACGACGTCCAAGGCTGTCGCCGAATTTCCATTCTTTGTTAAGCTATCGTAGAAGTCCAGTGTCTGTTCATTGACGCCAGATGTTGGAATAACGACCACCTCGAACGGCGCAATAGCTCGAGGCCAGTTGAGCCCCTTATCATCGGTGAGCTGTTCCGCCACGGCGCCGAGGATGCGAGAGACGCCGATGCCAAAGCAGCCCATCTGGGTTGGGACGGGAACCCCTGGGTTTTGTGGCAGCGCTACAGACGCTTCGAGCGGCTCTGAATAGCGTGTGCCTAGGAGAAATGTGTGGCCTAACTCTAATGCGCGATGAATCTCAAGCTTTCCCGAGTCACAGCGGGGACAACCGTCGCCATCTGCAATGCGCAAGAGATTTAGATCTGTCCCAGCTTGTGTTTGTGTTATTGAAGATTGTGAGATGTCGATATTCGTCAAATCTTGAGGGAGTAGAGGAAGTTCATCGCGGAGGCCTTGAAAAGCTCCTGAAAGTCTTGAATCAATGACGTTTAGAAGCTGGATTTCGCCATTTTGTGCTTTTGCCTCGCTCCAGAACGGTGCGGCGTCACTGACGCTTGTATCTAGTTCTGGGACGACTGATTTGACAGCATGGATATTCCAGCTGTCATCTGAAGGCGAATCTCCAATCTTTGGGTACCACGCATTTATCAAAGTTTTCTTGTCCTTGGTGATGCCGCGCCAGAGACCGAAATTAGATGTAGAAACTACACCGTCGATTTGTCTGGATGACCGAGCGGCGGCAACTTCGTCATTGGCGGTATAGCCGCAATTGTTACAGCTTGCGACTGTGTCCTCTCCAATGGGATGAGAAAGGTGGTATTCATGGCTATGCTCTCCGCCCATGTCTCCTGAGCTGGCCTCGGCTACTAATATCGGCAGCTTCAAGTCTGAGAAGAAGGCCCAGTAGGCTCCAGCGACGTCGCGATAAGTCTCGACGGCAGACTCGTGGGTCAAATCGAATGTGTACAAGTCTTTCATGATAAACTCACGAGATCTTAGTAAGCCGTGTCTGGGACGGATCTCGTCTCGGTACTTTCGTGCTAGCAGATCAGTTAGGAGCTGTGATATACGACAAAAGCTGCCTAGGCTCGGAGGCTCATACTAATCTGGTATAACTTCAAAGGCAAGTCTTTATAAGACTTTAAAGTGCTTGCGACGAGGGATGTGATTTCTTCTTCGTGCGTTGGCGATAGCATGATAGGCACATCCTTGCGATCTTTGAGTCGAAATAGCTTGCTGAGTATTAGCAACGAGATGTCTGATATATGTGAAAGGAGACATACTTCTGGTGAGACTTTATCCAAGCGCCCGCTTTTACGCCATAGTTCTTCAGTAGTGAGAGTCGAGAGAGCAAGCTTGGATGCTCCTATAGAAGATATTGATTAGTTGAGAAATACTCTATGAGTTTTGATATCATTAACCTATGCTTTGCATATGCTTGTCAACAAGACGCTCAATCTTATCCTGAACTCGTAGGCCCAGTGGAAGCAGCTGAAAAACTCCCGATTGTGCCTGGAAAAATGATCTGGATTAGCAAAACTGGCTTGAAGAAGTAGATGGAGCATGATATGAGAATCGTCATACCTGGCGGAGAAATCCGGCTCGGATGAGCTTGCCATGACCAGCTACCGAGCAATTAGCTCGACATTTCATAAGAATCGAAAGCAAATAACTTCATACTTTCGCCCTCAGTGGCCGTGACACCGCCAGTGGGCACCCATATCTTCGACAGGGTTGATCTTAGCCGGGTGGACTGAGCAAAAAACGGCTGTGAAAAGACTCGGATGTGGTTCGAGGTTTGAGCAGCCGTTAATGGGCGAAGTCCGCCCCTGTAGATCATAGTTGAAGCACGCATGTTCAGCGATCGACACTTCAATCCATTCTAACAAATTTACATATTTATCCAGAAACGAGAGTGATTATGCACCTCACAATGAGACAAGTCTCAACATGGCCACCAATAGCGAGCGAGTCTACAATTGAGATGGACTCTTAGACGCGCTGCGCTAAGCGTAGCCGCGATAAACGCCCGCATTTGATGGGGCGATAAGATAAGAAATATTTCAAAAAAATACTTGCGTCGAATCGCATTCTGATTTGAAATTTGAAGCAGCCAACTTTTACCACCCAGATAGCGACGCATCTACGCTATGGCGAAGCAATCCAAGAAAAGCAAAGGACCGCAGCGCTCGAACGATAATGCGGCTCGCCTTCAGAACGGAATGTCTCAAATCACTTCTCAAATTGAAGCGAAATTGAACGGCAATCCATACAAGCGAAAGAGCCCGCCTACTGCAGTGTCTGGCAAGCAAAAACAGCGAAAGCAGCGCAATTCCGAGGGCGCACCAGCCACGAACGGCACCAGCGACGATAAGGATGCTTTGCTAGCTGAGATCAAGGCTCTGGGAGGAGATGAAGAGGACTGGCGCCTGATCAACGACGTTGCATCTGACGATGAAGTTACTTCAGGATCAAAGGCGCCGGTAGACAAGGGACTGAAGGATGAACTGGCAGCCCTTTCAAAAGAACTTGGTTTCTCCGGAATGATACCCGATGATGCTAGCGACGAAGAGGAGGAGGAGGAGGAGGAGGAAGAGGCAGAAGAAGAAGACGAAGAAGAAGACGAAGAAGAAGAAGAAGAAGACGATGATGAGAGCGAGGAAGAGGTCAGCAACAAGAATAAGAACAATGGCAGCAGCGAAACCCCCAAAGCTCCAAAAGAAAAGGGGCCCTCAGAGAATGAAATGCGGAGGGTTGAAGGCCTGGTAAGTTGATATTCTTGAGTCAATGGCATCTCTGACAACTAACTTAGTAAACTAGATTTTCGAACCCCGCGCGGATTGGCACGCTGCCAGGTTGGCTCAACTGCCTGGGCCTCAAGTCGATGACATTGGTCCCTTCATGTCAGCCATAAACTCACTAAAAGAGCATGGAAAATATCTCTTGGAGACGGAGGCGGCGAAATATAGAACGACCATCTTTGCGTCCTCGTCTCACAAATTTCTTGCCACCATCATGACGTCTGGTACTCTTACAGACAAGATTTCCGCCCTGACCTTGGCTTGTCAAGAGTCCCCCGTCCACAACATTCGCGCATTCGAATCTTTGATGAACCTGGCTTCCAAGAAAAGCCGAGCCCAAGCCATTGGAGCTATTGGAGCACTCGTGGATATGCTTGGGCCCGGCACAGTGCTGCCATCAGACCGACGATTGAGGAACTTCCAAGCTCAGCCTGGCCTTCTGGGCTCTCTTCAACGCGCTTCTGCTAAAATCTGGGCTCCAAGCCAGCCGCTTCCCGGCAAAATTACGCAAGCTCATTTGATCTCTTGGGCGTACGAAGACTGGTTAAAGGATACTTATTTCAAAATGATCCAGCTCTTGGAAGTCTGGTGCTCTGATGAAATTGAGTATTCAAGAATGAGAGCCGTCGACTTTGTCTATGCCTTGCTTAAGGATAAGCCGGAGCAGGAATCAAACCTTCTCACTCTCTTGGTAAACAAGCTTGGCGATCGCGACCGAAAGATCTCTTCTCGAGCTTCATATCTTCTCTTGCAGCTGCAAAATTCACATCCTGGCATGAAGCCGATCATCGTGCGAACAATAGAACAGGAGATCCTTCTTCGACCTTCAGCAGATCATCGAGTACGCTACTATGCCATCAACACCCTCAACCAAACGATTCTTTCAAACAAAGAGCCAGCGGTGGCTGAATCCCTTCTTCGCATCTACTTTGGCCTTTTCGCCACAATTCTCAAAACTGGAAAGCTTGGAATGCCGACAGAAGATGAACCCGACAAGGCCCATAATTCGGGCAAAGGCTCATTCGGAAAGAAGGGCAAACAGGTCAAGGCTGCAGCCCCAGCTGTCCCAGAAGCCGAGGCGACTGACAAGCTTGTGTCTGCCCTGTTGACCGGTGTGAATCGTGCCGCACCATTTGTAGGCACCAATGATACGGTGTAAGTACTTACAAAACAACCAATGCTATGCTTTGATTCTGTGGATGCTAACGACTTGTCACTAGTTTGGAACGCCATCTTGATACGCTCTTCAAAATTGCGCACTCTGCCAACTTCAACACCGGCATCCAAGCTCTACTCTTAATTCAGCATCTCTCTACGACAAAAAATATGGGCAGCGACCGCTTCTATCGGACGCTGTATGAGTCACTACTGGATCCACGTCTCGTAAACTCTTCAAAACAGGCGCTTTACTTGAATCTGTTATTGCGAGCACTAAAGAACGATGTTGATGTGAGGAGAGTCAAGGCTTTTGCAAAGCGAATGCTGCAGGTATCAGGTCTCCACCAACCCCCCTTTATCTGTGGTTTGCTCTACGTTATCTCTCATTTGAGGCAAACCTTCCCTGATATCTCGACATTGGTTGAGGAGCCGGAAGAATCAGTATTTGATGACGAGGCGCCTGAGGACCGTCCAACATACGATGGGCGCAAAAGAGATCCCGTACACAGCAACGCTCATAGAAGCTGTTTGTGGGAAATGGTATGTTCGCTCTCTTACAGCCACACCATATGCTATACGGATGACTAATTTATTGTCCCAGGTTCCTATTCAACAGCACTTCCACCCAGCCGTGGAGAGATTTGCCTCTGCGCTGCTGGATCGAAACCAGAAGATGATGAAGCCCGATATGGAAAGCCACACTCTCATCAAGTTCCTGGATAAGTTCGTCTACAGAAACGCAAAGGCTTCGGATACTCGCGGTGCTTCTATTATGCAGCCTCTCAAGGCGGCCAAGGATATTGGAGATATCTGGCTCGGTGGTGGGCGCAGCAGCGCATCTACAACCCAAGTCAACTCTGCTGCATTCTGGAATAAGAAGGCAGACGACGTGGCAGCTGAAGATGTCTTCTTCCACAAATACTTCCAGCACGTTTCCAAGGAGCCTAAGGAATCTACTAAGAAGGCACGCGCGGCAGGCGACGAAGAGGCAGATGAAGATGCGGAAGAGGATGAAATCTGGAAGGCACTGGTTAATGCCCAGCCTGACATTGACGAAGATGCTTCTGATGCTGGCTTTGACGATTTGGATGACCTGGATATGGCATCTGACGACGATTCCTCGCCTGCCCTGTCGCTGGATGGCGACGATGAAGAAGAAGACGAGGACGATATGGGCGTGGAATTCAATGACTTTTCAGACGAAGAGGATGACGATGAAGAGGATGGCCTTGTTGCTCCTGATGTGGCCGAGTCGGACGAAGAGAAGGGCGACAAGCGCAGGGCTAGGAAGAAGATGCTCAAGGGCCTGCCTACATTTGCGTCCGTGGATGACTATGCAGAGCTTTTGGCGGGAGAAGAAGATGACTTGTAAAAATAGACTAAGAGATGTTAATAATAGGGAAAAGAATTGTTCTGAGGCAGCGAGAATGCTAGCGGCCACGAAATACTTGGGGTACTCGGGTGTAAGTGAAGTGTACAGTAGAGGGCCAAATAAGGAAAATATTCCCGACCAATAATCACTTGGATAGAGCCGAGGCTCTCCAACCACACCAAGTTCGGATACGCCGACCGGTAAGCCGCAAGGTTGGCTAGAATCGGGCTAACAGGGCACCGATAAGACCGTATCAGTTTATCTTATCGGCAAATAAATGCGCCAACAAAGGCGTGATGGAGGTGCCGTAAATTAGGCGCGCAATCGGATCGCCTTTGCCTCGGTAATCCCGCTCTTTTAATATAATCGTCTTGCTTCTCTATTTTTTGTTGTTCTTTTGTCTTGTTTCTTTTATTAGAGGGGACGTGCGACGAAAGTTGGGATAAAGGAGAAAAGAGAGAGAAAAAAGAGACATTTGGCAGAATGTTTGGTCAACAAGTTGCTCGTGGCGGGCGCCGAATCGGTCAGATCGCTCGAAGTGGTCAACAGTCGCCGCTTGCTGCGATCAAAGGGGCCGGTCAGCGACGATGCTATGCTGAGGCTGCACAGGGTGAGTATTCACTGAAATTGTGTTTAACGAGTTGCATACGGGATGTTGGCTAACATTGGGATCCTTGTCTATAGCTGCGGCAGCTCCCAAGGGACGAATCGGACGAGGCCTCGGCCTGATCCTCTACGGCGTCGCATTTGGAAGCATCGGAGCAGCAGCAACATGGTACTCGATGGTGCAGCAGGGCTTCTCTCACTTCACAGACGCCGAGACTTCGAAGCTGTTTGTGCCCGACACCGACGAGGTCCAGCGCATCGAAGACACAATCAACAACCACCCGCTGGTCAAGGAGCTGCGATCACGGCCCGAGTTCAAGGAGTCGCGGCCGCACCTCAAGATGGCGAACGGCATCCGCAACCAGAGCCTCACCGCCGGTGTCCTGCAGGGCAACGGCAAGATGGTGGTCCCGCCCATCGCATTCATCGAAGACGGCGGCAAATCAATTGTCAGCATCACCTACATCGGCGACCAGGTCTGCGGCCACCCGGGCCTTGTCCACGGAGGGTTCCTGGCCACGATGCTGGACGAAGGCATGGCGCGGGGATGCTTTGGCGCGCTACCGCACAACATTGCCGTGACGGCCAACCTGGAGGTCAACTATCGCAAGCCGACGCCGGCGAATAGCTTCCTGGTGCTTCGCGGAACGACAACAAAGGTGGAGGGACGCAAGGCGTGGTCTGTAGGAAGCATCGAGACGCTGCCAGAGCCGGGCGAGAAGCCGACAGTTTTGGTCGAGGCGAAGGGACTGTTTATCTCGCCCAAGTATGCAGCGGTAAGTTTGACCTTCTGTTGACTTTTTCTATGCGTGGCGCTGACATGATAATTTAGTTGATGCCCTCAATCGTGTGAGAATTTACATATTACATAGGACAGCAGACTGCTGAGAGCGGGCGAGATTAGTCGGGCTGATGATGCGGTGGCTGAAGGTTAGGAACGCGGGATCTTCCCTTTTATTTTGCTTTGACTTGCATTGCTGTTTAATTCATTTTACTTTTATTCTTGGGAGAAAGCGACAGGAGGCATCGGATATACACAAAGACTTATCAGATACATTGCATGATGATGTACGTTGTACATATGAGATAATAGAGGGTACTTGCTAAGTACCTAGAGCTTTTTAGAATGGACGAAGGGTTGTTTTTTTACAGCGATTTGGAATCGAGCTTTTTAGATGCTTTTACATCTTACATATCTCTATAATGGCATAAAACAGCCACATTAGAGACTCATAATCAGTGAAACGATACTGCTTACAAAGAAGAAGGAAGAAAAAAGCTTTAGCATAAAAAAAAACAGCGGGGATCATATAGCGGAAGTCGGCGGTTTCGGGCTGTCGCCATCAGCCTCCTCGATGAGCACATCATCCCCCTTGGCGTAGTTTGCCCAACTATCTTCTAGAAAAGCTCCCTTTATATGGGTAGAATGTGGGTTTCTTCTTGTTTAGACTATAGTGTAACTTATTTTTGTTAGTACTACGAGTAGTACGCGGAGAGAAAGAGAGCAATAACGGCTGGCGATGACGGCGAGGGCCCGAAATGTCGTGGTGGAAGTAGTAGGTACGTACGTACGCATGCAGAATGATCGCCCATCTTGCATATCGCCATTAAACCACCCATCCCTTTATATATCGCAACCCTATTTCCACACCTCTTTCCATTGACATTATCCCCATCGTCCTTTACTATCTACTCTTTTTCCTGTCTTTTTACACAAGCGACTTGTTTGATTGGAATTCAATTTTCCTTGTCACATCCCGTCTCATATACACAATGGCCACGTGCGTAACCGTCTATATTGCCCCTCCCCCGCCTTGCGACAGACAGTTGAGGCTCGCTCTCCTCCAAAAGCCCATCATCACGAAGCGTCCCATTCACTTCCTGGGGATTACGCCGTCGTCGCGCATAATACCACACTCGCTCAATAACCTAATTACAAAGCAAAATCAAGTCGCTAACTCCAATCTCGACAGCAACATCACCTGGCATCCCTCCCTCTCCCGCCGCGAGCGCAACCAGCTGCGCTCCCAGCGCGGCCTCACAATCTGGCTGACGGGCCTCTCCGCCTCGGGCAAGTCCACCGTCGCCACCGCCCTGGAGCAGCACCTCCTCCACCTGGGCCTCGCCGCCTACCGCCTCGACGGCGACAACGTGCGCTTCGGCCTCAACAAAGACCTGGGCTTCTCCGAGGCCGACCGCAACGAGAACATCCGCCGCATCGGCGAGGTCGCCAAGCTGTTTGCCGACTCGGCCACCATCGCTATCACCTCCTTCATCTCGCCCTACCGCGCCGACCGCGATCTTGCGCGCCAGCTGCACGCCCAGACCAACCAGGACGCTGACGAGCCCATCCCCTTCATCGAGGTATTTGTCGACGTGCCCCTCGAGGTGGCTGAGCAGCGCGACCCCAAGGGCCTGTACAAAAAGGCTCGCGCTGGCGAGATCAAGGACTTCACTGGCATCTCTGCACCGTATGAGGAGCCTTTGAACGCCGAGATCACAATCAAGACTCACGAGAATACCGTCGAGGAATGCGTTGCGCAGATCACAAATTGGCTCAGCGAAAAGGGTTACATCAAGAGCGCAGAGGTCAAGAATTAAAAAGCAACAATAAAAATAACGAAAATGCAGTAACAAAAGTCATACTGGGATTCAAGTGTAAGATGAGACACTCATGGTTAATGGGCTGTAGATGCCATTTGCCTTTGTCACTCTAGACCTCTTTCTTAGAAGGTCTTAGAAGGTTGGTTGAGGTTGGTTGATTGATATAGAAGAAGAAGGAAACGGAAAATGTGAAACATTGTCTTTAAAAGTCTTTAGAAGAAAGTTGAACCGACAAACATAGAATACAGGCGCATGACGTTTTTAGAAAGAAATGCTCTCTATATCCGCTTCAGGGAAATTCAGCCTCATAATAAACAAAAGCCGTGTACTCGTTTCCTTCGCCGGTGCCTAATCCCGCCGCGGCCATCTCTGAGCTAAGGGCGGCATCGTCTTTCGTGACCCTACCGTGCTTGTCCCTTCCGAACGCATTCCCGCCCAGGTATGAGTACTTTGAGTCCAGCGCTGCCTTTGCCTTGGGGGCCAGCTTCGGTGTCGTCTGTTTCAAAGGTAATTAGTAGACATAGCTCAATAGTGATGTGGCATAAAGTCAAAGAAGCAATCAGGGTTATGGACAGGCAGGTGTAAAGAGTAAATAGCATGATGTAGCATACCTTGATCAGAGCTGTGGCATAGTCCAGCGGCAGTCCGTACCGCAATACGGCCTCAACAAAGACGCGCAAGGTAAGGACATGCACCCAGATCATGACGCTTTCACTCCACCCAGTCCTTCCCATACGCAGGGCTTCGCCGCAGACCTTGCGCTCTTCGTTGGTCACACGATCCAGCTCTCGCTGTTCTTCTTCGCGGCCACCCTCGACATATTTATACTGACGGGGCGTCCATTTTTGCTCTCGGCACTTGTGGACAAACTCGGCGCTATGCTTCTTGAAAGTCACGACGGCAAAGAGCGTGAACTCGTCGTCATGGTCGATCTCGACGGATGATCGGGGCACCACCATGGGCGCGAGGGTTTCGTAGCTCTTAATAAAATCCTTCTTCGCATTCGTCGGCACGGCAATGAGGTGAGTTTCAAGGTACTCTGAGTCTTGAACGAGCAGCGATGGCTTTACGATCGGGGTGAGAGATTTCGTCGCGAGGGTGCCACTGCAGCCGAATCAAGCCAATTAGCTAGGAGCAGATAGACAGATGGACAGTACTTACGTCTGTCTCCTTTGGAGCTGTGCAAGATTTGTCTTGACGGCGTTGTACTGGTTGAACTTGGACTTGACGTCGTTGTCGACTGTGTTGAGCTCCTAGACCTCAGTTAGGACGAGCTTCTCTAAACAAAAACGACATGGTGCCGGCAACGAAGAAGGAGAAGAGGGAAAACCCATACCTTCTGAAGAGTGCCAATGAGATCAGCAATGGGCTTGTCGGCTCGGTATCTCATCTTGTTCCAACTAAAGTTGCGCAGGTAGTGATCGGTTGGCTCTGCCACACGCTGTCAGCCCCACCATCCACATCATCCATATGGAGGCGCATATCTGGCTCGACTGACTATCATTGACCATCTTGTACGAGGCCATCCGGTCCTCGTCATTGTTGAGCACCGTGCGCAAGGAATCTGCAACCTTGGCGACGACTGACTGGCACGCACCCTCGAGCTTGGCCAAGTCATCGGCTTGCTGGACGAGCAGGTCTAGAGTTCCGATTTTGAAGTCGGGGATGCTGAATGGCAGCACAGAGCCATTGTCGGACGTTATTGTCGCGCTTAGGGACGAGATGGCCTCATCACGGTCCCCAGAGTCGAACGCGTTCTGGGGCAGCGATATCAACGCATATCTTGACATGGCGGTGGTGACGGAAAACGGAGGTAGAAGTAGACCCGACGAGAAGAAGACGAGGAGAATGAGGCGAGAAACAAGTAACGAGAGGAAGAGATAACGAAAGAAAGCTCAGCTAGATGGAAGCCCTCACGTGCAGGCCCAGGAAATAATCGTAGCTTTCTCCCTGAAAGAGAAGCAGCAGCGCTCGAGAGAAGCTTCGATCGATAGCTTAGCTACATGTATAGATTGCGACGCAGAAGCAGTTCGCGAGCATTGCTTTAGAGAGGTCCAGTGACAGTCCAGCTAGCAGCTCCGGTAGTGGGGGCGGCGGTGAGGTACTCAGTACGAGGCGCTGCGTGCAGGAAGCGATCTGAGACATGCGACTCAAAGTAGCCAGTACCTCGACTGAGACGCCCCGTTAAATGCCAGCCCCTCGCCTTGCGTGGAATAAGCTCGGCATTGCGCACCGCCGCAGCCTTTGCTTGTACGCCGTAGCTCGCGCCTATATAACAATATTCGTCTATGCGATGGTCTATTCCGTGGCGCTGCCGCTCCCCGCAAGATGCATAAAAACCACGGCGCTCCGCCAGCGCTAGTCCGCTCTGGGCCGACAACATCAAGAGGACGATTTGCGCCGTGCACCGCCAACTCTTCTGGTCAGGCCATGGACATGACAACAGCCTGCAAAACGCGACCTCAAGGCGTCTGAAGGCGATACAAACGACCGTTGACCGCCCCGCAGTCCCGGACCATGTGAGGCGCCCCGAGACGGCAATTCCGGCGCCAGTTTGTTTGCTCTCGCTCGTCTTCTCCTTCGTCCTCGGCCAAAACACCACTCCGTCTCTGCCCTACACCCAGGCGGCCCTCTGCATCCTTCTCGAGCCCCAATTCGCCTCGCCCACGCGTGGGCATGAAGTGGTCTGCGGGCGCATCATCCCGGGACCTCTCCCAGCGCCATGGCCGCAGCCACAGGTTCGTCCCCTCGCCTGGTGCCTTTTCCGCCACCGTCCCGGCCCGTCTTGTCGCTGACCTTGCCCGTGGCAGCTTCTGCGACCATCATCCTCGGCGATTCTCCTGCGACTGAAGACGTGGCCCCCAAGGCTGGCGGCGCGCCGGAACCGTCCGCAACCCCCGGCGAACGGTCTTCAACGCCCATCCGCACTTCTAGTCATGGTACGTAGGCGCAATGCTTCGTTGGGTCCGATCGAGCGGCTTTTGAGAGGATGAATATGCTTATTGCAATGCTCAGATGTCATCGATGGCCCGGATGGAGCCTCCATCCATACCACGGATGGCCGGGTCAAGAATCCCGTACCCAGCAAACTCAAGGGCAAGGCCGACAACAAGAACGGCAACTTTGGCGTGATGCACATCGATATAAATAGCTCACAGGCTGCCTTGCGGAATGCTGCCGCAAAGCGCACAAGCGAAGAGACGGAGGCGGCGGCGAGGCTGGCCAACATGCGCGGCTACCAATCCATTAAACGCAGCAAATTGGCGTGGAATCCGCAGACCGAATCGGACCCGCGATCTTCAGCCCCCGCGTACGGAGCTTCGCAAAATGGCTATCTCAATCCTCCCTACTCGCTCCCTGGACGCCCCCTGGGACCTTTACCGCATGAAGCCAAAGCTGAGCAAGCTCGGCTCCTTACTCTGCTGCGCAGCCTAAATCCTTTGGTGGTGGTGGATCAGTTGTGTAAAGCGCTGGCATACTTTGGAGGCATTCCCGGCGCGCCTTCGTCGCACGAATTCGACTTCCCAGACAGCGGACGCAACAATGGTCAGGGATCCATTTTTGTCGGCTGGGTCGCCGAGATATTCCCTCCAGTCGAGGGGA
Source organism: Trichoderma sp. CBMAI-0020 (assembly GCA_030708095.1). Lineage (NCBI taxonomy): Eukaryota > Fungi > Ascomycota > Sordariomycetes > Hypocreales > Hypocreaceae > Trichoderma > Trichoderma sp. CBMAI-0020. Next base: position 1,961,955 of record JAJNCI010000009.1, on the reverse strand, counting down.
ACCCTTCAGCGCTGGCGCTTCACCCGTCTCTGCAAAGCGCAGACATAGTCTCTGCCGCTGCTCCTACCGCCGTCGTTGCTCCAGATGCTCCCGCACCCGCACCAACTCAGGCTCCAGCTTTACCCGATTCCGCCATTACCACCGCTCCTCCTGCTCAGCCAGCCTCTACAGCCTCTCTATCTGAACCTGCCCGCAATCCTACAGAAAGGCATAATGCCACTGGTGAAGCTACCACAACTCCTGTCAAAAGACCGCGAGGACGACCAAAGGGGAGTAAAAGCTCTAAGCCTCGCATAGATAAGGGCATGAAAAAGTCGGATCTGGCGCTGCATTCGTCCAGCCAAATCGATGGAGGCGGCTCCCAGTTATCCCAGTCTGATCTGGGGAGAAGGCCCGATGGATCTATCGAGCAATCTCACAATGGGCTCGTTAACCCTGCGTACCATGGCGATATGCCAGGCCATCTTGACCCCGATTCTAGCATCATGAGTACTCCGGGAACGGGCAAGAAGAGAGGTCGCCCTAAGGGATCTAAAAATCGACCAAAGAATACCCCTGAAGCTGGCCAGGCGGCTGCAGAGAACCCTCACGCTTTATTACCTGCTTCAACCTCCAATCCTATTGCACAGTCTCCTTTATCGCACAAAGCAGCTGAGAGTCAGAATAATATTTCATCCTTTGCAAATACGATGCCTCTCAGGCCAGAACAACACCAACATCCCTCGCCCCCGCTGCCAGAGAACGCAACAACGCAGCACGCCGCACACATAGCCAACCGTGCTCCTCAAGGAGGCCAGCCAGTGTTTCCAGCTGTGAGTAGCTGGGCTGGAGCAGCAATGCAATCATTGGATCAATTCCGCTCCATCAACAATCACTCACATCCTAAGAAGAGGAAGGGGGGTGATCCGGCTCAGGTCGCCAGAGAGTCCTTGGCAACGATCACAGCAACTGACCCTTCATCGCATATGCGACAAGGCGATGATACTCCGCTACATAACACTGCGCCTGATCAGACTCACATGAAGCGCCGACGTGTGTCGAGAGAATCGCTTCAGAACCCCATCTTCAATAACATTGACTCTCAGCCCGGCCGAGTAGGTATGACCACATCGCCTGTTCTGAATAACAGCTACAACAGCATCTCTCAAACCATGGCTTCCAACAGCTTTGATACCCAACTAGCTAATGCTAGTGCTGCTGTGAGACAAGCCTCGAGTCAACAGCATTTGCAACAACAACAGCAGCCACACCACCATCATTCGCAGCGGTCACCAACACAGCCGCAGCCTCAGGGTCAGACACAGCCACTTCAAAACCAGCCACAACCGCAGCCTCAATCTCAGCCTCAGTCTCAGCAGTATGCACCCCAGAGGCCTCATCCGCAGAATGCAGGGATGCGGCCTCCGCTACAGCTTCAGCATATGCCACCAGGGTCTTCAAGACCTAGAGCCCCGAGCCAGATGTACGGAAGCAGCCCAACGAGCATGTCCTCGCAAGGCTTCTATAACCAGGCTAGGCAGCTACCAGGCCAGGTAGGACATGCAGCCACCAATAGCAGTAGCTTTGCTAGAGGCACCGGCAGCAACCAAGCCTCGCCGTTTGGGGCTTCTTCCAATTCCAACATGGCAAGGCAGAGCTCCAACGACGCCCGCACAGCCAGCTTATCACAGCAAGCATCTCTGGCAATTTCGCGCAGCCAATCGGGCCATACCCCGACAGCTCGCCACGCATCTTCTGACTTTGCTAGCAGCCAGCAGGCCCCCACAACTTCGGCTTCAGCTCCTTCGACAACTGGCCTGGGCCATTTCTCGTCCTTTACGGAACATAGCTACCTTGACATGGACTATGGCTTGAATGAGCGCGACGTGCAAGACTCTGCGGCTGCTTTTGGCGACTCCACGCCGCTTGATGTGACCTTGGTTGAGCCTAACATGAGAGAGAGGCTATATCAAGCCATGGGTCGCCCATAAGATGGCTTTCAAAATAGAGCGTATTTTTTATTTTCAATCCTCTTTGATATTGATCTCTTTGTTGATTGTGTACGTTTTTGGCGTTGTAATGAAAAAAAAAGAAAAGTAACGCATCCGAGGGAGTTTATCAGCAGCAGAATCTCTCACCCCCTTCAGGTAAAACGGGGCTATTTTCAGAATTTTTTCCTTCTTTTTTTCTGGCGTACAAATTTTCAGGATAGGTTTCTGGGAGTATAGGCAAATCTGGTTTATTTTCCTATTTTTTTTTCTTATCTTTTTTTTTACCTTCCCTGGGCAGATGAGACTTATGATGAGAGTGTATGAGAGAGCGTGCAGTTTATGCATGGTGCTACGATGTTTTTTTACCCCCTTTTTCTTTTATCATTTCCTATTCACAGATGAGAAAGAAAAAATGTTTGGACAAATGTTGTGTCTTTAGAAGGGAACCCATTCCTTCTTCTATCATTCATCACGGCTGAACCAGAAGGGGTGACAACACAGCCAGAGACGCAATACGCCAAAAAGGTCCAAACATTTATTCTCTAGGTAGTCGCACAAAGAGGTGTATGTGTATATATACTCGATATCTACGTTCATATATATAAGTATATATATATATATAAGCAAAGCGTCACAAGCGAAAACAAAAAGGAGTACATATCAGTCCAAGTTTAATTTGAAATATGTTTTCTGTATTTTTTGCGACTAAATATAGATTTTCAGTCGAGAGCCAAGAGTTTTCTTCTTCTTCGCTAAAGATATTGAGGAATGAATGAGTGTGACAATACACAAGAAAAAAAAATCGAAAATTTGGCTTGTCAAAAAAACAGAGAAAAAGAAAAGTGAACAAAAGGCAGAATAAAGAAAAAGAAAAGAAAAGAAAAAACAGCTTAGTTTACCAGATAAAAGATAACACAAGATAAGAGAGACTTTGCGCAAGATCTATGCGTGCGGCTAACAGCTGCGCCAATGCAGGATAAAACAGGTATTTTTTAAACCCAGGCATGACAACAGATCAAGAGGCGTTTAAATAGCCCAAATAAAAAAGAAGAGACTAGAAAAAGGAAAATCTTTAAGAAGGAAGGGATATGACGAGTGATATAGTAGAAACAAAGCAAAAGAACAAGCAGCCACAGTACAAAAGCCCAAAGTAATCCACACAACCATTTGGAATCCGTAGTCTCGCGGATTCTTCCCATACCCAAAAAAGAAAAACGCCTCGTAAATGCTTCTTTGTGTCAAAACAGACACACATACACAAGGAAATAATGGTGTAAGCAGAAGAGTTCTTGCTTTAGTATCAGGAGGAAAAAAAGATGAAGACGCTCGATCATGACGAGCATAAATATATGTATATATATGGAAGGAGGAAGAGAAGTGAGTCGCATATATCATCGGTGAGATTGATAGGGGAGATGATTCTTTAATCTCCATCGTCGCCGAGAGCTGCGGCTGGCGGCCTGACGGATTCGGACATGTGGCGACCATAGTACCATTCGTCTGATTCATCCAGGCCATCCTCTCCTATAAGATCCAGCATAACCTGCTGGTTTCGTTTTATGTCTTGCGGCCGCTGCACGATTTTTCGATCCATAATCATGGCCTCTGCCGTTGCCAGCCATATTTGCTGCAGCTGTGGCAGGTCCCCTAGTAGGGTCCTGGCCTGGTCGCGATCGAGAGGCGGCATAGGCGCATCGGCGGAAAGACTGCTGTTGAAGACGCTGTATGGGATAAAGCCTCCGTTGTGGGTAGAGTCTACTGACCCCCATGGACTCCTACGGCCCCCTTCGCTGAATGATGATCGGTTCGGAGGTCGGTCGCCGCTTGTTGACTTCTTTCGCCCAAACCCTTTCAGTCCCAATCGGCCCTTGGCAGGTGCTTCAACCACAGGTTCCTTGGTAAGAGAGCTGAACCAGACATCAACAGCGGCCCGTCGGTTGTTATAGCCTTTTATCTCCCACAACCTTTCCACCTGACGAAGCCCGCCAAGACACAAGATGGCCACATGAACCTCGTCGGGGGGTCGTTCCCTCAGGTAACCACGGAGGGATCGTTCCACTCGACCAACATACGTCGGCGGTCGCAGGCGGCGGCAGAAGGAGGATATGATGAGCGGGAAAACCTCGTGTACTCTGAGCAGTGTCCGGTTGTCGTACATGTTCATGATTTCTGTTTCGATCGGATTCACTGTGTACGGTTCCTTCAGCAGCCCATTTCCTTTTTCCGCAATGTATTTCAAGTGCAATTTTCGGTACGTCTCGAAAAAGTGGAAAACGGTAAAGAGCAAAGGAATCAGTCGTCGGCGCATACGTTCGTGCTGCGGTGCGAAGGCTAATCTCTGAGCTTCTGTTGTTCTTAGGAAAATATCTTTTGTGATCCATTCACACATCAGATACGACAGCTTAGCCGCAACATGGAGGCGATGCCATAGGCCACACAGATAATGGAAATTGATGTCGCAGGAGTCTCTAAGCGGGTATAGACGAGTGGTGTAGGCGGGTATATTATGGTCGAGGTGATATCGTACAATGGGGACTTCGTTGAGGGTGATGAGCGCATGCCATGATTTGGAGGTTAATCGGAGGTTAAGAATATCGGTTAGAGGGAGAGACGAGACGATCTGAATCTGGAGTTCGCTCGGCAGTGCGAGTAAGAGCTGGTCGAGAGGAACACTAGACGTGGCGAAGAAGACAAACTCAAAATTAGCATTTGATTTTAACCTTGTTGTAGTTGACAGGCTGGACAAGAAAAGACGCACCTTTTTCGCGTCGATTCCGTGGAAGCTCTTGAAGGCGCTGTAAACGAGGCTTCCGCCGCATCGGACTTGGAATGTAATAAAGATACTTTGTGTCGACTGAAGAAACCCCTCTTGTCGCGTTTCGAGTCGGCCGGCTTGACAGCATCGAATTCGGCCGGTTTCGGGTCTCGTAGCGGCAGGATGAATCTCGACGGGGGAGAGGCGTGGAAGATGGTGGCCGTTGCCGCGGCGCTGGATTCCGCATGATCCGTCTGCTGCTGGGTGTTCAGCTGGCTGAGCTTCTCAAAGTAGCGCTCCGAGGCAAACTCGGTGAGGTGCGGCGGATCCATGGCGGCGACGCGGCGCTGGTGCTCTGCAGCCATGGTGGGCGATGGCGATGGCGACGGAGGCCTGAAGAACGAGTGACGGAGAGCGATTCTCTACGGGAGACGAGCGGCCGCGCTGGCCAGCTCGGAGGGTTGAAGACTCTCTATTACTGGGCGCAGGGAGAGAGCAGCGGTCCTAACATGGCGGGGAACGGTATGGCGACAGCCGGTAGGGAGGGAGCGAGGAGAGAAGAGGGAGCAGCGGCAGCGCAGTGACGGCTCACGATGCGTCTGTTGTTTTGTCTCGTCTTGTCTCGTCTCGTGCTGGGCCGGGTCGAGCGCTCTGCCACTGTGTTCGTCCGTCTCTAAGCGCGCGACGGATTCGGTGCGGGTGCGGATGCGATATGGAGATGCGAGGCGGAAAAAAGAAAAAAGAGAAAATTAAAGACGCAGGTGCTACGCGATGCTGGCAGGACAAGGCTCTCGACAGACTGGGCGAGGATGAGGAAATGAGGAGGACCAGGCCCGACCAGTCCAAGTGTGGGAGCAAGGAACCTGCGATAATGGGGAAGAAAACGAGCGAGTGGAGGCTGGCATGTGTGGGCGGTGGAACAGTGGAACAGGGCCCGCTAGCAGCACGGCTTAGTGGCAGCCGGGGGATCTGGGAACGCTGGGGACGCCAGAGAGAAAAAAGAAAAATAGAAAGCAGACGCTGGCAAAAGGGCCGCTCTGCAGGCTCTGCAAGCTCTGCAACCTTTGCGAAGGGCTCGAGAAGGGCGAGGGAATGCGCGAGCGCTGATTCGCCCAGGCGGCCGTTTGGCCGGCGTAATAGTGGAGCGGCACGGAAAAAGGTGCTGGAGCCAGCTTGGGCGCACAGTGCGCGGCGCGCTGGTGCAGCTGGTGCTTGGCACGCAGCAACAGCACTGCGCCGGGTCTCGGGAGCACGCCAGCCCAGGGCAGCTCCGTACAGTGCGCCGTCTGCCTTGGGCCAACGTCCGGGGCATTTGGGGCTGGCGTCTTTAGGAGAGGGGGCGCCGCCTCCGCTCCCCAAAGAATGCCCCCCAAGAGGCGTGCTGTTCACGTCTTTCGCCCTCTGTGGGGCCAGGGCAGTCGGGCCGCACAGTAGCGCCGCGAGCGATTCCGCACGATGGCAGGTCCCCGGCGCAGCCATGGCAGGGGAAAGTCTATCCGTGGCAAAGCTTCGGCTGAGACTCGCTGGAACCGTCGTCGCCATGTACTGGGTCGTATCGCCAGCCCGTGGTGCCAGCGGCCAGTGGCCGGCGCCTTTGCCCCGAGGTACTTGTGTAGTGACCTCTTGGTGCTCGCACTTGCATCCGTCGCGTGCGCTGCTGAGATTTTCGCATTTAGCCGAATAGGCCAAGGCGTACAGTGCCAATTCCGCACTAAGACCCAGCACCATCACAATCAAGCTCAATTCAATCACTCTCCAGACGTCAGCCCAAGCCACCGGCACCGCGCAATGTGCGCAAAGCATGCTCACCATGCGCAGCGTGCGTCGACCTCGCAAAGTCAGCAAAGGGGAAAAAAAGCCAAAATAACAAAAAGTTACCGCTATGGGGCTCCTGTTCGCGACGTCGAATCTTCAATTTCCCCCGACCGAGTCGCAACGCCTCGCTAGGCCGCCTAGAGTCGTAGCGCTGGCTGCCATTCAAAGCGGCTGCCTGGCCGTTCGTGGTCGTGCTTTTGTGTTTGTGCTCTAGATTGCATGCGTACGAGCCCACTTCACAAAGCACTTTCGGGCCACAATCGCGATCCACAGCCGCAAAGCATCCCCGAGATGGTCGTGGATCCAGATAACAGTTCCATGGAGATAAAGACTAGGCGGGTGTCGCAAGTGCTAGCACTGCTAGCCCTACTAGCACGCTGCTCGTCACAGTCGCAGGGTCGCCATGGGAAGGACCCCCAGAGCCGGTACCTACGCGATGCCACCTTTGTTGGTCTGCTGTCCTCGTATTGATGCAACGGCCGTGCGTCGTGGCCTCCAGAGAGGAGACAACCTACAAACAACACACTGCACTGCACACTGCACCACGGCTGCTACGGCTGCTACGGCTGCTACGGCGAATAGGGCTCAATGGCCCCAGGCGTGTTCCGAGTGCCATTTTCTAGCGCCTTGCGTGCTGCCCTGCGTGTGAGATGCAAGCGCCCATTCATGAAACCGCCTTGGTTCATTTGCCTTGTGCGAAAGCCGCCAGCGACTTCCAACTCAATTCCCGGCGTCGGATTTCTACCCGAGCGCGGCTATTGCGTGGAATTGGAACGTCATGCAAAGTCCTAAGGATGCCAGAGTCTGCTATCTCATCTCTCATTATCTCTCTATCTCCTCCTATCTGGCCAGGTCGTGTAAGATAACATGAGAGCATACATAGTACGACTACTACTGCCTTCTGGGTAAATCTCAACGTCGCTTCATCAATCGCGGTCGACAACCTGGTCCCGTGGGTCGATGAAGACGAGGTGACGACTACGGGATGGCCTCTCTACCTTGCATGCGTATACAGTATACCCTACTCCTTACACGGACATCTCCAGAGAACCACATCGGAAGTGTCCAGTCCTTTATTCCATGGATCTGTTTTTGTCCACGCAGCCGACGTCCGTCGCGCTACTATCCTAGCCGTGGCGTTGCGGCAAGGCAGTCCGTCCCGGTCGAATTATCCCTTAGCGATGGAGATCGAGACACGGATACACATACATATTGTTCCGTACACTACGAATAGGGCTGGAGCATGAGCAACTGGGCATAAAGCTGCAGCTTTGTCGGGTCCTGTAAGGGTAGCGTCAGAAGGGACCAAGAGACGAGACGCCGCAGGAGGGAGGAAGCCACCGCGGCCCTACTCCGGCCGTTTTGGTGTCTCATAGAGTTGTCGATCCAAACACGAGAGGGCAAGTCGACGGCAGTGAATGGTGACTGGCCCAGTCCATCCATGCCCTTCCCCCGAGAAGCAGGACCCCCACTCCAACCACGGCTCAAAGTCTTTGGGTTTGGCAAGACGTTGCACAATAAGATGGGCGGCATGGTGCTGGTGGTGCTGGTGTTGGTGCTGGTACTGGTGGTGCTACGTCGCATCTCCATGCTTTGCCTCTCTCCAGTTAGAGTACATGCCAGCAACCTGGTCTTGACGGACCAGGCGCCGGTGCTGCTGCCCTCACGGCATCTCGGTAGATGGGGATGATCATGAAATCATTAATTCATCGAAAAACTACCGAAGCCGCCTCCCCCTTTCTAATTAGCTGCCTACCTATATCCGTCGACAGGCGTCCAGAGTAGGTAACTTGTTGATCCCTAAATTGGGTAATGATAAGCAGTATGGCTGGGGAAAAAAAGCAGATTTCCTGAATCGTGTCCAAAAAACTGGTTCTGCCGGGAGATGGCACATATGACGCCTCGGTCAGGCGAGGGAAAAATAAGGCCGTCGCCTTCGCCGGGCATACCTCGATTCAGGTGTCTACATATCCATTGGTAGGAGGTACATACATGGAGGCAGGCAGTAGGTTTGGCATTGCATGTAAGAAGCTCTCTGGATCGCCCGCAGCGGCGGGCCTTGGAGCACTGTGGCCGTTTCGAATTGCAAACTGTGATCCGGCATCGAGCAGCGATCTTGCAAACCCCCGTACCCGCCAAGGTCAAGGTCAAGAGGAGCTTGGATTTTCTGCTTTGTCTTTGCTGACAATGATCTATTTCTGATGTACGAAATTCCAGAAGAACAAGGAGACGACAAGTTTTGTATACTGTACATCAGCCACCACCTGTCAAACCAAAATGGCCTCAAAGTCCCAGAAACACTGTCATAATAAGCCTTCTGGGAAGTCCACCAGCATAAAATTAATTGTCACGTGATGCCGAACCCTCCGGCCCCCAAACCGGACCCTGGTGACGTATCCAAGACACATCCAGGAGAAGATCAAGGTGAGCGATAGACAGCAGCCAATTCGTCTCCATACATGGCATTCCTATCTCGGCGGGCTCGAAGTGGCCCCAGCGACCAGCACGCCAAAGGCCGCATCGGCGCCGCCTTTTGACCAGAAATACTCCGTTCAAGTAGCGAATACTCCGTTCCAGCTGCTTGCTCGTACGGGGCAAAGCCAGAGAGCATGTACCGTAATCAAACTTCATGATTGCGGCGGGCGCTCTTTCATTTGAGATTACCTCATCCTTCTTAACCCAGCAAGGCAGCAGAATGCAACCTCAGACGGAGCTTTACCACCTAGGAAATAGGTATTCCCACTGTGCTTCCCCGTGGCATTACTTACGCCATACCTGGCTACGGGGTGAGCCGGTTGATGCTTTGTAGGCAGGCTCGGGGCATTGGGATGGAATCCCTTCGAGTAACCTTATGGCCAAGGCGTTACGGACAATTACTACCGTCAGGTATTCTCCTACAAGGGTCTCGGTAGTAACACCGAGAAGGAGCTGGAGATGCAGGTGAAGAGCAGTTCACATCAAGCAAATCACAGAGCGCCGTGAGGCATGTGAAGAAAGCAAAGCTCCGCTCCACTAGGAATAGCTCGCTATGCAATAGACGTCTCAATCTCGCCTCGTCGAAGGACCGATACGGGCCAGCGTCAACTTCCGGATTGATTGGCCCAGCTTGCCCATCCATGCACACCGATGGACTGGTTTCTCGGAATATTTTCTGCTGGCACACAGTTGCATGTAGCATTTGGGTTTTGTTTGCTGGTCTCGTTTTACCTAATCACAAGTGGTAGGTAAGCCCAGGTAGCTTCAAAGGCGCCAAGGATCAGCAGGATTGATTGGGGAGCAGCTCATTAACGCCAGAGACGCGCGCAACCACTCGGGTGATTCCGTTGCATTCTGCTCGTTAATAAAACCTCCCTCTCGGGGAAAGCTGTGCTACCCTGTTCGGGGCGTTTATAGGGCCGTTGCTGGATTTCATTGGTGTAACCGGTGCCTCGTCGGTGAGGGCAGCAGAAAAGGAGGGATTGCAATACAAACCTGGAAGAGAAGCACATTCTCGGAAATATTATCCGATGCAGCCACGCCTCTGCTGAAATGCCAATAAGGCCAATTAGGAGCTATAATGGCAACCTTGGCGGGAGAAAGCCACGCCCACGCCCACGGTCCCTCCACTTTCAGTGTCTCGGCCGGACTTTTTGGGGGGCATTGACCGGTCGTTCTTTTTGTTCCAGCTTCAATTGGGGGCCGCTATTGATATGGCAGCATAGAGAACTGGGCCAGGGTCAAGCTGTTAATAATCTATGGAGACACTTAAATGGGGTTGCCAAGCCTTAATCAGATGGCCAAAGTACAGTGCAAAGCAACTGATAATCAACCATCCAGACTCTGTCTGGTGTCGCTAGACTCTCAATGTCCCTGTACAAGCAGACGCCATCAAATCTGTATGTGCTACGAGTACTGCTACTACTATTGCTAGCTTGTCAAATCCGATAAACTTTGTGCCTCTAAGGCGACGGAATATGCATGGCTTTAGCCGTTTAATTAACCAGCCTTTACTCTAAAAATTCACAATTCCCGGAGCTGAGGATATTTAATGGTCAAGCCATCTTGTAGGATTCTAAATGGCATTTGGCTTTTACCTTCATCTCCACCATGCAGATAAGGCTGTGGCTATACATACTGTTCTTATAACGAATACGTATATTTCCTGCGCTGGAAAAGATACGTATAATGCGAGATCGGTAATCACGGCTTCATTCCGGAGGCACTTTCAGATTCGGCCGCCTTTTTTTTTCCCCAGGTATTTTTTTTGGTCCTCAGCTTATGATGTACGCGGCGCCGATAGGGCCTTCTCGGCGTTTTATTTAAGGTGGCGAGTGGAGAATTGTACCTATATCACGGCGCAACTGTCCAAGTCGCTTAACCGAGGGCCTCATGTCTGTGCAACGTGTAACGTCTTTGTTTATGTTTTGAGATTGCTCCGTAATATCTGCCACCTTGCCGGTGGCTGATGAGAGGCGTCACGTCGTGGTCTCTACGGGATATCCAACATGCAGCCTCTCGTTGAGGTCTTCACGGACAGACTGATCGCTGACTCATCGTTATCGTTTTGCGACTTCAAACGGGGAAAGGAAGCGATTATTGCTGCTGATGAGTGGAGGGTCATGTCGCCATCTCATCCAGTGTGCTATTAATAGCTTTTTCTTCATTGTGCGGCTGATAAGAGAGAGCCGTACCATTGACGGATCAAGGGAGAGCCGCCGGCCAACAGCTCGCTTGGAGGACAAGTAGGCATGTTGGATTGGTAACGTTGTTGGGCTACTTTGGTCACGAGGGTGAAGGAAGCAGAACCCGGCTGACTGCTCCGTATCCAGTGCTACTGTAGAGGTAGAATAAGGCCGTGTCCTTCTCCGTGATGACAGCTGGAACGCTCGAGAATTTCCTTGTGACCGGGAGAGGCTGCTCAGTGTTTCGAGGTCCATCAGGGAATTGTAAAAAGACGTTCGAGCTCAGGGTAAACTGGTAAAAGAGGAGAACAAATACTGCCATCCTATCCAATGCCAAGCTGATAATAGACGTAAAACATATTGAGAGAGAGCAGCTAGAACTTGGAAATGTCTACTGAACTCGTAAATACATATAGAACAGGAGGTATACATGGCCAGGGGTTAAGAGTTTGCGGCCGTTTTATACATAATAGGCTACGAAGTAGGGTCCTTCAAATAATGTGTGTAAAAGAGGTTCCATAAACGTATTCTTTATACATTATTCGTCCGTGGATTGGAAGTAATGAGGGAGTGTTTTATGTCTCATACAGCCCCGCGTATGAGAAATTTCTGCATCTCCCAACTTCTTCCATAATGAACTATATCATGCAATGTTAGAGTGCAGAAGCAGCATAGCATATTCGTTTCACTATCCGAGTTTTGTTTTGTATTAATATCGTTCTGGAGATCTGAAAAGCTATTGTGTCTCAGGCAAAGGACATAGGAGCTAGGATCTCGACCAGAGCACACTCCTCACGAGTACAAACGTGGGGATGTGTTATGTAGGTCAAAAAAAGCTTGTCTTCGTTAATGATACGGGATCCATGGCTACTAGATAGATGTGGTGACCTCATCTACCCTGCTTTTCCTAGAGATGTCAGGGCAAGCGTCCCCTAACGAAAGCATTGAGTTTTACAATTCAGGGTAGCATACCGTAGAGTGGTCAGGCTTTTGGCCAGTTGAGTAAGACTGCGCGAACAGGCCAAGAAGATCAACATTTCATAAGATAATAATGTAGGAATAAGTGTTTTTGTGTCGGATTCCACTGAATACATCCAATAAATCTGGTTGTAGAGTGTGTGATTAGCTGAAAGTTTGGTAGTTTGTCGAGATGGGAGGAAGCCTCGGATAATGTCGTTGAGGTAGAATCATCAGCTTAACTAGATGCGAGAATTACTAGGCGGATATTTAGCATTTCCAGAGCTTGAGATAGAAGCTTGATATATATATCTATATATATCTGTATATAGTAATTAAAGATAATTATTCTTTCATTCTGTCATCTAGCACTCCGACTATCTATACCTATAGAATATATATTAATAAACGTCTACTGCTCCTACTGCTCCTACTGCCCCTACTGCCCCTACTGCCTCTGCTACTTCTACTACGTCTACTACTTATACTATCGCTATATTGTGGATAATATAAATTTAGGTACTTCTAGACATAGAACGACTGCCTTGTTGAATTATAGCCAGGTTGTTGTATAACTTAGTCAAAGCACTAGATAACCTTTCCTTTCCTTCCTTCCTTCCTTCATTCCTTCTTTTCTCTATAATTGTCTAATTTAACTGCTATTTAATATGGTTTTGATCTTGCAGCATCCCAGCGGTTGATGTCGGATGTTGCGCATCGCATCACTGGATAAAGGATGCTAAATGTGCGACTGAAAGAATAGCATCTCGACGCTGGCCCGCCGTCTCCCGACCAAAGTTCTCATACATTTCAATAAGTCCTCGGAACTACGTCACAATAATTGCATTTGGTTGGATGACGATCGTCTTCGTTGGCTCTGCGGGAGGCCTACGGGTGCCTAGAGGTACGAGGCTGCACATGCATGTATCCAGTAGCTTGTACAACTGCTGGCCAACAGGCGCCGGCCAAGTGACTCTCGCCCAAGGGGGGAAAAAACACGCCTGATAAATTTGTCTCTCCAAATTCCCCTCCCCTCTTCCTCTTCCCTTCTTTCATCATCAGCACAGGCTTCTGTGGGATATTTTCCTACATTTCAGCTTTCCCTGCTCGCACTGATCAGCCCCTATCTACGTGGAATTTCTAGAAATTCGTGTTGAAGTCACTTGCCTCAAACCTCTCTGACATTAATTGCGAAGAGAATGCAAAGAAATACCAAGTAAGTCTCACACATGCCCAGATACACATATTCTTGCTCACGAAACAATTAGGTACAATGAACCCACTCCTCCTACTACGCCATCCGACGGCTCCGTCAAACCATGCTTCTTTTTCCTACGAAACAAGAGTTGCAAGTTTGGAGCGCGATGCAAGTTTTCACACGACACTGGAAGCGCACAAGGCGGCCATTCTGGCTACAAGAGGCAATCCAATGCTCCGATGAAGTCTTTTGGAAACAGCCGAAACCATGCTCCAGAGGGAAAATTAGTCAAATGGAAGCAGTTGCTGGAAAGAGGAGATGGCCCTGCTCGACCATCCCTCCAGATCGTCGGTCAGTTCCTCAGCCTGGCCCTCGAGCTCATGGATGGAGACGTCGGTGCTGCCCAAGAGGCAATCAAGCTTCTTGCCACTGAAACTGGCCTCTCTTTCATCAAGGATGTGATAGACAGGCACATCTCCATGGCGAGCCAATTTACACCAGGGTCTCAACTCTGGGAAACAGAAATCAAGCCACTCTTCCAGCTGGTGACCCACGCTCGCGTCGTTGATTCGGCCGTGTTAGAAACAGAGGTCGCCACTATCCTTAATTATATGGTTGGAGTGGGGGGATCTAGGATGAACAAGCTCTTTCGATATATCGACTCGCTGTTTCAATTGTGGCAATCCAACGCTACACACATGTCCCTTGTAGAGGCAGCTGGTCTATCTCTTGCAGTATTGGCAAAGATGTTAGACTGCAACACCACTAATATCATCAAAGATGACTTCTCAACATTTGCAAATAGCTTGTCTCGCCCCTTAGAAGAATCGGTGGAGCCAAAAGACATGGTTTTTCGTCTCCAGGCTACCAAACACCTTCACTATATCCGCCAACGTCTTCAGATCGGAAATCACATGTCGAATCTGGATGTTCAGAGCTACAGTGCCGTCACTCAAGAAATATTTGTTTTGGCTCGAGATCTCCCTGGCAATCTCTCAACTGGAGGGCCAAGGCACGACAATGACCAGGCAGATATAGTCAACATAAAGGTCTTGCCCACGTATGAAGAGATTATGTCACCGCGAGAAGAATATTTGCCAGTAAACGATTGTTCTCAATGGCACATTCCTGGCATTAGCGGACGGCTGGACAGAGAATTTCGTTTAATACGAGAAGATACAGTTGGCCAGCTACGTGATGCGATTCGTGGCGCTCTGGAACGCATTCGCAGTCCCAACAACAACAAGGCCAATCATAGAACAAACAATAATTCCTTACGCACATATACATACGACTCTGCTAAGCTTATTAAAATTCAGTTCGAAAAAAACACCGGCCTGGACTTTGTTGTCCGCTGTGACCAACCTCCTCCTGTTCCATCACTGGATCCTAAACAGAGGAGGGATTGGTGGGAAAGATCAAAACGTTTACAAGTCGGAGCGCTAGTGTGTGTCATTGACGGAACTGATTCGGTCATATTTTGTACCGTGTCTGAGTCGACCTTGAGGAACCAAAGTGATCAAACGATTCGAACGGAAAAGAAACCAGCAAATGATTCTTCTACAGGGCTCAAGCTGACGCTCTCTGATGAAGCGGACTATTTACACGTAAATCTGCAGCTTATTGACGCCACACCAGATACTGTAACTCAAGCTCTCCACTGGTACCATACGAAAGGCCCTTCGGGCTACAGATATCTTGTGGAGTTTCCCGGTATTCTTTTAGCATCGTTTAAGCATACGCTTGATGCTCTCAAGGAAATGAGACAAAAGCCATACATGCCCTTTGTCAATCTATTGGCGCCAACGGATATCGAATCCACAGAAGTCAACATTCAGCCGCCGCAGTACGCCAGGGCGGCTGATTTCGCGTTTGACCTTGGATGCCTTACGAATGATGGCACCGAATTTCTGGTTTCGCCTCAACATCTCCCAGATCCAAAAACGGTTAAGTCGCGGACCTCTCTTGATGCCACACAGGCTTCCGCTCTCTTGAATACCCTTTCTCGAGAGCTGTCGCTCATTCAAGGCCCCCCAGGCACCGGCAAAAGCTACACGGGAGAAAAGATCATTAAAACCCTATTGTCAAACAAGCGAAAATGCATCCTGGGGCCGATATTATGTGTCTGCTACACCAACCATGCCTTGGATCAGCTTCTTGAACATCTTCTTGACGACGGCATTAGCAACATTATCCGCATAGGGTCTCGATCAAAGTCAGAGAGGTTGCAAGTTCTAAATTTACGAGTTGTCTCTCAGCAAGGCGATCGCACAAAGTCAGAAAAGAGAAACCTCTATAATATGGGGCTTGAGCTTGACGATATAGCGGCCGGTATCGAAGGCTCGCTCCGTGCATTATCGACGTCTAATTCGCCAAATTCCCTCAAAAAGTATCTTGCCCAGGTTTTCCCTGTACATCATGATGCGCTATTTGGCTTTGACGAAGACGGATGGGAGACAGTTGATAAACCTCAAACAATCCTACGAAAGTGGCTGCAAGGCGGTTCCCGTCACAGTAATGTTTGTCGAGATATCGAGATCTTAAGGGAAACTGAGTTGTTCACCATGTCTAACGCCGAGCGCCAAGCGTTATACCAATACTGGATGACGAACAGTGTAGCTTCATTCGTTGGCACCATTGCACGACTGCAGGAAAAACATGCCGAACTGATAGAGCGCCGTAACCGCGTGCGCAGCGATGTGGATCTGCGTTGCCTCAACCAAGCCAATATCATTGGAGTCACAACGACCGGTCTCGCAAAGAATCTTCATCTTCTCCGAAAATTACGAAGCAAGGTCATGCTTTGTGAAGAGGCTGGTGAAGTCTTGGAAGCCCACATTCTAACGGCTCTGCTCCCTTCCATTGAGCATGCCATCTTGATTGGCGACCACCTTCAGCTTCGCCCACAGATACAAAATTATGAGCTACAGAGCACGAATCCCAGAGGAAAGCAGTATTCTCTGGACACTTCACTATTCGAAAGACTTGTTGAGCCACCACACTTGACGGATTTACGAGTTCCTTACTCTACACTAGAAACACAAAGGCGGATGCACCCATCGATATCTGAGCTGATCCGATCCACCTTGTATCCATCTCTACAAGATGCCGAGCTTGTAAAGAGTTACCCAGCAGTTGTGGGTATGAAAGAGAGGCTATTTTGGCTTCACCACGATCAGCTGGAAGCCGGTGCGGCTAGTCATGACCCCCTGAATACCTCGCATTCAAATGATTTTGAAGTTGAAATGACCGTGTCGCTCCTGTCTCATCTTGTAAGACAAGGGGAATACAACAGGGAGGACATCGCGGTTATCACGCCGTACTTGGGACAGCTGCACAAGCTCCGACGCCGAATGGAGTCCATGTTCGAGATCTGCCTCAACGATCGCGACCTCGCAGAGCTGGATGATTTTGAAAATAAAGATCAAATTGTACCTGTAGCCCTGAAAAACCAGCCTGCCAAATCTACTCTTCTGAAGAGCGTTAGGATGGCGACGGTTGACAACTTTCAGGGCGAGGAAGCGAAGATTATCATCATCTCTCTTGTTCGGAGCAACCAGCAAAAGAAGTGCGGATTCCTTAGCACTTCCAACAGAATCAACGTCCTGTTGTCGCGCGCAAAACACGGCATGTACATCATCGGCAACTCTGATACGTACCATAACGTTCCCATGTGGGAAGAGGTTATTAACATGCTCAGTGCCCAAAATTTAGTCGGCAAAAGCCTGGAACTTCAATGCAGTCGACATCCTGACACTCCAATCCAAGTTTCGCAGCCGGATCATTTCGTCATTTTCTCTCCAGAGAGCGGGTGTAACCTGCCATGTGATAAAAGACTTCACTGCGGTCACTCATGTACTGGAAGATGTCATTCCGATCTTCTTCACAATGCCATTAAATGTCTTGAGCCGTGCCCCAGGCCACAAAAAGGCTGCAGTCACCCTTGTTCTCGAGCATGTGGCGATGCGTGCCCAGACAGATGCTACTTCCAGTTAGATAATATCGACCTTGCTCTTCCATGCGGCCACAGGCTCTCTTCGGCAAAATGTTGGGAACACCAAGAGCCCGCCTCTGTTCGGTGTAGAGTTCTCGTCAGACGAACTGTACCGGACTGCAATCATGAAGTCGAGGTTCCGTGTCATGAAAATGTTACGGCTGCCAGATATCGTTGCACTGCTCGGTGTGGCCATCACCGTGAGTGTGGCCATACTTGCAATAGCCTCTGCCACCAATGTAATACTCGAGAGGGTGGTAAGATTACAGAGCAGAACCACGGTATTTGCCAACATATCTGCGGTCGTGGCTATTCGACATGCCGCCACGGCTGTTCTAAGCTTTGCCACGGCGACGACAAGTGTCCCCCCTGCCAGAAGCCATGCGAAGTGCGTTGCAGCCATTCAAAGTGCAACAAGGTGTGCAATGAGCCCTGCGCACCCTGCGCGGAGAGTACGTGCCACTCCAGCTGTCCTCACACGAGTTGCACCATGCCGTGTGCCGCGCCATGCGACTGGGTTCCATGTTCCAAGCGGTGCGAGAAGGTACTGAGATGCGGCCATCGATGTAAGTCATATAACCATACAATCTCCCATATACTTTACCCCAAAGCTGATGCTAGACCGCAGGCCCTTCGCTCTGTGGAGAGGCTTGTCCCGATGAGCGCTTTTGTCAACAATGCGCCACCGAAGACATCAAGTCTTTATGCGTTGACTTTCTCGAGATGAAGGAATATCACGAGATTGATTTAGACGAGGAGCCCTGTATTTTCCCGGACTGTGGGCACTTTTTGACTACTTCGTCTATGGATGGCCAGATGAGCATGGCGGCGTACTACGATGTGGATATGGACGGACATCCGATACGGATCGGCAAAGCGTCTGAGCCTTTCTCGCTGGACGATTCGGGGATTCCAGTTTGTGCGACCTGTCGGGGACCACTCCGAAATATCGCTAGATACGGACGTATTGTACGACGAGCCATGCTCGATGAGTCAACCAAGAAGTTCATCGAGTGGTCTCACGGGCAATATCTCTCGTTAGCAACTCGTCTGCTGGAAGAGCAAGTAAAGCTTGGGCAACAGCATAAGACTAACACAGCCTCATCAACAGTCAAAGGAGGCAAACTAACGCAATATGCCCCGAGACTCAGACAACTCCGAGAGTTACAAAGGATTACGGATAACAGCCGGTATCACTCTATCATTGACTTATGGAGGAAGATTGGCTCATACGCAAGTGATGTTAGAAGGGAAGAGCAGCCGTTTCAGCGAGTAGCCGATTTCGTTCTATTTGCCAATCGCCAAAACAAGACACACGGGGAATTCAGATTTGATGACTCTATTAACCAAATCAAGGGATCTCTTCTTGCAGATACGCTGCTGCTCAAATGCGACCTTGCTATTCTCTTCGACTTCCGGAGCCTGGCTAAAGAAAAAGCATTGGAGCTGGCAGAGCTCAAACTGGATTTATCAGGTCATTGGACTGATTCCATTCGCCTCATCGAATTGTCTCATAAATACGTATATTCGAGAGAAGAGGTCCAGGGGCACATTTTCGCCGTGCAACTCTGTGTACTATGCTCATCGTTCGACAAGATTACTACCATGTGGGCTGCTCATAAGCAGAGCATTGAGAATCTGAAAGAAGAGGCGCTAAACCACATTCAAAGAGCCCGTGTATTGATGGAGAAGTATCCATCTACGGCAGTATTCAAGGATGAAATTAATCGCCTTGAGATCATGGTTAGCGATGGGATCTATCGTCCTGTCACGGCTGAGGAGATGCGAGCCGTGTATAAAGCAATGTCGAGAGAGTTCAGAGGGGGTGGGCACTGGTACGTATGTGAGAACAACCATCCCTTTACGATTGGGGAATGTGGTATGCCCATGGAACAAGCATCTTGCCCTGAATGCGGAGCCAGGATAGGAGGTCGTAACCACCAGGCCGTAGAAGGGATGAGGCACGCAGCAGAGATTGAGAATCTTGCACGGGGAATGGACGGAGTGAGGATCTAGGCAGGCGTGTAACATGTTGATTGATGATTTGTTTTATGATGTTTTGCTGTATTGTACTGTGTGTTATTTCTTGAGGATCTCAATCGTGTAACATGCTGATTGATGATTTGTTTTATGGTGTTTTGCTGTCTTATATCATGTTTTATTTCTTTCGTTCTCATTTACTGCTAGCAAGAAATGATAAAGCCAAGTTAGACTGAAATCCAACTAATATCAACTGTTCACACGTGCCACACTCAGTCGCGACTGCCAGCTGCACGTCCAAATCTTGGTACCCTGATACATTCTTTTTTTTTTCCGCTGGAAGCAAATCCATTCGCTTTCTTCCTCACAACAGCATTTTACAATGAGCAAACAAAACTCATAAACATCCTTCTCTGCACCATGCCTCCGATTCCGCAAAGCATTCTCCGCATCGAGGAGCAGTTGCTTGGCATCGAGCTTCGACGGCCCTTTGAAGAGGAGGGAAAAGAGTATTTCCTATGGAAGGTTCGCTCAGAGCGAGAGGGCATCCATCGCAGCCAAATCTACGTGGCCGCCGTGATGCTCACCTACTCACCATCGATCCTATCTATCGACAATCTCCCACGGATGGACGTCGATGACTTCCACGACTCGTGCAACAAATCGTTCTCGTTGTACATTCCTCGATTCAAAAGATGGAGCTTGCTCTTCACGGTTCTTCACAACTACATCTACCGACGATGGTTCCAGCCGTACCAAAGCGAGATCGAACACCAGCGCTTCCTCTGCAAGTTTATTGCCCCTCGCGACCTACCCAACAAGGGGCGGATTACGCCTGTATCGATTCAGGGCATACTCTGGCTACATGAAGCCATATGCGACGAGGTCGAATCACGACGTCGTCATTACGAAAACTTGCGCCGTCGCTACAGCGAGCCGTACGCGATGCTGACGGAACTCCCTGCGCGACCCAATCTTTACGTTCTGCAGCCGCTGTTCAAAGCACTGCTGATGATATGTTGCGCTAAAGAGTATCATGGAGAAGACTCGACTCAAGTTGGAAAACTCCCAGTCTACCTTGTCCGAACCCGCTTCGAAGATGAACTCAGCGAGCCCATATCCTTCCTGCCCATCGCGGCCAAGATAGATTGTTATTTGGCGGCTGGCCAAGGAACGGTTAGGACATCACTCGAAACAGCCATAGGCTTTGCTATGGACTTGGAAAAGAGAGAGAGAGATGCATGTGGCCTTCACCCCGACCCGTGGAGGCCTGACACTTGGACGATGAACTGGTTTCAGAGCCCGCTGGGAGCTGGGCGGTTGGTTGGGCCGAGTTCGTGGCTCGTAAATCCTGAGAGCAAAATGAGCTGGGATGGTGATGGGTTTGATGTTGATCGTATGTTGAAGGCTCTAGAGGAGCAGGAAATGGAAAACAATGGCATCACCGCTGGTGTTGTTTGAGGTTGGACGATTGGGCAAGGTTAGCCACCTGGTATGTCAAAGGGAAACGGTTGGTGATATTAACTGCACATATATGATAGAACGTCTACAATTTAAAGGGGAAACGTTATCTAGCACAACCATTTCATTATCCAAGACCCCAGCTGTAAATTGACAAGGGACCTTGTCCACGTACCATAAAACATAACTGCCAACTATATTTTCACATCTCATCACTCATCAGTAGCATCAGTAGCAGTAGTAGAAGCTTAGCGTAAATGAATCTTAGATTATAAACGCCGGTTTAGATAGGCTGTGAAACTGAAGGTCTTATTGTAAGTAGAGAAAAGCCGGCAACACATACAGGAAATCATCGAGCTCAGACAATTCGTCTATATCTTCCAGTTTTACTTTGACGTCGTTTAACCCTCCCCGCACTCTCCCTACTCTCTGCAAAGGTAAAGCCAGTCAAAAGACTCCCTTTGCCAAAGTGGAATTTGTGACCACTTTGAGTCAAGTGATGCTGGACCAGCCAAAAAAAAAAAAAAAAAAAAAAAATAAAAAAAATAAAAAAAAAAAAAATACAGAAAACAACTTCTATAGCAAAGAAACCGAAGGCGAGTTGAAGGGCGCATATTGACAGAAGGTATTAGAGCCCTGCAAAGTGAGCTAATAAGGTATTGATAATAGTGTAGCCCTTGTGGAATGCACGCTGAATGAACAGAGCTATAGAGTGGCCATATTGTCTGAACTTGGCTCTAACACCACCTCGTGCGTTAGTGTCAGAGCCCACATAGAGTTTTGGCTCGTC
Organism: Trichoderma sp. CBMAI-0020; assembly: GCA_030708095.1. Taxonomy (NCBI): domain Eukaryota; kingdom Fungi; phylum Ascomycota; class Sordariomycetes; order Hypocreales; family Hypocreaceae; genus Trichoderma; species Trichoderma sp. CBMAI-0020. The sequence continues at coordinate 1,940,374 of JAJNCI010000009.1, read as the reverse complement.
GCCAGTGTTGAATCGAGGAGGCAACCTGAGTGGCCCGTTGACTGGTTTCTTCCAACAGTCAGCTGTCTGGATAAGGACAATGCAATTCCCCAAACTTTCTCACAGCCTGCCTCAGTGTCGAGAGAGCGGGAGAAATCTAATGGAGGCGTAGATTTTTAATTAAAGTATATCCATAAGTGTTGAAAGAGAAAACAGCTGTGTTTGTAAAAGTATTATTCATCCGCAAGCAATAGCTGACTGATATGCCTCGGCCATGTAAGAGCTTGGGACGTCTGTGTTAACAGCAAGCCAAGTCAGTGAATTGATGTACTCTCCGGTATCTTTAGGTTAATATGCAAATTCTTTGCTGAGTGGTCTATTAGAAAACGGGACATCAGGGAGCAATTCATCATCCGATGGCAGCTCGTCATCAGGGGGTGATTCGTCGTCAGAAAGCGACACAGGAAGCGATTCTTCATCCAGTGGTTGTTCGGCCTAAGCAATCCAGCATCAATAGGTTGTTCATAAAAGACAATTGAATCACTTACAAGAGCATCTGTGACATAAGACTTGGCCATGGCTGGAGAGATGGCGAGTAACGATGAAACGGTCCAGGTATTATTTGACGATGAGAGGGAAAAGACAGCCCACGACGTGAAATGTAGTGAACGTTGTAAGGGAGTAAAAGGGCTGGGTTTTTCGTAATAAACAATGAGGGGTCCCTAGGTAGCTACTTTATATAACCCGTCAGAGGATCTTCTTCCTCTAGTCTCTGTTAGGACGTATGTGCGAATAGTGAACGAAGTGTTATTGTTGATGCTTAGTCTGAGTTCTAGCCAACGAGGTAATGCCCCACCGAGATATATATATGTGCGGTCGAGGGGTCCTTCTCTCTCCTCAGCCGTGCCTCCTGAGAACCTTGTGATTGCTTCCAACAGTCTCTAAGGATGTCAGGCAAGCGTCCCCAGTACTGAGCCTCGATAAAAAGAGAAGACGCCAGTAGATGAAAGTGAGCGGTATACTACGCATGAGGTTGAAGTGGAAAGAGCTACTGATGCTACTGATGAGATGTGAAAATAAGCAATGATCTCGCTCTCGCCTAGAGTGCCGCTGATTGGCATCCTGAGAAAGCACAGTTAAACGAGGTTGAACTAGAGAGCATCTGTAGTTTAACAAGGCAGTCAGCCTATTTGCGAAAATACCTATCAAATTGCCATATAGAGTTCAAAATAGCTAACAACAGTAGCAGTAGAAGCGGTAGCATCGGTAGCCCATGCTAGGGCTGGAGTGTTTAATAACAGAATTGGGGCGTTGGATAACTCTTGTCTTCCAAAATCAGCACAAGCACGCAAACACTCAGTAGAAAGCTTTCACCAGACCATCACAAAGATTCCACAACCTCTCTCCGCTCCCCCTCGTTTCAATGCCCTCGGCGACTTTTGGGAGCGGGGTCCCAATCTTCCCCCAAGGGATGAGATAACAGCCATTATGCTCAGCCACTTCAGCATCAAATCCTGCTTGCAGTTCGGTCAAGGCTCCAAATCGAGCTGGATACGATAGCATGCCCTGTATGCTCTTCAAGATGCTGGGAGCGTGGCGAGTGAGGTCCGTCCTGAGTGCTCCGGGATTGAAGGACACGCTCACGAATGAAGGGTATCTTTTGGCCATCTCGGCTGCGAGAATGGTGTTTGCCCATTTGCTCTGTACATATCGCAGCGTACGTCCACCGAGGCCGGAGAATATGGGAGCAGTCAATCCCCAATCATCCCAGAGGATACCATCCTCTCCAGGAGGGTCGGGAAACTCCACAGAAGCTGCCCAGCATGTGCGGACAGATCCCCTGGGAGAGGCATCTCCTTCCGCGGTCTTGAGGAGGATTGGCGTTAGGAAATGCTGGAGCAAGAAAGGGCCCAACACGTTTGTGGCGAAGCTCAGCTCGTGCCCTTGCTTGCTGACGCTGCCTTCGGGAGGAGCCATGACGCCGGCATTGTGCCAGACGACATCCAGGCGAGTTTCCAACTCCAGGAACGCCTCGGCTGTTTGCTTGATGCCTTGCAAGTCGGACAGATCTAAATGTAAGAATCTGAGTACGCCGTTGTCACCACCAGTGCTACGACGCTTCATATCACCAGGCGGATCGGACTGTTTGATGGTGTTGATAGCCGTCTTGCCAGCAGGTTCAGATCGGCCAAGGACATAGACGCGCGTCGCATTGGCGTGGAATAGAGCTGTCGCTACAGCCAAGCCAATGCCTCCAGCGCCGCCCGTGACGATAAAGACCTAGGTATTCGATAGATGAGATCAGCTGTAATAAAGGGAGACGAATAACAAGAGGTGGGAGAGGGGTATCATACTCGTCCCTGCAAATTAGGCAAGTCTTTTTCAGTTTTTGTAGGCTTGCTAGGCCAATATTGCCGCAGATATTTTGACATGATGTAGACCGGGGAGAGGAGTTGAGACGTAAGTCGAAAGGCTCAGAAAATAAAGGATGCAAGTGAGATGGCTATCGGTTATTTAGTGAATTAGATTTTACATTCGAGCTGACCGAGAATCGGGCCTAGCTTGAGGTAGTCTAAGAGACGAAATGAGATGTCAGATGTGATTTTCTTCTTCTTCTTTTTTATTTTTTATTTTTGACACAAATAGATGACATTATAAGTCCTTGGATGTGCAGGTACCAATTGTGCGTATTTATCTTTCATTAAGTAAGAGACAGAGCGACAGGTTGAAGGCAGAGAGATCTAAGCGTTCCAAGCGTTCCAAGCCTCTCGGTCATGGTTATCCAGCATCAACTTATAAATATGACAATCTGAAATCAAGAGGGCCTTATTCCATTTGCTTTGCTTCGGCGTACAAAGCCATCCACCACTCGCATCTAAAATGTACATACCTAGTAGTTTATCGTTTCCCATGTAATGCCAGCACTAGCGACAATACCTGTAAAGCCAAGACTCTTTCAAATATAATGCCATATAATGCGAGTAGTTTAGTATTTATGACTCATTAATCTTGTAGCAGAGTTGAAATTGATTCATTTCGCGACCAGCAACGAAGCATGGCAATCTATCATTAGGTTCGCAAGCAGGCAAGTTCTTATGATGAAATTTGCATTCACACGTCTCCAAGTACAGTACCTCACTGTACCCTAAAGCTGAGATGCGGATCGCTATGGACCTTAGCTTATATCGACTTAAGCATATGAAATACATCACTATTTCCGAGGTAAGAGCTTCTAATACGAGTAATAGATACGCACTAATAATCGGCGAGCGGCTCTGCCGGGTAGATTTGGATGTTTTACAGTCTTTCGTTTACAGATATAAAGCTGACTGAGTGAGCCGGCAAGTGTAGCAAAGTCCTAATGAATACCTCCCACAAACCTCCCCTTTATGCACTTACTTGTGGTATCAGCGCCACAAATAGATTGCTCTCAGGAACAAAAATAGACACAAGGTAGGCTCAGGTTCAGGAACAGGAGCAATCTTTTCTATAGAGTTTGGTACTCTACGCCAGTGGCCGCCGTACTTGTACAAGCTAAAAATTCTGCACGTGATATTGGACCAATCTAAATGCTGTAAAAAGCTTAAATAATATGCAGGGAACTTTGTCTGCCAATAAGGCCTGGATAATCTGACTGCCGGCCGGGTCCGAAATACTGCCGAAGTACCTGTACGGAGCGTGGTACATCCAGCCATCGGACTTGGCCACAGACTTTGGTTTTAGCTTCGCTCACTTCAACTTTGCCTCCCATTCAGGGCCCATCATGGCCATACGACTGGCCATGTCTTGTCTGTTCAAGAGCTGCTATTCGCTTTGGGCAGTATAGCAATAGCATTACCCGTAGCACGACTCACCCATGGCCAAGATCCCTCCGGCCATGCATCCCGTCCGGCCTCGTCTGCCGGCGCTGGCTCCGCGGCTGCCAGGCAATTCGCCGCCGGTGGTTGAGCGGCCAAGCGTCAAGGAACATACGGAACAGGAGTGGTTAGCGCAGAAGGACCTTATTGAGAAGCTATACATAGGAGACAACCGCAAATTGAATGAGATCATGGCCTTAATGGAGACTAAATATGGATTTGCCGCAACGTGAGTGGACACTCTTTGCTGTTTGTTTGCCGTATACGTTCAGAGAACAAACAGGGGGCTTTGATATACTAGGCGACAAACTAAACTAAATGCTAACTCAATTCCCAAAAAGCGAGCAAATGTACAAAAAGAGATTCAAGAAGTGGAACATTAGGAAAAGAGCATATCGCAAATCGCCCGGGGAAACCACTCTCCCTTCTCCCTCATCTACAACCTCTTCTTCTACCGATTTGAAGCATGATGACGATGTCGAGGAGGTACCAAGGACAACGACTCCTACGGTTACGGGCCTGGACTTGGTCCCGAATCCTTCGTTCAAACCACTCGCAGACCTGGAGCTTATTCTAAACGGCGTTCTATCTTGGAGCTCAGGGAAACTGGAGACTTATCGCATAGCCTCCGATCCCATGTCGCAGTATCTTGCTACCCCAAACCAGCCGCCTATACAAGATAGCCGTACCATGTACCGGACGTTTGAGCTGGTATTTGACTTGTGGTCTTACGGCAAGGGCGATCTAGCGGGCATGGCGGCCAGAAAGGGCTTTTATGTCTTGGAGTTTGTCCTGACCGAAGACCATCCCGACCTTCTTTGGCATATTCTTGACACAATATACGATATGATCGACCGAGGGCATTTACAGCTTCTCGGAATGTTTATTAGACACGCGCTTGTGCTGTCAAAGCAGCGCTTTCCCGCAAATCATCCTCTCATCCGCATCCTTCAACAACTCCTGGCTTGCGACTACCAGACCGAAGACGGTCGCCAGTTCATCTGCTACCTGTTACGGCAAGCTTGGCTGCGAAACGTTGATCTCCTTGCGGAGTACATTAAGACATCAGCACCTCAAGAGTTTTGGCTGTACGAGCAGCTGATTTGGGATGGCCGGACCAAGCTTCGTCGAAATAATGGGCTGGCCAACAGACGCGAGGTTATGTATGAAGCCCTTGAAAACTTGGGACATCATGAGGTGCCTGTGCAAAGTGATGATAACGTGGAAAAATTGAGAGTGGACGCACTCATGCTAGAATTCACGCAGATGGATCTAGATGATAAGGAGAAGGCAGAGCAGATGGCGCTGGATCTGCTCGACATCACGCAGTATGAGACTGGGGCACTTTCGAACGCCAGATTCCATGCGTATGCGCGAAAGATGCTGGCTAGACTCTGCGAGAGCAGAGAGGCCTGGGACCAGGTGGAACAGAATTTGAAATATGCCATCCACATGAGAGAAGCTGCGCATGGAACGGCGACCAACTTGCGGGTTATCCGAGACATGTGGGTGCTCGCGGCTTACTACAACAAAGTCGGCAAGATAGACGATGCTCTACGAGTCGCCCAAGACGCCATCACTAGGGCGCAACAATATTTGCACGATCTTCCGGGCTGAGACTGTTATGATAAAAATACGGATCGCAAGGTCAGCTGGCGTTAAGAGACAAGATAGCGAGAGCATCGCAGTTTTGGGAAGCATCAAGTGGTGAGGTTTTCCTTTTTTTTTTTTAAACCCCTTTACTCTTTTTTTTTTTCGAAACGCGCCATTACCACAAGAATGGCTCCAATAGAGTCACCCCTTTGAAGGGCAGTTTATGTTTGGGTGGAAGCAAAGTTGGAGTATTGGTTGGGTGCCTTTGGCAGCACCTTTGTTTTACAATGGCTATATATTTGTATCTATACTTGCATATAGGTGCGATCAGTACATACATACTCTTATACAAAAATCAAGTTGCTCAAAATGCTGCATGAATGTGTTATGCCACTTTTACACCATTGTCTCCTCGGCTTTGTATACCATAACAGCTAGCCTTGCAGGATACACGCAGCCAAGCTAAGCTAGTACCTGCTGACCTGCGAACAGGTATTTGTGGAGTCGGCCTGGGGTGCGCGCAACGTGGTTCCAGCCACATAGACGTCTCGCCACATGACGTTTGCTGGATAAACCGTCGCTGGGCCTGCATGGCTACAGCGCCGAACCTGCATCAGGCACCTATTCTGTTCCCCGTAGTTCTTTTTTTAGGGAGACGATTATCTTAAATGCCCTTGGCGAGACCCTGAAATTTAGTTTCCCCTCCTTCAAATCAAAAACATCAATCGACAAAATGACGAGAAACGGAGCACCGCCTGATTACTGTAAGTCGACATTACGATGCGCAAGCTCTCCCCGCCATCGTTCTGAGACAAAGACATCCCGCCATCTTGTATGCGGACGGACACAATTTACTGAGCCAATCCACGTTGAACAGATGCCATTCTGGAGGTTTCAGAGAAAGCCTCGGCAGCACAGATTCGAGACGCCTACAAGCGGTATGCGGCTCTCCCCAAGCCAGAGCAACCTCGGCAACTGACAACAATTCTCTAGAGCTGCCCTGAAAACGCATCCAGACCGAGTCCCCAGCGACTCACCAGAACGTGAACAGAGAACACGGCGCTTTCAACTCATAAACGACGCTTATTATTGTCTGTCCGATGCAACCCGGAGACGAGAGTATGACCAACAGCGAGCATACTACCACCGCCCGTCGGCGTCCGATCCCTTTGCAGAAGCAGACAACACTACGGGACAAGACTATTCGTGGGCATGGGACTTCTTCGAGAACCAGAACGGAGGAACTGCACCCAATGGCCGCCAAGCTACAGAGGATGCGCAGTTCAGCGATGCCTTTGAGGAAATGATGCAGGACGAGGGATTCTCAGAAGGGCAGACGCCCAACCAGCAAGGCGGCAACGCTTCAACCATGTGGGGCATGGTCGGCGCTGTAAGTGGCGGCGCTCTGGGATTCATCGTGGGCAATGTCCCTGGACTGCTTGCCGGAGCAGTGGCTGGCAATCGACTCGGGGCGATTAGAGATACCAAGGGGAAGAGCGTGTACGAAGTCTTCCAGGTAAGCCCAGACTGTTTTGTTTCTGTGGCTGTACACCTGCCTCTGTGGTGTGCTGCTGCTTTCTCAGATTCTTCTGAGACTGACTAGATTATTCAGATCTCCCTGAGCGCTAATGTACATATAGGAACTTCCTCAAGATGATAGGGCAAGATTGTTGAGCCAGCTGGCTGCAAAGGTATTCAGCCATGTTGCCAGCCCATAATGGATGCTGAGGAAGTGCCAATTGGGAGTAAAGTGAAGCACCTGGACAAAACAAGGCTTGGGATTTTTTATGCGATACGAATGACGGTTTCTTTCTGATCAACAAATTGCGTGTGGACCTTTTTTACGAAGAATAAGATATGAGACAATGGAAACGAATCATACCCTTTAGTCACTAGTAAATAGCTATGTAGGTAGTATTAGGTAGTATTAGGCAGTATCAGGTAGTAAAGGATACCGAATACCACTATTTCAATAGTGAAAGCAGCTTGCTTTGAGTTCAATGACTCCTTTTATAAACATTCGATGTTATATCAATAGTTTTTCTTAGATATAAATGCTGCAGCGTCAATCCCGAGGCCGGATATGGCCCAGCTGCTTGGCTGCGCTGGGTGGCGAAGCGGTGCTGCTATTGCAGGCTACTCAGCTGTACCCATTATTTATGTGAGCACAATGCGTGGATCTGATTAACGCTTCTGTACTTTCTGCTAGTGCAGACGAATTGAAGCGTGAACCGCGTTGGTTGTTAAAATGGAGCTTCTTAGCGGCGATGCAAAGCACAGGCACTAGCCCTCTTAAGGGAATTCAACCCCGCTTTTCCCTGCTCTCGCTTGAGGGCAGACAAACCCTCGAAATTTTCCCGCCTTCACAAAATCGTTCGCCTTAGCCCAACCTCAACTTTTCGCCCATCTCCGACAGCAAGACATCGTCGATCAACAACCGCAGCAATGGCCGCCGAAAAGTCCAGCAACCCCATGCGGGAGCTCAAGATTCAGAAGCTCGTTCTGAACATCTCCGTCGGTGAATCTGGTGACAGACTCACTCGTGCCGCCAAGGTGCTTGAGCAGCTGTCCGGTCAAACCCCCGTCTACAGTATGTCGCAAATGATCAATCATCACCAGCTCGAAAGGCAGAATATTGACCAATTCTCACAACAGGCAAGGCCCGTTACACCGTCCGAACCTTCGGTATCCGTCGTAACGAAAAGATTGCTGTCCACGTCACCGTCCGTGGCCCCAAGGTAAATACAACTACAAAAAAAAAAAAAAAAAATTTCCAGAGTAGTTTGGCTGACTTATGAACAGGCTGAGGAGATTCTTGAGCGTGGCCTCAAGGTCAAGGAGTACGAGCTGCGCAAGCGCAACTTCTCCGAGACCGGTAACTTCGGCTTCGGTATCAGCGAGCACATCGATCTTGGTATCAAGTATGACCCCTCCATCGGTATCTACGGCATGGACTTCTACTGCTGCATGACCCGCCCTGGTGAGCGTGTCACCCGCCGCCGCCGCATGAAGAGCAAGATTGGTGCTTCTCACCGCATCAAGCGCGAGGAGACCGTCAAGTGGTTCAAGGGCCGCTTCGATGGCATTGTCCGATAAACGGATAAAATCATCCAAACAAATCAACTTTTTTTTTTTTCCTGACTTTAATGGAAATGGGCACGGCGAACATTTGGTGGTAAAAAGGGATCATATATGGTCATGTATTCTTCCGCTTGATTTTTACATCAGCTCGTACCAAAAAGACTTTTGAGTCGAGCAACGGCCTTAGAGACCGACCGGCGTACTGCCGGCTTCACGAATATTGCCCCTGCAATGTGATGGCACCATTTTTACATTGGCGAAGCTTGACTTGTTGCTTGCTTGTATGTATGATGATGTTCGTATTGAATATCCCATTTTGAACTTGTAGATATGTCTTTTTTCCAGCGATAGCGGTATACATGTTTACCAATCTGTTGAATACCATGAGAATCAACGGCGGAACATGTCTTTTCATCATTGTCATGTTATTGTAGATTGGCTGCTGAATCTAGTACAAGCAGAAGAGTTGTACGGCTCAACTGGGGGCATGTCATAAATTCTCTTGGCTGCTTATAGAAGAAGCAACACAATCTATCTCTCAGAGAGTCAATGGCAGATGTTTTACTTGTTTACCACTGAGCTTTACTAGCCTCTTGGTCTCATATAAAGGTTTACTTCGCAATCTCATACTCCAAACATTTACATCATTGTGCAACTCCAGAAGTCATGGGCTACATCCCTCATATGTGTCAGTTATTAGTCTTCAGACAGAAGAGAGCAGCGTTACACAAGACAGACGCAACAAACTCGTTGATATCGTATGTCGATCTAGTTTTCCAGAACAACACCCTGGTCAGCTTCTCCACGATGAGAAAAAAGACTGCCTCTTCGATCAGGCATAGGTAGACAGATACCGGAGAGCAAGAAAAAATCCTCTCCATCAAGTTAGTCCCGAGACCTCTCAACTACCACCGTGCTACTAGTCTAGCAGGTCCAAAACCTGCCTGCAATCCTAATTAATAACGGGCCCCGTGGAAAATTGTTAAGGCGGCGTCGGCTTCGCACGCCAGCAAAACCGCGCACCCGGCCCTGATTGGCGCACCCGCCAGCCCGAGCCCCCACCTTGGTCCTCACAGACTCTGCTTCTCTCCATCTCCTCCCGAAAATCTCCATTTTGCTCTTCCAGCAAAAGGCAGCATCAACAAAACCCTCCAATCCCCCCTCCGCCAATTGCACGCCGCTGCAATTGCTTTCCCTCTTCTGAGGCTCCCCAGATACCGCCCTCAAGATGTTCCGAAACGCCCTTCGCCAGTCCTCTCGCGCTGTTGGCGCCGTTGCCGCTGGCCGAGTCTCTGTGGTGAGTGTCTTTCCCGCACGCCCGGAAACCACCGTTTTCTGGGGGGGCAAGAGAAAATTTTGGAGGCCCCGAGCATCGACCTGCGCACCTGCGAATTCCGGGCTCGCAAGCTCAATTGGACATGCAATCGACTTGCCAGCATCGCAGAGCAAGCTTTTCTGAGCTTTTTCGAGCCTGCCGGGGTTCTCCATGGGGTCTTTTTCCATTGGTCGAATTCGGCTAACATGTTTTTTTTTCTCTTGCCCAATGTAGACTCGAAATGCCGCACCGGTTGCCATCAACGCCGTCCGAACCTACGCTTCCGACGCCAAGGCCTCTCCCACTGAGGTCTCTTCCATCCTCGAGCAGCGAATCCGCGGTGTCCAGGAGGAGGCTGGTCTCGCTGAGACCGGTCGTGTCCTGTCTGTTGGGTATGTGGAGGCCACCTGTTAAGCTACTCTTTGGGACCTCGAAGCAGCAACTCGGAATACCAAACTACAACACTTTTGAGATGCATGCGACGGGGAGAACTACAAAGAGAGAAAGAGAGCTAATGGGATATCATGCTTTTTCTTGATTTTACTAACTGGAGCGCATAGTGATGGTATCGCTCGTGTCCACGGTATGGCCAATGTCCAGGCCGAGGAGCTTGTCGAGTATGTAGAAATGTCTCTTCCCCGTTTATGACAACTTGCATCTAACGCAGCCTAGGTTTGCTTCTGGTGTCAAGGGCATGTGCATGAACCTCGAGGCCGGCCAGGTCGGTGTCGTGCTGTTCGGTTCTGATCGTCTGGTCAAGGAGGGCGAGACTGTTAAGCGAACTGGTGAAATCGTGAGTTATATAAAGCTGCACTCTCCGTTACTGCCTATATCACCGAGATGACTAACTCGCTGCAAAGGTCGACGTTCCCGTCGGCCCTGAGCTGCTCGGCCGTGTCGTCGATGCTCTGGGTAACCCCATTGACGGCAAGGGCCCTCTTAACTCTAAGGAGAAGCGCCGTGCTCAGCTCAAGGCTCCCGGTATCCTGCCTCGCAAGTCTGTCAACCAGCCCGTGCAGACTGGTCTCAAGTCCGTCGACGCCATGGTTCCCATCGGCCGTGGTCAGCGTGAGTTGATCATTGGTGACCGTCAGACTGGTAAGACTGCCGTCGCTCTCGACACCATTCTTAACCAGAAGCGATGGAACTCCTCCAACGACGAGACCAAGAAGCTTTACTGCATCTACGTCGCCGTCGGCCAGAAGCGATCCACCGTCGCTCAGTTCGTCAAGACCCTCGAGGAGAACGACGCCATGAAGTACTCCATTGTTGTCGCCGCCACTGCCTCTGAGGCCGCTCCCCTGCAGTACATTGCTCCTTTCACCGGTGCTTCCATCGGGTAAGTCTTTGTCTCTCACCTTTACATCAGCGCTTGTTCTAACAAGGAGTAGTGAGTGGTTCCGTGACAATGGAAAGCACTCTCTGGTCATCTACGACGATCTCTCCAAGCAGGCCGTTGCCTACCGTCAGATGTCCCTGCTGCTCCGTCGTCCCCCTGGACGTGAGGCTTACCCCGGTGACGTCTTCTACCTGCACTCCCGTCTGCTGGAGCGTGCCGCCAAGCTCAACGACAAGCACGGTGGCGGTTCCATGACTGCCCTGCCCGTCATTGAGACCCAGGGTGGTGACGTGTCTGCCTACATTCCCACCAACGTCATTTCCATTACCGACGGCCAGATCTTCTTGGAGTCCGAGCTGTTCTACAAGGGTATCCGACCTGCCATCAACGTCGGTCTTTCCGTCTCTCGTGTCGGTTCCGCTGCCCAGCTCAAGGCCATGAAGCAGGTCGCTGGTTCCCTGAAGCTTTTCTTGGCCCAGTACCGTGAGGTTGCTGCTTTCGCCCAGTTCGGTTCCGATCTTGATGCTGCCACCAAGCAGACCCTGTCCCGTGGTGAGCGTGTAAGTTGTTTCCCCGTATACGCTCACTGAAATTTCGTAGAAGATGGCTGACCCGCCGTGATTACAGTTGACCGAGCTCCTGAAGCAGAAGCAGTACTCCCCCATGGCCGTTAACGAGATGGTTCCCCTCATCTACGCTGGTATCAACGGTCACCTCGACTCCATCCCCGTCGACCAGATCCTCAAGTGGGAGTCTGACTTCCTGGCCCACCTCAAGACCAACGAGTCTGACCTGCTCGCCACCATTGATAAGGAGGGTGCCCTGAGCAAGGAGCTCGAGAACAGACTCAAGGAGAGCATTACCTCCTTCGTCAAGAGCTTCCTCGGCTAAACAAATAATACGTGAAGCGCGTCAAGCGAAATAGAAAAGGGTCATTGTTGGGGGGTGCTACTGTCTATACCAATATATTGTTGGTCGTTCTCTAGAATGGAGGAAGGAGGGGCTAAAAAGTTAATGGCTGCGCCAAATGAGAGAGCCATGGCTTATAAAGGGGGACGCGCCAGTCATACTACTACTTGTAAAATATAAGCACATTACTCAATGAATGTCCTTGATTCCTTTTGTTCTGTTAATTTCAGAGAAAAGCAAAATTGAACGAGGTGACTGTGGTAGTAAAAGATGAAGGCGTGTTTATCACTGCATATAGGTATTGTTGTAATCTAGCTCGAGATATGGTCACAGAAACAAGCGGAAGGCGAATCATGTTGAAAGTGTAGGTAGCTTAAAAGCTTAGGCCGGTATAATGTCAATTTACTAGCCTGATTTTGCAAGATAATCCCATTGTCTGTGGTTTCCTTCCCTCCCAAATTCAAAATCATGTAGCAGTATTGTCGAGGTCACCTGCTGTCAAAGTATTGCCGATAGAAATAAACGCCGGTTAGATAATACCATTTTTATCTGTGATGTCCTTCCCTTCCCAAATTGAGAACCATGCAACAATAATGTCAACGTCTGTACCAATCAGTTAAGCAAAGTGCCTGCGTTCACCTCGTTGAAGGTGGCGTTATTACAGGCGTTGAGAGGCCAGTCAACGGAACAGAAATTCGTTCTTCAACTCATCAATAATCCTGTGTATCTCCAGAAAAGTCTCCAAGTTGAGAGTGATTCGGTTATTCGTATTATCAATTGCACCATTCACCTCATTTGCTTGATTGAGCTTGGCTGACAAAGTGAAAATATCGTCCTGTACCTCTTTCAAAAAGCCTTCCATGCGTCCGACGGCTTGATTGTGGTCCTTAGCAATGTCTTTGGTGACATCAGTGCAGGTCCCAGATATGAAGCGGGCAAGATCTTTCATTCTTTGTTGAAATCCGTCCCCCATTTTCTTGTAAATAAACGAGTAAGGGCCTCCGTAAGGACCTCCGTAAGGGCCCTTATCTTGGCTTCCTCTTCGGACTCTTCCTGCTCTGCATCTGTCATTTTGGCAGCTTGCTTATGTTAGCCTCCAACAGCGTCGACGCCTTTTGGGTATTGCTCGTGCGCTTCACCTTCATCAATATCGATGGAATTCATACCAACGTCGACTCGCAGCGGGGGGAGGTCATTGTCCGAGCGAATGTTTGTCGATGCCATGGCTGTAATGCTGAAAGGCAAGAGACGCAAGGAAGGAGTTATGCTACAATAAAGAAATGACAAAGTGTAGGCCTGATGATGAAAAGAGAGAAAGAAGAAGAGAGGAGCGTGCGAGCAGAATAAATAGTTGTGAATTGCGAGTAGTCATGTGTGATAATTCGCAGTCTGACAGTTGCCTGTGGCTGTTATTCTTCTCTTCTCTTCTTCTTTGACATATTTGCAAACGAAGTTTCACGCTCATACGGAGTGGAAGTGCCTTGAGGCCTCTAGCTAGATCTACCACCTAAACTTGAGACGACTTGCTCTGCTAGCCGTCTATTCACTACGGATTTAGTAAATATAAAGCATAATTTTACTACAATTTTGAGCAATATAAAAATACCATTTCACACATGCCTTAACAGTTGGTGATGGAATCCGCGAAGGAGAGGATGTTGGACGTGCATCTGGGTAGCCCAGACGAAGAACAGCCACGACAAATCCCCCTACATCACTGGAGGCACGATCCGTTCTGGTCGGTACTACCAGGCAAAGGCCGCCACTGACAATCCAACATTGTCCGATGTTGAACTTGAGGCCAGCGCTATGATAGCTATTGATAACGACATACCGTCGACTCTCCAACAAGCGATAAGAACTTTATTTTTTCCTTGGAACAAAACTTTGTTATTTATAGCTGAATTAGTTGTGAATGATTCTCTACTGCTGCTACGGGGTATATATTAATATCAGTGTTATGATTTAGAGGACTAGCCTGCGGCAGCTTGACTTTATTGGTCTTACCATATGCTATTATAGACTTAAATATAGATGTTGACATTAATGATCAACAGGCAACCCAGGCTGAAACCGACTTTAAGGCGAGCTGACTGTATTTGAGGGAGAAACCACCTGAATGGAGTAGCTGAAGATGAAACAGTGAGGACATAGAACTAAATCACACAATTTCCAAGAAAACCTGTGCTTCGCTGACCAGACCAAAGAACACACGTCGAATACACATATGCCGGATTTATGCTGGAATTTCTACGGTTTGAAGCAGTTGGTACCTTACTCAGTGAACCAACATCCACGCCCACAACTAAATCTATATGTTCGTAACGTGATAGCATTGTTTTATCCTTTTCGTGTTATTGTACTTGCGCATGCATCTTTGTATTGCGGTTCCTGAAGCAGACATCTTTGTAGGCGGCATCGAGGTCATCTACAGAGATCATGTGACTTGGCTATGGCACCGCACGCAGAGCTCCAGGCTCCCTAACAATGATATGTAGCGCGATACATTTATTTGCTCGGTGCGTACAGTATACGATACAGCGTCGTGTAAGTGACATTATCTGACTGTCTATTGTTTGTTACAAACTTCCGACTCTTTATACAGCTGCAACTTTCAGGCTGGCGGCTTAGTCATTTTTAAAACAAAACACGCGCTACCGTTGATGTCACATTGATTCATATCGCAGACTAGGTACGAAACTTCCACTTGCGTACCCTGCAACAAACCCATCTTTCTCGGTGAAATGACGTCAACTGTAGAGAGCAAATAAAAAGGCTGATTTGCGACTTGGCTCTTACAGGTCTCAGATTAGTAGGCCTTTATTCTGAGCCAGCTAGCAATGTCTACCGGAACAGACGCTCCCAATATGTCGGCCTCAACGAGAAACGTGCTGGGCAAGGTGAGGCGGATAGTTCCGCCTTTGCTCGATACGTTTCATAAAGGTACGCAACTCTGATGATTACAGGCAGCACCTCGAGAAAGATTGATCTCTTAGAAGATATGACAAGAAACAGCCGAGAAGCTGACAAGAGATAGGTCAGCTGGGTCGAGTTGCTGTTATTGGAGGCAGCGAAGACTACACCGGGGCGCCGTATTTTTCGGCCATGGCGAGTGCACGATTGGGATGTGACATGGTGAGATCCAGTGATGCCTTGCCTTTTGACGCTCAGAATCGCGGAATGGCAAAAGAGCGGGCAAATGTCCCAACGCAAACACCGCTGACTTGGAATCTCGTGATAGTCACACGTTATATGCACCCCGGCCGCGGCGGCGGTCATCAAGACCTATTCCCCCAATCTCATGGTGCACCCACTCATGCGTCAGTCGTCAGGCAAGGATGAGACAGACCCCGATCCCGACCAAGTAGCGCAGAGGATCAACGAGATGCTGGGCCGTCTGCATGTCTTAGTCGTGGGTCCCGGACTGGGCCGTGATCCCCTCATGCAAGCAACAGTGGCTCGGGTCATCAAAGCCGCTAGAGAGGCCAATATGCCTGTGGTTATGGACGCCGATGCCCTGCAGCTTGTGCAAAAGGACCCAGACGTGATTAGGGGCTACAAGTATGCGGTTCTGACACCCAACGTCGTCGAGTTCAAGCGACTATGCGACGCACTCAAGATCGACGTCGGCGACCAGAAGAGCGAGACGGGCAAAGTTGAAAAGCTGGCCCAAGAACTGGGCGGCGTCACCATTATCCAAAAGGGCGCCCAGGATTTTATTTCCAACGGCAATGTGACGCTGGTGAGCGACCTCCAAGGGGGGAAGAAGCGAAGCGCCGGACAGGGCGATACTTTGACTGGAGCTATTGCCACGTTTCTGGGATGGCGCAAGGCGTATCATGACGGCTTATGGAAGGATCCTGAGAAACCAGCTCTTGGAGAGGATGAGACGATGGGCTTGGCGGCATTCGCTGGGAGCGCCATAACAAGAGTATGTCTTCTAAAGGAGCAAGGAAATCACAGCTCCTTAATATAAGAAAACCAATCACAGGGCTAATATGAAACAATAGGAATGTTCACGCTTAGCTTTTGGCAAAAAGGGACGGAGCCTGCAGGCAAGTGATTTGACAGATGAAGTGCATTCCGCTTTCCTGGGATTATTTGCCGAGGTTGATGGCGATACTGCAAGGCTATGATGATGGCAAACAATGATAGTGTGAGGTGATGTAGATTTAGATCGAATCTGAAGACTGTGTTCCATTTCTCCCATTTTACCAAGCTATAAAGTTTGTCTCCCCTATGGCGTCTAATGACCCCTGATATCAGCTATTATATCTACTACATCTACTAGGTACTAAGGTGCTATATAAGTAACAGATAGAGGCAAAGATCCGAAGGGCTCTTCTGTCCAGTCCAGTAAGAGCCATATTGACGAGTCTAAAATAGCTTCAAGATGTGATGACAAAGTACCTAGCGTGATAGGAACCGCTCTGTAATGGCCCAACTTCAGCTAGAAAAAGACAACTTTGACCACAAGCAGGACAAGGAGCTGCAGGGCATGCGATACTCCCAGTCTAAGGGCCACTGCGTTCTTTGCGATATTAATAGCGACACATCTCTACTTTCGACGCCTGGCTTGGAAGAATGGCCATGGCTCATGAATCATCATTCGATATACCCAAGCCTTGGTCTATGCCAACAACTCTTCTGAAAAAAGAAAGATGAATAGGACACTAGTTTCACTTGTAGTTGCAAATAGCCCAAGAAAAACCACTTTTTCCCACGCTGCTCCATCAGCCTTCTCCATCTTTCTCGTTCGATGAATAGCTAGCTTGATCAGCCGCGAATATGCACATGATTGAGCGTCCAACCTGCATATCACTACCCGTGGCCACCCAACGCCGCCGGTATAGTGTATGGGTTATGGAGACGGCTCGGCGGCGACGTTCCCGGCGAGCCATGACGCCCAACCCGTTTCCACTCGGGCTTCTTACCACGTTCGTGTATATGAAACAGTAGAATCAAGATTGGTCGTATGAGCTGTGTTTTATTAGATGAATCCTTTGCAATTTCTGGGTATCAATGAAATTTCTTCTCATGGCTGAAGCCTCCTGCAGGGAGAATGTTCTTGTTGGCTGTAATAAACACCTAATGGCTGTTTATTGGCCACCTACTCCTCAGCTGCCCACCTCGGGCTCATTACTACTAGTGGTAGTACTATGCAGTACCTGGGATCTGATAAATGAGCAGTGCCTGCCAGATACCAGGAGCTCAGCCGACTTGGCCTTGCGCAAGGCCATATACAAGTAAGGGAGCTCAGGTGGGCTGCAGCGCAAGCCACAGAGCCAGGACCAAATGCACACCCACTTCGGAATATGGGGCCTGCCTGTAAAGAGGCATTTTCCTCACAAAGCGAGCCTATCATGCTCCGGGCTACCGGGCTCCAGTTCCTGGGGCTAGAGGCAAAAGCGAGCAGGCGCACCGGGTATATCCTGGTCGCCCTGAGGATCACTGACTGTCTTACAACGCACTCTGTGGCCGGTACAGGAAGAGACCGGTGTGCTCTCGAACGTAGATACTGCATACGAGAACAAATGCGTGTGCCGCCACACTCAATGAGCACAGTAATATGAAGCCCAGCTGCCAAATAGAGCGGAGCCGAGAGTAGCAGAGAGCTCGCTGATTCTCCAACTCGGAAATTAGCTTCAGAGAGCTCTGAATCAAAATGCAGGAGAGGAGCTCAGATAATCGCGGCGTAGCACCAGCCAAAGACTACCCTCGCCATCCGAGTCGCTGGCGATTGGACAAACTGGTAACACTATGCGTAATACTTGGGACCGCTGTGCTTCCAAGTCTATCCTACCCAATTGCCTCTACATAGCTAGCCAAGGGCGGCTACGCAGGCTGTGAGCGACCTTGGTGCCCTACTGAGAGAACCATGGTCAATGAGATGGAAGAAACAAGGGATGGCGGCTTGAAACGTACGTACAGTAATATGGCACAAACCACAAATGTGCGTATGCCAATCACCGATGAGATACCCAGAAACAGACGATGACCTTGGGGCGGTGGCTGAAAAGACATCAAACATATGTCAGCTGGTTACATGCCTGTCAATGCTTGTAGTACGGACAGGCCAAGATGCATGCAATGTGCGTCTCGGTCTGGGAAGATGGGGCGGCTCAAACAAGATCATTGGACGCCAGATGCCGGAAACTGCCAGTGTCAGCTTGTGCGGTCAACGCGGAAGTGCTAGCGGCCGCGCCACGAGTTACTTGTTGGGAATTGGCACAACAGCGCAAGGGCAGAATGACAAGTCGCACGCAGCAACGTCTTTGCTTTTTGTTCGCTCTTTGCTTTTGGCTGCCCCTCACGCGCCCCTGCGGTCGTTTGGATAGGGCACGAGGGCACAAGTAGATACTGGCTGTGTGCCACACACCGTAGGACAATCTCTGTCGGTGTCTCAGCGGAGACTTGCCTCATAGATTCTATGCCGTGGCCAAGGCGGCTCCAGCTTGGCTCTTGTCAGACTTTGAGTCATGGGTACATTCAGGCTGTGCTGTACACCAATTGGATTCTCTCTGCCAGAAAGTACAATGAGGTCCCTGAAAAAAATAAACACAAAAGTGAGCTGTCGTATAGCGAAACTTGTGTATGGTGGATACGAAATGAGGGCGACCGTGCAACTCTATCTCGAAGGGGCGTAACAGGGAGCGAATAGACCCAGGAAACATGTAGCACGTACAAACTCCTTCTCTGTGAAGCACTGGTTAACGGCTACAACGCCGTCCCCCCGGCCGTGGTTTACGCAATAGCAAGATAGACTGCGGCCGATGTCCGAAGTGGCTGCTGCTCCAGTGCGGTGACATATGCTTCGGGGATATCAACTCATGCAGCTGGCCCCGTCTGCTTTCCCGGATCCAAGAATCGGGAACCGCATAGAGGTGTGGTCCTGTCAGATATGAGATACACAGGTAGGTAGTCATAGCGGTACTTCTTGCTGCCTGGGAGATCACACGTCAAGACTGTCCTGCCCGCTTGATCAAGGACCGACTCTGAAGTACCAAAGCTAGAGCACAAGTGATTGAAGGGGCAGCTCTATCACATATAAGTTAGAATGTGAGATGTGAGCAGTGAGATCGCCAGACTGGCATGCTGGTAGCTTGCATGAAGGGAAGTGGGGCCGCTGCCCTGGCTTGTCTGGGTTTATAATTCGTCTGAGTCTCCCTTGATTTGCCCTTGGCAGCACTCGTACCGTCAAAACAAACTATCGATCTAATCGGCGCAAGTGGAGATTGAATTGCAGATCCGAAATGCCTACAGAAATGTTTCGTCGCGTTCTTGGGAGAAGAGACATGGAGAACTTGTCGACTTGAGCAAGGCGAAGCAGTCACCACTTGGTGGCGGAGGTGGCTGTCGCAGTACCCGAGTTCAGGCCCCTCTCTCTTTTCTTTTTGTCCCCTTGGCGAGGCAATAGTACCAGGCCGGTAGTGGCAAGTTGATGCGGGAAACAGGCTATTGGATGTACACCGCAAGGCACAGGGAATCCAGTGCTCTCGAGGGTATCTGTGCTGCCCGCGATGTCTCTCCTTCCTTGTCGTACTGTCTTGGACGGCACGACTGTGCGATGCATACTTCGGGTCTGAGGCCCTGTTAAAATGCGGTGGCGTCTACTGGCTTTTGGTCCCTTGGTCGCTCAGCCTGGATGTCTCCCAGATGTCTCACCCGCCCGACGCGCGCTACGGCCGAGGACCAACCGACGAAAGCCTCGAGGCGAATGCAGAGCAAATGCATCGTCATGGAGCTGTCAGGCTGCGGCGCATCTCTGCCATCTCTGCCATCGCGAGGGCTTCACGCCAAGGGCCCCCTGGTCGACGTCCGTGAGCCGCGGCGCTAGTCAGTGCATATTGTCTCTGCCCTGCGTCTGGAGTCGTAGCTCGTCGTCCCAGGGTCTGTGTGTCCACTCAGCTTTTGCTTCGGGCTTTGCCAGTCGTGTGGCGTGCTGCCCGCCCAAGTGGAGGCCGATGAGGCCGTGTAGATGGGAGAATACTGGCAGTACTACTGTAGCAGTAGTATTTGGTTTGCTTGCTTTTTGCTGCGGGCACCAACTTCCCAGGGTCTAGGATGTCTTAGAGGGAGAGACCGCGCTCAGTCTCATCCCGCCCTCGAGACATGATAAAGAGCCTCCCTCGACCCCTCTGGCTGCTGGATCGCGAAGTTCTCGACGCTGTGTTTTGTACAGGTTGTTTGGGTTTTGGTTTGCCAGAAAAAACCGTCCCTCTCTTTTGTTCTTGCCGAGTTGCGCATTCTGCTCTTGCTCTTTCCCTTGTTCGGTGGGAATAGAAGCTACGAAACTGGCAAGAAGACTTCACTCGTTGGTTCTTTCCTGCACTTACACCAGACGTCACAACTACTTGCAGTCACTCACACGAGAAAAAGGCCCAGGTTAAAAAAAAAAAAAAAAAAAAAAAAAAATCCCACCAAACACCAGCTACCTGCCTCTATCTTCTCAATCTCGCCCGTCAAGCCGACAACCACTGTCATACCGAAACTTCGATAGGAATATCCTCTCCTGCTCTGCTGCGTGCCAATTCTAGATCAGCCACAGCGCGCAGTCTTCCCAGTTGCGACATCCAATTTTAATCCAGCCTGTCATTATCACCCTTTTGGGGCAGGCCCACGGCGCACAGCATCGCCAAGTACATCATCGTCGCACCAGAACGCTTATATCTTGCGCTGCGCTCGTTCCTTTGCCGGCTCAAAGAGAAGATCGGGTATCACGCACCAATCTTGCAATAGATTGGACGTTTTTGTCGCATGCAAGCCGCCTGGCTATCCTCCTCTCGCCCATTTTCAGCCACCCTTTGGCGAGCCGCTGTGGAGTGGGTTTGTGGTCAGTGTGTTGACCTGCTCACTTTTGAATCATTTCTGCTTCACGTCTCGCCTTGTATGGGGTTCCATCTGCCACTTATTAATTACGCGCCCGACGTTCCAAAATTTCCATGATTCTACTCCTCGCTTCCTCCACAAACCCGTTGCGATAATTCTGTTACTTCCATTGTCTACGACCAAAACAAAATACGGTAGCAACGACACTCAACCCATCCTTCCGCTGCCCTCGGAACTGATTCCTATCAGTTACACCTCTCTGTCTCTCTCCTTCATTCCTTCATTCTTCCTGTCTTTTACCTCGGTCGATACAATGTCGAGCGGATTCGACCGCCTGGAGAGGCTGTTCAGCTCCAAACGCAAAGCTTCATTGGCTTCTCTCAGGGTTGCTGCTTCTGATAGCCCTCCAGCAGAGTCTCAGTTCCCTTCTCCTTCTTTCATTCGCCCAACAGCCACTCGCATGACGGCCCGAGAAGAAGTGAGCGTGCGACAGGCGACTTGCCGCTCTCCCTCTGTGCCGGACATTGCCCCTTCTCGCCTGGGCTCACTGAGGTCTCAATCTTCAAGTTCGGGCTTCAGTCGCTCTCCTATTCCGTCACCCTTTCTCCGTGACGCTCAGCCAGACTCGTTGGTGGCGAAACTTCACGAGTATCAATTTCCCAGCCCGCCAAGCCGAGATTGGAGGGTAGCTACTGCCACCACGGCTTTCAATTCAATGACCACGGAAAAGCCTGAGATTCCCAGCCCACGTTCTCAATCTCCATCTCCGCTTCGTTTACAGATGATGCCTCGCGTCGACACTCCTCCATCGCCTAGCTCGGTAGAGAATGGATCTTGTCGCCGCCACTCTGACCAGAGTGTTAGAGTTCCTTCGCTTGTGTATAATACTTTGCCGACCCCAGAGGATTCGCCCGAGATTGTACCTGTGCGGAACCTTTTGGCCGATTCTAAAATATTCGACATTGCGATCGACAAAACATTATTTGATGCATTTGAAGAGCAGATTCTTCAGTCGTTTGATCACGCATCGTTGAATGATTCATTTAGCGACTCGTCCCCATCTGAAGCTTCTTTGGGCAGTTCCACTTTGCGGGAGCCAGACTTCAATGAATTTCTGAATCTCAGCGACGACGATATTGCCGAATCAGCACCCGAGACTCCAATGCTCGAATCTGACGATACATCGGAACACTCTCTGACCTCTGTGGGATCATTTATTCCCCGGCCTAAGCCCATCGGCCCTTTCGACTTGATACTTACGCCTCCTCGCGCAAGTCGTCTTGCTACCGCTGCTGCTTTCGAAGCCGCCAGAATTGCAAAGAAACATGACTTCGACCTGGTATACGTTGTGAATATTTGGCCAAGCATGTCTCGCGGTCGGTCTTTCGATACTCAGAGCGCAGGCTCACATCAGACGCCTTCGTTTGGTCGGCTCTTGGCGGCTCATGGGTTGCACCAGATGGATGAGCCACTGCAACTAGCTGAATTCATGTATAACAAGATATTGCGCGCTAAGGGCTGGATCGAATATCGCAATACGGATGCACTACCACATGAGCATGCCCGGGGTTACGCATGCTCCTTCTATACCGGAAAGGATTCTCCACGTCGCCTAAGTGAAGGCAATAGTCCAGTTTCAGACATCCAGGTCAACCGAGGCATCATCTTTGCTGCCTATAGGAGGCCTAGAATCGGCGACTGCAAAATGGGACGCAGCTTTACCGGAGCAGAGCTTAGCTCTCTATATGAAGATGCCGAGACCTTGGTGGAGATGTTGGTCGATATTCATGCAAGCAACCGTCGATGCCATCCAGCCTCTCACCACCACCAGCTCTGCGACGAGACTGGTCCTATGCCCATGCAAGATGTTCAATTGCTATCTGCATAGGTTGAGTTTTACATGACCATATTCTCTTTCAGAGTTACCACTTGTTTTACAGCCATTTATAAAAGCAACCATGGCATATATATTTTTTTTTTCTTTCTTTTCATGTTCTCTTTTTCTTTTCTTCTCTTTTTTCTTTTTTCCTTTCTCTTTTGTTCAAGAATCAGAACGATAAGTCAACGATCGGATTTCATTTGTCAGTTAATCGTTTTTAAGATACCTATGGAGATGGTTTCTGTCACAATTGGCGTTTTCGAGATACTTTAGGCTCTCTAGTGTCCCCTATCAACACTAAAAGGGGAGCTTGCCTATGGTCGGAGGAATTTTGTTTTACCCGCAGCATGGTAGAGAAGAAAATCGGCGGAGGCACAGCATTGGGACATTGTGAGGTTATGACCGACGGCAGATCTTCCCGTAATGAATGGAAGCGGGCATGTATTTCGCATATATGTGGCGCGTTACGGCCGTAATGGTGACTATCTTATAAAAAATAAAAAGTAATTAGGTATAGATGGCCTATAATTGAGGAAATGTTTTAATTATAAAAAAAAGCAGAGCGTCTTTCGATTGTAAGTCTTATTTTGGTAGCATGAAGTCACGTAAGAAATGTTGAAACATGTGAGAATCTAGGAGCGCTCTGCCCAATATAACGGGAACAAGGCAAATGCATCTTCTTGGCTATTCGAAAGTCTCTTATCCCTATCTTAAAGTTACTATATATCAAGTGGCCGGGGCATCAGACAATTGTTTGTTTGCCGTTAGTCAAACGGAATTCTGCGAAGCGTTTCCGCATGTCCTCTCTTCTTCATCTCTTGAGCGGCCGCGATGCTGCTGGGTACCTTGATGCCGCAGCAGTCGCCCCAGCCCGTGCCGTCGTGTGCCTGGGTAGTATGATCGTGGTGCGAATGATCCTCGCCGCTGTCTTCATTGGCAGCGGACGGGTCTTCTTCGCTCATGCCCTCGGCAGCAGGGATGAGCGATCCAAACAGGAAATGCTGCATGACGGGCAGTTTTCCCAGCACTTCGGCGACAAACATGCGGCGCATGCCGCCGTCAATTTTGGTCCATGATTTGGATGAGGAGATGTCATCTAGCATGGGGCTGTGCCACCGTAGGCCTTTAACGGTCTTTGTGCTGTTGACGAAGTTGACTTGGCCGAGATACAAGTAGTCGTCGCCGAATTCTTCGACTGTGAGGTCCTGGTGGATGGCACGAGGGGTGATGTACGGGTGGTGCAGCAGCTGAGAAGCGCCGAAGAGGAATGGCAAGAACTGGTAATCGTCGAGTCCCCAGACTCCATGGGAACCAGCTGGCTCCAAGTAATATGCCATTTGAATGACACGCATTAGAGAGAGATAGCGAACAAAGACTCGCAGGACTAGTGCCTGGAAGTCGGACCGCTGTAGGATGCCTAGCTGGTAGAGGCAAAGAAGCCACATCATGAAATTGAGCTCGTGTCCTGAGCCATAATCAATCCGGTTCCTGTTACCAAAGGACTGGAGAAAGTAGGCAGATGCCTCAACGGTGGCCTCGGCGTTGTGCAGACCAAGGCTTTCGTGCCATGCCGGGACATTCTCACCGACTAGATCAAGGAAGCCCCTAAACGCCTTGTTGCCGAATCGAGAGCCGCCTTGCTCGTCTGGAGGGGACTGAGAGACAAAAGTCTCTGCTTGATCCAAAATGCTCAAGATTGCCTTCACCGGTCCACTTAGGGAGTCGTCTTTGATAACAGATTTGGGCGTATCGACCACCGATTCCGACAGGCCAAAGACCCATGCCGCGATGAGATTATACGTTGGAGAAGCCAGAAATAAGTCATGGTCGCTCCTTGACAGAATGCGTCTGCTTGGGGCCTTGAAACTCCAGCCCGTCAAGTCCGGTGGCGAAGGCAGCGCCGGAGTCTGAGGAACAGGCGTTTGGTTGGCGGGGCCGGGTCTCCTTCTGCGCGGCTCGAGCTTTGGAATTCTGTCTTTGAGGTTGGGGATGCCTGAGGCCAATGGCGGTAACGAGGCCGGCGGGGCGGGTGATTGTGATGCCATGGCGCGGCTATATGTGATGAGAGTTGATGGGATTTTGATGTAGGTGTGTGTTGCAGGTGATAATGAATAAATGAGGAATGAGGCGCTATCAAGATGGCGTAAAGTCGGTCCCTGAAAGCTACCCCACGTCACCGGCCAGCGAGAGGTCCCCACTACGTATCCGACAGTACCTGAACCAGCAGACACCAGGTCGCTGTAGCGGCGGTCCAAGTACCGAGACAAAAACTTTACTTTGGCAGATCGAGACTAGCAACACCAACGGCAGGCAAAATTTCAATCCTCCGTATCTGCTCTCTAGAGGCATCTTGCAGCCTTACAGCCAACCCATCTTTTTCTCATTGCTGCAGGCTTATTTTTTCCCAGTTCTCCTTCACACACACACATCGCCATGGCTCCTCTTGCGGCTGAGCTATCACATCTTCCCAAGACAGATGGCTCCGCGAATTTTGCATACGGCGGCTACACAGTCACAGCTGCAGTCAACGGACCAGTAGAGGCGCAGCGCCGGGATGAGAATCCGTTCGAGGCGTTGGTGGACGTGAATGTGAGGCCGGCGGCGGGAGTTGGAGGTAAGCAGATGATTGCACCTAAACAAAACGAGCAGAAGAGGGTGGTGGCTTTTACGGTGGAAGGATTTTATGAGGATTCAGCTCTCTAACCTTTGGTGTCTTGCAATTTTAGGAACTGGTGAGCGCCAGCTGGAGGCCATTCTGCAGCCAGCTCTACGACATCTCATTCCGGTTAGGAATTTCCCCAGATGCGTGATTCAGGTCACTCTCCAGGTCATGGAGACGCCTGAGAATGCGTATGTGAATTCCAAAGTGATGCAGCCTCGACTGGTAAGTGGCTTATCCTAACCGTTGGAAAATGAATCTTCATCTCACATTCACCAATCCAGAATCTCGGAATCATCCCAGCGCTCTTGCACGCTGCTATTCTGGGACTTTTAACAGCAGCAGTCCCTATGAAGACGGTGGCTTCGGCAACATGCCTAGCAATCACAAATGGCGATGGCAGCAGCGTCAAGGTAGACCCGACGCCAGCGGAGATTGACCAAGCGAGATCCGTCCACGTGCTAGGCTTCACGGCCGACCGCGACCTTTTGCTCGCCGAGAGCGAGGGCTCTTTTTCAGCAGACGAGTGGGCCATGGTCCTCCAGACGGCGGAAAAGGTGTGCTGCCGCGGCCAGGAGGCTGGAGATGATGCGGAGATGGGAGGCTACGGGGCTGAATCCGAGAATGTGCAACAGTTTATGCGCTCCGTTTTGGAAGCGAAGGCAGCGCAGGGTCTCCACTGGAGGTGAAGCATCCGCCGGTGTTGATACATCACTTTCTTTCTCTCTCTCTCTCTCTCTCTCTAATTTCCTTTCTTGCTGGATCATTGGCTCCCCTTATCAGTATCACCGCCACGAGGCGGTGATATCTGCTCTCGTATCTGAGCAGCGCTGCGATGTTATTCTGGGGTAGGCCGGTGATTTGCAGGTGATTCGTGGAAACCGGCCTTGTCAGCAAGGCGCTATCACATCAACTCCATGACAAAACTGGCATAGAGAACAGTAAGTGCGGAAACGATGGAACTAGGTCAGCTATAAACGCTGCTGAGACGAGATGGGGGACGCTATTGGATTTGTGATGAGGCTGGCAGGCATAGGGGGCGATACCGTTCCTGAGAGGCATCACGCAGAACCGAGTCAGCTGCGTCGATACGCCGGCTCGCTTAATCTAGAATCATTCATAATGCTCGGATACGGGTGACGACATGTCGACAGAAGAGGGTGTGTTGAGACAACAGGCTGAATTCTGTCGATGGTGAAGAGAGTGTTGATAGATTACATATTAATAAAGCGGGTGTGGTATGCCAGAAGCAGTATAAGATAGCGAAAGGAAGAATCAACAAAATGACGCACCTCAATAAGACCGTATCTTCATCTTCTCTCCCCCTCTCTTTCATTTTTTTTTTTTTTTTTTTTTTTTTTTTGCATTTGCATTTGCCAAATGTAGATGTGTTTCTCGGGCATGCGGGTTTATTTTTGTAACAACCCCTGAAATGCGTGCTATGCCTGCAGGCGATGAAACGCTGTTTTGGCCGGCAGCGGCAACGCCCGTTGACAGCGTCCTAACAGCGTCCTAACAGCGTCCCCTCTAGATTTTTCTTATAGGGATAGCATATTGATATCTACAGACTTCTACTGTTATTACTACTACTGCTGCTGCTGCTGCTGCTATTATTAACCAGTGAAAAGTACGTAGATGCTATAGTTCTTTTTATATTATACAGTGAATTATTCAAGAAGACTCTTAGAGTGCAATTAAAATGCTCTAATTACTTCAGAAGTGTTATCTATGTATATATTACCCAGTTCAATGACAAACTAGAAAATCAACAGCAGACTTCCCACGTGTTGAGATCCAACAACCTCATCTTTACTCAATACAGCTCTCATTCAGATGCCGCGTCTACTTTTGGAATCCTTCGGCAGTGCATCTGCCCTTCCGGCGAGTCAACTGCATAAAGTCATCCCCCATACTCTGAAACCAACTGCCTGCAGATGCGGAACACCAAACATGGGGGTTTGGTGAGACTGCCAAGCCGCCGCACTATCAAACACGGGCGGGTATCTGGCATGGAGTATCAACCCCGTATATTGTTGCAATACCTGTACCTATACATACGCGCTGTGACATGGGCATTTCGCTTCTCTCCAGGGTCTTTTTTTTCTCCGCAAGTCGAGAATTAATGGCAGCGTAGCATCTGGCCTCGACCTCCCGGAAATAGCACGTTGATATCTGAGAGTGTGCAATACTACTCTGCGTACCCAATATTACTGCCTAGTAGGTAGTAATTTAACTAGATTCCTAGTGATGCTACTATTGGAAACTAGTAGCTGGCAGCTACGAGCTCCAATATGACGGTTTAATTGCCGGGCAGCAAAACGCGGGCCTGGCGTCTCAGAAGCTCGGTATCCCTGGCGGCTTTTATCTGCAGGTACCAAGTTCCCACATACAAATTCGCGTGCAGGTCAAAGTACACGGGGTGGCGGGCGGCACGCACCGCAAAACGTATCCCCTGAAAAAAAGAAGAAAAGCGAGAGTAAAAAAGAGAAACAATAAGAAAGAAAGAAAAAAGAGGAGCTGCGCATTGAAGGCCGCTGTTTCGCTGCCATTGCCAACGCCAAATGTTTCTGAGCAGGGAGCTGCTACCCAGCTAGCGACCAGCTAGCTCCTCCGTGATGATAGCTGCATCAATTACGGAGAGAGAGATGTGATGGAAGCTGGGGATTGCTAGCGGTTAGAGATTCTGGCGATTCGGAGTTTGTGGAATTGCATGTATATAAGACTCGCGGCGTCGAAAACAGCCTCTCCCGTTTGCTGGTAAGCATCGACGTTGAGTATAATCTTTAGTTGGAGCAGCAGTGCCGGAAGCAGAACTCTGGAAGTTCTCGTGCGTGTCCTTTTTTCGTCCTCCTTTTAATTGCTGCATTTCCTCTACACCTTGTCTTTCAGTCTTTCCTCCAACTTCCATTCTCTTATATATACTTTTTTTCTCTCTTTTGTCCCTTTTTGTCCTTTATTTCTTTCCAATCTGCTTCCCCACTAGCAAGACCAGGCGTCGGCTCGCTCTTTCCCCCTCGATCTTCGTGTCACGAGATATCGTGTCTCTGATCTGCTCAAAGTGGCGGCGATTTATTTCTTATTTCACCTCGTCAGCCCTCGCTTGCTCTGCCTGTTGCAACTCCATCTACGAGCCTCATCTTTGCTCTTTACGTGCACCACAGCTGGTCTGTTGCAGCCTCGCTCCCTCGGCTATCATCCACGACACGTCCACTACCGCCATCGTCGTCATCCTTAATCACCCCGGGTCAAGTCAGCTGGATCTGCTTCGAGCCCATCCAGACGTCCTTTTTCCCCAGCGCTTGCGTTAAAAGAGGTAAGGTCCACGACTGGACGCTGCGGAGAAGCCGTCACTGAACTGGCAGTAGTCTTCAAGGCCCCGACGACGACAAATCCTCGAGTCCAAAACAGAAAGTGCAACGTGGGTGCCTCTAAAGCATCACTCGGATCCCAAGAGAGTCTCCGCTGCTTCATTATTCGCCCCCGACGCTTCCGCTAGAGCCTTAGCGCGTAGCTACTGCGTCGCATTGCCCTTTTGCAGACTGCGCAAGGGATTGATTGATTTATCCAGCATTCGCTGTTCGATGTAAGCAAAATCCTGGGCTGCTGCGACGTCTGCATTTCCCTTTTTAGAAGCGCCGGCTCGCCGCCAGTCAATGAGCGCTCGCAACGGGAGGCTTCTGCTTACACTGTTCTACAGCCTTCCACGGAACACGGGATCCCGGGACAAAGTCTGCGCTGCGCCCATCCCGGAATTTACTGTCCACCCTCCACTAAGCCCGTGGTTGATAATCCACTGCCTATCGCTATAACGCGCTGCAACCGCACTACCGCCTGCTATAGTAATCATGGACGGTACTGTTTCGCCTCGGACCGACCTCCACCCTTCCCCCGAGAGTAACGGCGGACTTGAGTCGCAGGACCGCCCTGCCTCGCGACTCTTGGCTAAGTCCGACGACATATTAGACCGCCGCCCCAAGTCCTCGTCCGGCATTCATAGCCTGTCCGTCAACGTCACCAAGGCCTCTCGCTATGAACTTGAGTCGAACCTCCCTTCTACCGCTATCCCATCACTAGGTGGCTCTGGTGCCTCGGATTTTCCCGTGGCTTCTGTTGTTATTTCACCAGCAGAGCCCTCGACCGTGGCGTCGCCCAAGACCGCCATTTTCTCAACTGCGGACTCCAGCCAACTCAAACCGGAGGCGCAACAGCAGGCGCAACAGCAGCTCGAAGCTTATCAAGCAGCCGCGTCGCTTGAGCTTGTTCCCCGCCAAACTATCCTCAAGGCCCTCGCATTCACAAATTCCTCCGTCTCTCGTCCTAGGAAACCAGAGGCACTTTCGTTAAACAACATGTTATTCCCTCAGGCCAACGGCGGCTCCTCGTCCGCCGCCGCTAGTCCCCAACAGCTCGCCGATGCGCTCCAAGATTTGGCCAAGAAGCGATCTACACCAACCACAGCAATCAGCAACCTGCTATCGCCATGTTTCTACCACCAGCGATTCGATGATGCTGTCGACATCGACAAGGTCCTCGAGGAGATTAAGAACGATGAGTCCATGTCACATTCGCGCCTGGTCCAGACTGCGACCAGTGTGCGTGAGGTCTCCAAGCAGCTTCAGCGACGCCCCATCAAGCAAGCAGTGCGCAATATCATGATTGTCACCAAGGCGCGGGATAACCAGCTTGTTTACCTCACACGGGAGCTGACAACGTGGCTCTTGCAAACCCCTCGTTATGGATCTGATGTCGGAGTCAACGTCTACGTCGATGCCAAGCTACGCAATTCAAAGCGCTTTAATGCGGCAAGCATCGTCGCTGGAGATGCGCGATTTGAAAACATGCTCAGATATTGGACCCCAGATTTGTGCTGGAGCCAGCCTGAGAAGTTCGATCTTGTTCTCACCCTGGGCGGCGACGGCACGGTCCTCTTCACCTCCTGGCTTTTCCAGCGCGTGGTGCCTCCTGTCCTCTCATTCAGCTTGGGAAGTCTTGGCTTCATGACCACTTTTGAGTTTGAACACTATAAAAAGCATCTGAACCGAGTCATGGGCGATGATGGTATGAAGATTAATCTGCGCATGCGTTTCACTTGCACCGTTTATAGACAAGGATCCAACGGCAACCCCATGGACGAAGGAGAGCAATTCGAGGTTCTCAACGAGCTTGTCATTGACCGCGGCCCATCTCCTTACGTCTCAAACCTTGAGCTCTACGGAGATGATGAGCTCCTGACTGTGGTCCAAGCCGACGGCTGCATCTTCTCTACGCCTACCGGTTCGACAGCCTACTCTCTTTCAGCGGGCGGCTCTCTTGTCCACCCTGACATTCCCGCCATTCTCCTGACTCCCATCTGCCCGCACACTCTCTCGTTCCGACCCATGGTCCTCTCCGACACCATGGCACTCCGTATTGCTGTGCCACGCAACTCTCGAGCCACGGCCTACTGTGCTTTTGACGGCAAGGGCCGAGTCGAGCTCAAGCAAGGCGACCATGTTACCATCACTGCGTCGCAATATCCTTTCCCTACCGTCACTCGAACCGACACTGAGTGGTTCGACAGCGTCAGCCGCACCCTGCGATGGAACGTCCGTGCCGCCGCTCAGAAGCCTTTCGATGCGTCTGGCATTTCACCCTCTGGCGAAGAGGAAGAGGATGACAGCTGGGATATTGACACCGACAGTGCTTATTATGCTAGCGAAGAGGGTAGCACCGCCGCCAGCCCTATCAGGAGACAGATGAGCATGCTAGGCATGTGATTACGACTGATGGACACATGCTTTTTCTTGATCCCCCCTTTTACAAATAAATAAGCGTGTCTTGTCAAGTTTTTTTTTATCTTGTTGCTTTGTTGCGCCCTTGATTGGCCACCTTTGCTGAACATCTAGATGTAGATATGCTGGGAGTTTTTTTTGGCGTTGGAGTATGAATGGTGGGCTCCCTTATATGGACGCTGCCCCCTCTGGGTTGTCTTTGGTTGACTTGTTTTTTTTTTTTTTTTACAACTATCAACTTATACAGTCTATAGCCTAGAGTAGATAGCTAGACACAGCTTGAGCAAAAGATCTTGAGCAGCTTAGATTGCAAAGATACACTGCGAAACATTTATTCGCAGATTTCTTCAAAAATCAGATTCTAATTTCTAAACACTAAACATTGTTGTTGTTGTTGTTCATTGGCGTGCTATGCAAAAAGCCAACGTAGACGGAACAGTACTTTGTTTCTTTGTTTCTATTTTCCCACCGGTAAGACCATTCCATCCAAAATACGCCCATTGAAATATGCTGTTTCCCCTGATCAAATGGCAATCAGCTCCATTTTCTTGTGATGCACTAAATTCCCCCCTTCTTCCGTAAAGAAAAAAAAACAAGTTCCAGAAATATTCGTTTTCTTTTTTTTTCTTTGCAAACCAGTCGCAGGTCGTTTTAAATAGAAAAAAATTTCCAAACACACATGATTAAAAGCACGAGTTGCCTCCCAGGTTTGCCAGTATCCGTCTATCCAGCAAAGCTCATTTCCAGCCTCTTTTGATCCAAAGCCGGAAAGGAAAAGAAAAGACGAAGAAAAAGAAAACACAATAAAACGTGAATAAATAATGGGGAGGTCTGTTTCACCCTACTCTTCAAAAGACAAATGAGAAATTATCAAAAGTCGTCAAGGGGAAGAAGAGAAACAAAAGGAGAGGAAAGATGTCTCATTCTCGCCCCCCGTTGGTAAGAAGAAAACAGTCAATGTCTTCTTTATGAAAAAAAAAAAAAAAAGTCATGTCTTCGTAGAAAAACAAAGAAAACAATGCTCAAAAGAAGGTGTTCGTGTGTCTGCAACCCCTGGGTGTGTATGTGTGCTCCTTCATCCTCTGTTTTTGTGGCTTCAGTGCATATGCATGCGCGATTATCTCCAGGCACCTTGGCTCAGGGACAGAAGGCCTGCGACACAGTCCATGTCGCCCCTTTTGCTGGGGCTGACCTCGCCACACATGAATCTGCTTACTTCATCGTCCCGTGGAGACTCTGCCTTGGGCTCCAGATCGGCCAAAGTGTGAATCCCCGTCTTGACAGGTGAACGAGCCTCGGACGGCACAGTGTTGGAACGCATCAGGAATGCTGGGCTCTTTCGACCCTGCAGCACTCGACCGATTCGTCTGGCACTCTGTGATCTGATGGGACTGCCGGGCGGCATCTGTCGACGGCCCTCTGCAGAACTTCCATCACGTCTGGGGCTCCAGTTCTCCTTGTCTGAGTCAGACGGGGAGACAAGCATGGAGACATTCATCTTTGCATGGCAGGATTCTCGTGACTTTTCATCACTAACCCAGCACGTCTCTAGCCGAGCAACACTGGAAGCAGTACGGTTGAATCTGGGCTTCTTGATTAGGCGAGGGCGCGCATACTTTGTCTGCGATGCATTGCGCTTGACAGTGTTGGGTTGCAAAATACTGCTGGTGGAACGGAGCAGGCTGATGGCAGCGATGGCAGAGCCGCTAGACTCATGCTCAGCCTGAGCCGTCAGCTCGTCTCGGGTTTCGGAATCCGCACACAGCTCCCAAGCATGGACATCACGAGAGCGGCCACGAACAAGATGTGGTGGGAGTGAGTTGGTCAGGGTTGAGATGGGTGGCAGAGTGACAGCAGGGAGTGCACTATGGCTACGCTGAAGGCCCCGTCGAAGTGACAGAGACGGTAGAGTAGACGAAGGTCTTGATGGGGTTTCACGGATCGGCGAGGATTCGTTGTTGGGCACCAACTCAGCCTTGCCTTCAAGAGAGAGAGAGAGACGCATGTGCGACCGATTGGCTCCAGATGTATTAGATGAGCAAGAGGAGGGGTAGAAAGGATCGAATCTATGATGCAAGAGTCAGTATATATGAATAAGGTAAGATGCTATGGCAGACAACTTACTTGTAGGAGTTATCACGCGGGAGAGGTGTGGCGTATGTGTTGCCCAGGTTCCATCGGTTTGCGAGATAGCCAACGGAGCCAGAGAAGGACTGAGAGGGATGGTTGGCATCCTCCTGCGAGGGTGGGAACATTTGTCGTTGCGGTGTTACGTGCGGCTGGCTGCTTGCAGAGAACGGCTGTGAGGCATACCGGGATGCAGGCGTGGCATGGATAGCCTCGCCAGCACCGTGGTGAGGGTGCGCATGTATCGGGCTGGTGGGAAGATGCGGCGGTGATGTCGGGGAATGGTCGTGAGTCTGGGAATGGTCGGAGAGGTAGAAGGCCGATGGGTCCAGCTCAACGACGATGCTGCGGGAGGTGATGGGATCCGACGTGATGTTGTGCATGCCGCTGAAGCGCAGAGCCGCCAGCTCCTGCGGTGACAGCGGACGGGACTTGCGCCTATCGTTCTGTCTTCGGTTCTGGAACCAGATCTAACTCGGCGAGGCCCATGTCAGCTTTGTGTTTGTCTGTGTCTTTGGGCATAAAAGGTTGCATAAAGGTTTAATTGGCTGTAATCTGGAGACGCGTTGGGTCCCCCCCAGATCCTGGCTCGGGCTCAAGGGCTGACAGGGCAATGTTAAAGTGCATGACATACCTGAACTTCTTTTTCATTAAGCGACACGCGGTTCACGATCTCAAGACGCGCCTGCTTATCGGGCTTGGGGTTGATGGAGTATGCCTCTTCGAGGATCATCTTGTCCTTGGTGCTAGTGGTAGCAACAACAACACACATGTTAGCCAGCTTGCGCAACACGCTTGCCAGGGGTCAATTGGTGTCAATTCCACGCAGAAGACGATCGCAAATGACCCCCAGACAGGATTAATCAAGATCAAAAGCCTCAAAGTACAAGGGACATACGCTGTTCTCTTTCTCTTGCCCTTGGGGTGTTTATCTGTGGTGGGGGATGAGACGGCGGGGAGCGCGCTCTGGGCCAGGCCGGGAAGGGGCTCAGAGGTTCGCACAGGAGACGGTGAGCTGACAAGCCGCAGATGCTGCTGGTGAAGCTCGTGCTGATGCTGGCGATCCAGATCAGCCATGCTGGAGGGCGGCGTGAGAGGAGCGGCCATGGCGGTGGAGGAGTGTGTGGTTTGTTTTTGTTGTTATTGTTTTTGGTCTAAGAGGCGCCTCGAGGCATTACTCTTGGATGAGCTTGGAGAGGCAGATGGAAGAGGATTAGGGGGGGGGACAAGAAGGATTAAAGATCAAAATAAAGAAAATGAGACAACTGGAGCCCCGACCAGGAGTAGAGCCAAGGGGAAGAGGCAGATGCGTGGAAGAGAAAATGCAAGATACGACGTGTAGCGAGCAACGACGTGGTGAAGGTGCTGGGACTGGGGCCGGGACGGGCAAGTTTGTGGACGTGCAGGAGGCGGTGGGCATTGGGCAGGTACATGGAGCTCCAGTTGCATCGGCAAGGCGATTAGGTACAGTACATGGGGGCCCGGTACAGCTACTTGCCGTGGACAGCGCATAGTACAGCAGGTTACAGCACGCACAGCACGCACCACAGGCGGTCCCCTGGCGCGCTGGAGCTGTGGCCCGATGGCGCCCGGAAGGGGGGCGTGAGTGGCCACAGGGGGTTGCTTGGTCCAAGGTCTCAGCGCGGCCGGTAGCAGTGACTCGGGCCTCTGTAGCGGCGGCAGGCTGCCAAGTCACCCCCCCATCTAACAGAAGACCCCTCTGCTAGCTCTACTTTGCAGCTTGAACATCTGAATTGATGTCCCAAACAAAAAATAAAGACTGAGAAAAAAAAGTAAGGCTCGAGCCCGCGTGCAAATCACGTCGCGCGCCTGGCACTGGCATGTCCGAATGGGGAAACATGGCCAAAAAAAAAAAAAAAAAAAAAAAAAAACACGCGTAGCACGTGCAAGGGTCCTATAACAAAGCTTTTCCATCTCATGAAGCTCTCTGCTTTCATTAAATTAATCATGTATGTATGTAGTCCGCTGCGTGTTCCTCTCATATTTTAGCTCTACTGATCATTATTATTCCTTCTTCTGGTCATTGACACCCCTGCTCGGAGCAATGCACTACCGCCATGCAGAGTACAGCTCTCTTTTGGACGCCGTCGACAAGTGAAGAAAAAAGAACAGCCGGCCCATGCAATGGAAGGCCAGCATGACCAGGATGCCTTGGCCAGCGAACGCATGAGAGGCGTACACGATACCTTGCTTGCTGAGTGCTTGCATGGTCCCCGCCTCAGCGTTCTCGCCGCCTTAGTCTTGTCTTTTGGCGACGTGCATGCCACCCAATGCCACCGCCCAGAATCACTTGTACTGTACTCTGTACAATGTATCTGATCCCTAATCGTCTTGTCTCGACTAGCGCCAGCCGTGAGCGCGCGACTCTTCAGGTCGTCTCTAGTGCTGCTCCGTTGGGTGGTAGTGCGCGAGTGAATGCTCTGCTAGTGAAGAATTGGTTTGTTTACTTTTGGCCGCATCGGGCTCGCCGTAGTATGAAAGGTACATGGAGAAGCAAAGTAAACAAACCAAACCACAACAGCAGATTCCATCATAGCTGAGCAGCACCACAAATGCCCAATGCTGATCCATCACACGAGTAATGGAGCAGGCATGCACAGACAAGTACGTGGAGGCATTATTAAGCCGTCCATCTCTACAGCACAGCACAGCGTGACTTTTCTCTTTCCTCTCACTGCTGCTGCTGCTAGTCATGCCGTCCATGCCATGGCCATCTCATCAACACCCTATTGATCGTCCTGTCGACACCGCTGTCGCTTAAATGGAGCCGGCCATGCAAGCACTCCAACGTGGACTCGATAGCTTCCCTCAACTCAGGCCATGGCCGCGACTAGCTGCTGCTGCTGCATCCGCTATACCTCGTCGCAAACACCAAAAGGACCAAAAGGGACTGCACGGTGGATCGTCTTAGCGCCCAGCCCCCCGTTTTAGAGCCGCCACGTTGTGCGTTGTAATATGTAGGCAAATGTATGAGCACGCATGGATGGAGTAGGACGAGCATCCAGCACCCACCAGGCCTTGGCTGCGCTGTCTGTATCCGAGCAGAGAATACTGTACATGTACCTACCTTCCTACAGTACTGTACGTGTATGTGTCTGGTATATTGGATATACGAGACACCCAGTTGAGCTCCGTTTAAAGCACTTATTCATTGTAATATCTAGTAGTAATCACGATCCTTTGTAGTACCACCAACACCCTGGACCTTGGTTCTGTCTCTCATCTCAGTTCGCCTCTCACGCCTTCCACACGCTCGCTCACTCACATCTTCTTGACCGCCTTCTCCAGCTATACCTCCCTGAGCACTTCTCCGTCCTGGCTGCTACCTTGCCGTGCATTGGTGGCTACATCTTCGTCGTACATGCTGGCGGCCATTGGCCTATCATCTTCGACGCTGGTGCTCCAACCTCTTCAACGGTAAGGCAGATGTGCCCAATTGTGATGCGTTGGCCTCGGTAGATTCGCCCAGCCTAATCTATGTACGATTAATTGAATGCTTGTTTTGTCTCCCTTTCCGCCTTTTTGCCCACTGCTGCTCTCCGTCTGTCTCATCTCAACCTGCCTCTCTCTCTCTCGTTTCGGCTTCGTCGCAAACGTTGCCTCCCCTGCTCTGCTGCAAATCTCCACTTGCTCCGTCTCTTCCCACTCATTCATTGCCTCTCGTCCTTTCTCCGGACCGATGCATCAAGTCTGGCCATCCATCTCTCCAGCTTGCAGCCAAGTTTTACGACAACAAAGCAAAGAATACCGAAAGTCCCGAGGTCCAGCCAATTTTAATCCAAGTAAGTCCTACTTGCTTGATGTAGCACCCAAAATTCATCAACTATGTCAATTTCCGCTTCCAATGGCTCGTCAACAATTCCCAATCGAATGCACATGTATGCAGTTATAGACCTCCAAAGCCTCCCACATATCATACATGGACCCAGTCTACTTTTCTTTTACCCCAATTTGCTACCTCACCTATACATATGTACTCATACATACAGGTATACAACACACACTTCCCATGTAACATATAATACGTGTCAAAGGGCCTGGCCACCTGCTTCTACATGCGTCTTGCATCCCGCATATCCCCATCTACCTATCCCCAGCCACAACAATTTGGCCCTTTTTCTTCACCGCAGTTGACGGGAGGAGCAGGAAAAACCGACTAGCCAGCGCAGGGCCAACGAGAGCAGAGCCTATGGAGCCTTGTCAAGCGCCATCCACATCTGCCCAACCTTCTTCGTTCTATTCTAGGTTTCTTCTTCGGGCCAACATTCTTTCTTCATCTCTCTGCCCGTCAAGTGGTTCTGCATATGTGTACAGTGTCCGCTCCATATCTGCCTGAGTTTCTGCAGCATATTCCTAGCACTTTGTAGACGAGATGTTATAGGCAGGGGTGGGCGGTGCTTGCTGGGCTGCTTGCTCGTAGTTGGTATGAAGTATCAATACGGAGCCATACGAGTACGTACATGAATGCGTTGTCCGGCATGCATTCCGAGCAATCTGAATGTCTCGCTGGCCAATACTGCACGCGCACCAGGTGTGTGTAAAGCTAGGTTGTAGAGTTATCCAGCACTTTAGTTATAGCATTAATAAGTTATTACTACTGCTGTTGCTATTCTTGCTATTGCTACTATTACTACTTCTATTACTAGGTACTACTACTCTAATCTTTAAAATACCCATACTTATATATAGGTACCTACCCTTTTCAGCTATACCTAGGGTGTAGTACTAGATAATGTTTCTTTGAATAAAAATGAGTTCATGTTTTGGATTTGTGCGTGCATCTTCATTTTGCGGTCCCTGTTTTTCTTCGCACCCCTAGGCCGTGTAAGCGTGCGTATCATATGTGCGGAGATATCAAAATATGCAAGAAACAGGCGTTTTGGCTAGCTGTTGCTGCGTTGTATCAGTAATTGGCGAATAGGCCAGTATTAGTATTTGCTAGAAGTATTAGTATACCAATAAAAACACTTGTGTCTGCCAGGATTGGCGCAAGATCAGTGAAAAGCAAAGAGGTCTGGGCAGCTTCTTAGTACACTTATGTGACAAAAGTCTGCGCCACTAGTGACCCCGCGCTACAAGATATCCCACACCACCTAACCTGCACGATAACTTCAAACGCAAATAGCACAATGAATTTAATAGAAAAATGTGATCTCTTTATATCATTAGAAAGCCCTGCTTCTGGAGATTAATATCGTGTATAATATCCCTGGGCTGCGCGCACTGCCGCAAGGCGGCGAGGCATTGACTCCACAAGTGTATCTATTAAATCCTGGTCTATTAGGTCCCAAGCCTCCTTTATCTTTTGCTTCAATAACGCGATGTCTGTACGGTTACGCCTTAGATCTCGGAGCTCTGGGCAGATCTGTGATAGCTTCTTCTTTAGGGCACTCCAGATGTGCTCAATTGGATTGAGGTCGGGGCTGTGAGGCGGCCAATCGATGTATGCGATACCGTGTAATTGCAGCCATTCTGGTGTACCACCAAAGTTGTGAATTCTTGCGTTATCCTGCTGGAATAAACGCATGCCGTTGTATATAAAAAGAAGGCCCTCTGATAACGCGTTTTGATAGCTCTTTGAAGAATATCCTCCCCTTGGGGCGTCGGGATCTCGTTCCATGATGACCAAGGGGGTGCGGCCGCCTCGCCAGATGCCTCCCCAGACCATGAGGGAGATCTCGACCTTCCCGTGGATTGTAACGTTGACGATTTCCCTGTTAAACCTCTCCCCGGGCGCCCGGAACACCCAACCTCGCCTATTATCAGGTTTATTTTGCGCTGTGGCTTCGTCTGAGAAGAGTGTCTATCGCGTGTGTTAGCCTCGACCACCACTCCAACTTCAAACGCTCATACCTCAACCAATTCTTCTTCTTTTCCCTCCCAAGCTTGACAGAATTGTAGCCTGGCTTCTGCTGTTTTTTCCGTTATCATAATCCGCTGGGCAGACTTCCATTTGCGCTTGTATACGCGCTGCAAAGCGCGACGGATTGTCCTTGGGCTCACACGACTGTCTACCGCACCACAGAGCGCCAGCCACGTTATTTTGCGATCCCTTTTCAATAAAATAGTGATATATCGAATCTCTGCCTCTGTAAGCTTCCTCGGCCGCCCCGAACGAGGCTTCCTTTGCACGGTGCCGTCCTCTAACCAGCGCCGATAAATTGCGCGTACGGTGGACCGCGTTGTGTGGAAATCAGCCGCAACGCGTGTATACGAGTCGCCGCGCGATACCGCCTCGCACATAGCTCCTTTTTGCTCCAAATTAAATTCCCTATTTTTTTGACGATTGGCGCTTATTTCAGTACCAAAAGCACGCGTTTCTGACATCTTGTTGTTGTGCAATTGCTGTTTGAAGATTGGGTGTTATTTTTAGTGGTTTGTTGTAATGTACAAGTGGGGTATCTAGTGGCGCAGACTTTTGGCACCTGAGTGTAATACTAAAAGCATTAGGTGCCGGGTAACTATACATGTAAGTCATAAGCTGTCATATGCAGCCCTGGATTTGCATAGCACCTTAGTACTAAGATAGTAGCGGTAGTTCGTACCTGTTTATAGCTTGTTTTCACTTCACTCTCTATTGGTACAATTAGTAAGGTACCCAGTTCAAAGCTCACCCCCATGTCAAGAGAAAGGGGAAATATAGTTAGAATGGTAATGTGGTATGAAATAGGTGTCTTTAATATGAAAAAAGTCTAGCTAGGTTAGGTTTTGCCGCAACTCCCCGCGGCGACGCCTCAATAATCTACCCCAAACGAGGTACCAAGGGTATTATAGCCTTGCCCTCTCCAATCAAGCTCCTGTGAACCCGGAAATTTCCTTCCTTTATCATAAACGGTCATTCCAGCTGCCGATGGCCAAATTCCCACGTGATCCGGGATGTCCCAGCATTGTCAAACAAAACACTTTTGTCGCCGTCGCGCGAGTCGTTTACAGATCATCGTCAGACAGCTCACCAGGAAGGGGCATGTTTGCGGCGTCGTCCATCTCCTTCTTGTACTGAGCCAGGAGGGCCTCGTCGACCTGGGCAGTGGGGGGAGCAAGAGCAGGGGCGGCAACGAACTCCTACATTGAAATAAAGTCAGCGCATGGTCATGGGGTGATTTTTTCTTCCCCTTGCATATATGGTGGTACGAACCAGCTGGGGGTTGCCAACCAGCTTGCGAGCAAGCCACAGGAAGGGCTTCTCGAAGTTGTAGTTGGACTTGGCGGAGATATCGTAGTACTGAAGGTTCTTCTTGCGGTGGAAGGTAATAGTCTTGGCCTTGACCTTTCGCTCCTTGACGTCGACCTTGTTACCGCACAGGACAATGGGGATGTTTTCGCAGACGCGGACGAGATCACCTAGAACCAACGAGTTAGAAGCTTGAGACGCGTTTTCCCGACGGATAAATGGGAAACATACGGTGCCAGTTGGGGACATTCTTGTAGGTGATGCGAGACGTCACATCGAACATGATGATACCACACTGGCCGTTGATGTAGTAACCATCACGAAGACCACCAAACTTCTCCTGACCAGCAGTGTCCCAGACATCGAACTGAATCTGACCGTAGTTCTGATAACAAGATTAGTATACGGACGGCGGCTACCGATTCGCAGCGGGGTGTATTGGGACTCACCGTGGTGAAACCAAGGGGGTGAACCTCGACACCGAGGGTGGCCATGTACTTCTTCTCAAATTCACCGGTCAAGTGTCGCTTGACAAAAGTAGTCTATCGCGTTCAAAGCCATCGTTAGCGGGGGGATGGACGTCAGGGCTGGTGTCGCCAAAGGAAGAGGTGAAAAAAATAATCGTCGTTCGCCACACGTCAGGTGGAAAGCGTCGCTTTCGATCCCGGTTGCACGCGACGTCGATTGAAGGCCAGAACCCAAGAGTTAACACACCTTGCCGGTACCACCATCGCCGACAAGCACAAGCTTGAAGGTGGGAGTCTGTTGCTCAGCCATACTGAGAGGCTCGAGAGATTAGCGACGAGCGTGTGGTGATGTAAACAGGCGGGGTCCTGCGAGATGGCGTTAGTCCGCTAGATGTCCAGTTTTAATCACAAGTAACGGTTCGTTCCAGCAAGTACACGTCTCAAAGGGCCAGCAGCTCGCAGACGCAGACGAGCAGAGCAGAGCTGGTGAGGAAGAAAAAGTGATGTGTTGGGCGCATACCTGGTGGGTTTGTGGATGACGCGAGGATGGTGTGGACGTCGAAAACTTGCACCAGACGGTCTTGGACCTGAGTTCTTTTGAAGGCGGCGGGGAACTGGGACAAGGGGAGCAAGGCCTGCCGCCCAGCGTCAAGCGAAAAATTCAGTCGCCAGGGGTGGGTTAATCGCACGTGACATCACCGCTACCTGCTTGGAGCGAGACCTTGCTGGGCGCCCCTCCTCCCTGCCTACTTTTTTCTAATTTTTTTTTTCTGCCGGCAGGGAGGCGAGAGTCGCTGGCGGTAAACGCTGCTGCTAGGCTCTCCAAGGTGCCCTGCACGGCGACCGCCTGCCCGTTTCGGGGCCCTGGACCCATCCGTTGATTCTGGTTTGTTCTCCGTACTTCGTAGCGCAAATCTCTGATGCTGCCCTGCATTGCTGCTGCAAGTCTTGCCTGGAGGCGCTTTTTCAGCGCTGCCTCAGGTCCCAACGAATGTGCGGTGTACGATATTACAGAGCACAGCGCTAACAGCTGCCCGCGACGGTTGTTTGGGTCACTGTGGTTACAAGTGCCTGCTTTTTGGTGTAAGTTGTCTGGCTCGGCTTAGTGCAGCCACCAGCACCATCTGCCGTCACCATGACCGTAATCAAATAACATAAGGTGCTACGCGAGAGTAGGCCAATATTTGAGCAAAGTGAGACATATTTGGGTAGAAAATAAAATAAAATAAAAGGAACATGAAGGGTTATTCAGCACCATGGTCACCTGGAATAACATACCGTAGGCATATCTTCCAAGTACATGAAGGAGCCTACTGATGCATGCTACTGATGCTTTTAAGCGTATATTATAATTAAAT
Source organism: Trichoderma sp. CBMAI-0020 (assembly GCA_030708095.1). Taxonomy (NCBI): domain Eukaryota; kingdom Fungi; phylum Ascomycota; class Sordariomycetes; order Hypocreales; family Hypocreaceae; genus Trichoderma; species Trichoderma sp. CBMAI-0020. The sequence goes on along the minus strand of JAJNCI010000009.1, from coordinate 1,898,019 downwards.
TAGTAGGAATTGTTATAGATATCTAGTACATTGGCTGCTTTGTTGAGCTACCTATAACTGGGGTAGCAGAAAGAGGCGAAAGAAGACAAACCTTATGATAAACTTTTTGCCAAAAGTAACAGCGAAAAAGAAATGAGCAAATAGACAAATAGATAAACACCAATAAGCTCTTGAAAGGAGAGAAACGTCAAACCCTTTGACTCGAATATTAGTCAACATCTCCAGAGGCTGAGCAAAAGGTGATATCAAGGCCATCATTGAAATCATTCCCTGCCGTTATAATCCCAGCATAACACCGTTGCATATCCCATACACAATATCTTGAGTCGGCCTTGACCTAAAAAGTTGCCATGCTGTCGTGAACTCTGCCACAACCGATTATAGGCCATTCTCCGCTTTTGTAACTCTATCTCCAAAAGGAATATCAGAACGACAGATAAAATGCCAAGACAGTATTGCCGAAACCAAGCGCCAGCCCTCCTTGAGCTCCGTATTTGGCCATAAGCAATGCTGGCTCATCAAAATGAACAGCGCCATGAGGAGGATCACGAATCTCTTCTGTGATGATGGCCTTTTGCAGCATGGCTGTTTTGCGATATCGTCGTGAATCTATTGAAACAAATAGCCCACAAAATACTCTTGAAGACGGATTTAAATGCCTTCAAGATTCGAGTGAGAGCCTTATCCTTGTTGAGGTGAAAATAGGAAGACGCTATGACTTGTTATCGCCACCAAAGTTCGTTTTTGTATCCTTGGAATCCTCTGAAATGTAGCCCCGTATAAGTCCCTCAATGAAGCTGTATAAGTGGGCTGATCTATTTGAACAACTTCTCTGTCAAGTTCAGATTGCCAGCGATATGGTTCCAGGCCCTCTCCTTTTGAGTCAATAATCATGTGGAATAAGCACGTCGACGTCGGAGGATCGTGAGGTTTTCGGTGACTGATAGGACGGAGATTCCCCGAGGAACAATGAGTGTATGGTAGTTCTCGGAAGATAGTTTCCGTTCAGCTGCCCTGGCTGGTCGAGTCCTTGTCCCTTTTTAGGCATGCTCCCAGGGGAAGGTGAGGGGAAAGGCAAAGAGAAGAGCCAAAAGGGCGACAAGAGAGGGCTCGAAAGTCTTGATACGATTGGGCGAGACTACGAGAATAAGGTCGTCGGACGCTGGAGGCTGTCTAACGAAGCGTGATTGTGTGACATTATTTTTGTTGATCGTAATCGTCTGAGCAATTGCTACCATATATCTCAAGAACCAAGGGACTTTCTTCCTCCTGGGGACATTGAGCGGGTATCCCCCAACATCTGGGGTCTGCGCTTGAGCTACAATCCAGGGCTCTTCAGATGGTGATTGAGGCACGGTGACACAAAAGGCCTTTTATATCGATAATACAGTACATACGATACGGAAATTTTAGTGCCTAGGTATCTCGTGTTGTCCCGAAATCTTTGTTGTATTGTACATAGGGCATTGTCGTAGGCGCGGTCCCAATGTCAATGAGTCTGGCTTTATTGAAATGAATAGTGTCGGGGGTTGCCAACACGGCACATTTACGCAATATATTGGCTATCTATACAATGGGGAAGAATATATTGACCCGAGCTTACTGCAAGCTTATCATAAAGGCAAGTATAAGATGTCTGCTCTGCACTTCATCTCCGTCTTCACTTATACTGCAAGCTCAATCCAATCCTAGTTGTAGCGTTAGTCATCAACGAATCGAAGCTTGGAGCTACAAGCGAGTCGGTAGATTGCAGGGATATCCTGGTAAATACGTCATCTCACAGCTCCCATAAGGAAGAGGTAGGCATCTATGAAGAGTAAAAAAATAATTAATCAATCTTGGCTTTTGATTTTTTTGTAGAAAAAATATCAATCAATAGTACGTACGTATATTTTATCTTGCCGGGAGGTGGCTTTTCATTTCTGAAGCTAACATAATGGTAACCGGCGATGGCGGAGGAAAGCCACGGCAATTCAGTCTGCAAAGCTTCACCTCCACTAGGTTAATTTTTTCCCTCGTTTCATAGCTGCTAAGGGAAAAGCCGGGTCGTTTGTTGGGAATATGAAAAAGGCGTAGCCGAATATTTACTTAACCGGAATCTACGGTTTTTGCTTCTTTTTTTCTCCTATTCTAGAATATACGACATATATTAATTCCCTCCCTGTATAATCCAATTGGCCTCACCGCGCCCATTTCGCTTCCTTGAGGACACACATAGAGAAGGAAAAGGGCACGTGGAAAGATATACAAAATGCTTCGGAGTGCATCGGCAAGAACCGCCTCGGTTGCGATCGCCGGATCGCGCCTATGGCTGAGAACAGCATCGGCTGCTCGTGCCTCCCCTCAGTGCACCCCGCAGACTTCACTTCTGCAAACCGCCTCTGCGATTCCCGCCAGCTACAGAGCCATCCACGCCACACGATCCAACATGGCCGACAAGCGAATCGAGAGCGACGCCTTTGGCGAGATCGAAGTGCCCTCGGACAAGTACTGGGGAGCCCAGACGCAGCGATCGCTGGGCAACTTCAAGATCAACCAGCCCCAGGACCGCATGCCCCCGCCGGTTATCACGGCCTTTGGTATCCTCAAGGGCGCCGCCGCTACGGTGAACATGAAATATGGCCTTGGTACGTGATATGCGAGCGAGCAAGATATGTGGCGCAAATAGTGCAATTGGAAGAAGAGCGGACGCTGGCTTTTGCGATTATCCCCTTTGCGCAACATACACACATGGGTGTTGCGACAATTAGACGAAAGAGAAACAGGGAGAGAGAAACAACAAGATGCAGGTAGAAAATGCTAACAGCTTAATCTTATTGCCGGCAGATCCCAAGATCGGACAGGCCATCCAGCAGGCCGCCAAGGAAGTTGCCGATGGCAAGCTCCTCGACCACTTCCCCCTCGTTGTCTGGCAGACCGGCTCTGGTACCCAGTCCAACATGAACGCCAACGAGGTCATCTCCAACCGTGCCATCGAGATTCTCGGCGGCAAGATGGGCTCCAAGTCTCCCGTCCACCCCAACGACCACGTCAACCGAAGCGCCTCCTCCAACGATACTTTCCCCACCGTCATGCACATTGCCGCCGTTCTCGAGCTCGAGAATGATCTGTTGCCCGCTCTCCACAGCCTTCGAGCGGCTCTTCAGGCAAAGGTGGATGATTTTGAAGCCAAGAAGATTATCAAGATTGGACGCACGCACTTGCAAGATGCTACTCCTCTCACCTTGGCTCAGGAGTTCTCTGGCTATGTTGCCCAGCTTGACTTTGGTATCAAGCGTGTCGAGAGCTCCCTGCCCGACTTGAAGCTGCTGGCCCAAGGTGGTACCGCTGTCGGCACTGGCATCAACACCTTTGAGGGATTTGCCGAAGGCATTGCCGAGGAGGTCAGCAAGATGACTGGCATCACTTTCCAGACTGCGCCAAACAAGTTCGAGGCGCTGGCCGCCCACGATGCCATTGTCCAGGCTCATGGTAGCTTGAACACCCTGGCCGGATCCCTCACCAAGATTGCCCAGGATATCCGATACCTGGGAAGCGGCCCCCGATGTGGCCTTGGCGAGCTGATCCTGCCTGAGAACGAGCCCGGTAGCAGCATCATGCCCGGAAAGGTGAACCCCACGCAGTGTGAGGCTCTCACCATGGTCTGCGCTCAGGTCATGGGCAACAACGTCGCTACCACCATCGGTGGCATGAATGGCCAGTTCGAGCTCAACGTGTACAAGCCGCTGATGATCCGCAACTTGCTGCACAGCTCGCGCATCCTTGCCGATGGCATGCGCTCATTCGAGGAGAACCTTGTTCAAGGCCTGCAGGCCAATGAGGAGAAGATTGCCAGCATAATGAAGGAATCGTAAGCAACCCCCCTCTTACCCTACCCTCCCTTCATATATGTCCGCTGTTTATGGTGAAACGAAACATCGCAAAGCTAACTGTTCTCCTCAATAGCCTGATGCTGGTGACATGCCTCAACCCCAAGATTGGTTACGACATGGCCAGTAAAGTGGCCAAGAATGCCCACAAGAAGGGGTTGACGCTGAAGCAGAGTGCCATGGAGCTCCAGGCGCTGACTGAGGATGAGTTTGACACCCTGGTGAAGCCTGAGCTCATGGTTGGACCTAAGAAGGTATAAAAGCATCTTGGCATATGTGCCGTGTATCCTAGATAAAATGTATAATTAGCTTTAGAGGCTCATAAAAATATAATTATGACGATGTGATGAAGACGAAAGCGCAATAATTCACTATTGTACTACAAACTTGAGTATCATGGAGATGCTGATATCTACGTCCGTGAGGTTGTAATCAGTAGAAAGGGGAAAAAGAACACAATAATACATATTGTCTTCTCCTAGCATGTTTACCTTTGTTTTCAGTCTACCTACACCTCGCCTAGATATTGCTATAACTGCCGATTACCATCCACGAAGATATCGCGTCCTAATAATAAACTACAGAGGCAAGATGTGGCAGCCTAGCATCCCTCGTCCACCCCAATCTTTCCTCGGAGTCAACGTTAATCTCAGCTCTTGGCGGCGAGCAACTCCGTCGGGCCGAGATACTTTGATGAATATGTTTCCCTGTTGGCACACAGTTAGAATATGAAGCAAAAGCAGGCCATGGGACTGCGTGAAACATACCCCTTCATTACCCTGAACACATTCTGCCACCTTTTTGAGACCATCGTGATTGGATCGATTTACGTAGCCAAAGTTGCGAATCTCGTCCCCGGCTTGTAAGCCGGCTTGCTGGGCCGGACTGTTTGCCGCAACGGAATTGACTTTTGCAAACGGCTCATCCAGCTGCTCGGATTGGGAATCAGGCAAAATCCGGAGCTCATCCCCAGCCGTGCTTGGGGCTGCGTCTCCCTCTTGGAGGTTGGCAAAATGCTCGTGGAGATACTTTTCAATCGCTCCCATGAGATTTTTGTAGTCGTTGCGCAGGCGTATGATGCGCGCTCTTGTTGTGCGAACTGTAGCATACCATGTTAGATGTCACATTCTCTCAACGGGCGAATTTCCGAATTATATACTCTGGGCAATATCAAGATCTGCTCTAGGAAATCCATCTCTGGTCAACAGCGGCGTTTCCATACCAACACCATGCTAGCCATCTTGTCAATGATAAGTTCGATGATTATCTGGGTGGATGGATAAAAGGGTCTGCTTGCGTACCGAATCAAGGACGCTTCCCAGGGCTTTTAGTTCGGCCTCCAAATCATCCTTCTTCCGCTGGAGTTCTCCAAAGCTCAGGTTCCCTGCATCACCATTTCTCTCACTCAAATTGGATGTCGGCCCTGAGGGCACGGTTGGCGCATGAAGGGTGTCCATTTTGAGCGGCAAATCTCATGCTCTAGCTGGAGCGTTGAAACTGGCAGAGGCTCAAGGGGAGAGGGAGTGTGAAGAGAAGTAAATGTATGGATGGCAGAATCGTGTACTAAGAAGCTTCAACCTTTTAGAGCTTTGTCAGGTAGGCTGCCTGCTGTCATCGCCAGCAGCGAACATCCCAGGGCGTTCATTGCGGGGTCCAGGGACAGTAAAAGGCCTACGCACTCGCTGAAGCTTTTGCAGCCTAGGTCCTGGAAGCATTCTAAAGCTGCCACTACCCAACTATACTTTTGCGCCGCTTAGGACGAGCAGACCTGGAGAGTACTGCTGGGTAGCTTTTTGCCTAGTGCTCCCGGTGGGTTTAATGGATGCCGGCCTAAGCCTGGCCCGTGCATAATTCTCGTTACGAAGTCTGCTTGGCATTTTTAGCTAATAGCAGCACAGACGTCACCTTGCTAACCTTTTTCTTCTATCTTACAAGCTTCGCAGACGCGCTCATCACACAATATCGCCACTGCGACTCGTGCTGCAATGGCTTCAGCAGGAGATGCTCGGCTCATGAAGTCAACAAAGTTCCCTGCCGAGTTTAGTCAGAAGGTTGACATGCAAAAGGTCAACCTGCAGGTTATAAAAAAGTTTGTCACTGGGTCCCCATGTCTCTCTGCCTTATCATGGAGTTCCGACTTTTCAAGTGCTGACCGCAAATCCCACAGATGGATTGCTAACAGGATCTCTGAAATTCTGGGCAATGAAGACGATGTTGTGATTGAGCTGTGTTTCAATTTGATCGAGGGACCTAGACACGTGCGTTTGCTTACCCATTGCCCTTGTTTACGACATCCTGGACTATATAATCTGCCATGCTGACCATTGTGGTTGCTAGCCCGACATCAAATCGCTTCAGATACAGCTTACGGGATTTTTGGACAAAGAGACCGCACCATTCTGCAAGGAGCTATGGAAATTGCTGTTAAGCGCTCAAGGCAACCCGCAGGGCGTACCCAAAGAACTGCTAGAGGCCAAGAAACTTGAGCTGATGCAGGAAAAGGTCGGTACTTGCTTATTCTTCTAACTGGATCTAGATCTAACGGCAATTTAGATTGAGGCCGATAAAGCTGCTGAGACTGCTAGAAAGCGCCGCGAAGACTCCGACCGTCGTGACCGAGAAGTTACAGAGTTAAAAGATCGAGATCGCCGAGACCGAGCAAACGAAAGGGGCGGTCGACCGGGCCGCCGTGGAGATCGAGCTTCCGAGGGCCGTGGGAGAGGAGGCCATAGTTGGAATGCAAACAGATCACGTTCTCCCGAAACTCGACACCGTGCTTCCGGGGACTCGTATCGTCGGGATAGCTATGTGCCTCCAAATCGCAGCGGCCGGGGGCGCGATCGTGGCTGGGGGCGACGGCGAAGCCGCTCGCCATCTGAGTCTGCGTCTGAGCGGTCGCGTTCTCGAAGCAGCAGCATGTCTCGCAGCGACCGGGACTCCAGAAGTCCTCCACGGCGCAAAGGCGGCCCCGGTCGTTACAGAGATTCAAGAAAAAGATCTAGGTCCCCTCGCGGAGACGCTTATCGACCAAGACGGCAATCGCGCAACGGTAGAGATCGTCGTGACGCTCGAAATCGACGCTCAGCTTCTTCAGATCGCGCCTCACCTCCACCAAAGCGAAGACGACAATCTGCCTCTAGGAGTCGGTCAGTCGAGCGACGAAGACGTTACTCGGCGACTCCATCCTCTCGTTCGCGGAGTCCTTCGGAAGCGCGTAGCCGCAGTCCGGTCCGTCGACGCAATCGGTCCATGGATAGCCCCCGATCAAATTCGCCTCCAAAGCGCCGACGAGAACGCCGAAGAGGTGGCGGCGGTAATGAGTCTGGGTCGGATAATGACAATGGGCGTCGCCGCCGTAACAATCGTCGCCGTAACGATAATGAAGCCTCGGCAAAGGAAAAGGAATCTGAAAGGCTGAGACGCAATAGCTCTTCTGCGCCCTCGTCTCCGTCAAATCATGGCAAGCCAGCTGATATTTTGGAAGATGAATCACGTGCTCCGAATCCTTAGCTACCTCTAAGCAGCTATTGACAGCTGGAGATGTGAGTCAAGTCTTTTGTTGATGGAACAAGTGAGTGGTTGGTCTCTAGGTTCTGGGCTGACGCTGAATGAATGATGCGTGGTGAAGCATCAAACGATATAAAGCTCACTACTCCGAATACAGCCGTACCAGAGAGTTTTCCGAAGTGAGCTCTTGTAGAGAGAGATTAAGCAGATGAGAACCTTTGATACTGGCATAGAACAACAGCTGAGGCTAACTGCTGCTAAAGCACCCGTCCCCAGAAAAAGAAGAAGAAAATGGCACTCAGGCTCGCTAAGCAAGCATGAAAGAGCCGAAAAGAACCTGGTTAGATCTACCAAAGTACACGTTGGAAAGAAAAAGCGATGCCTATATGTAACTGCACCTGGACCAGTATTAATAACTAGTAGCCCTTTACAGTCATACCTCGCAGCATATATCTTTAAATAGAGCCCGTAGGAGCCAAACAAATATGAGTGCATCATCTAGGAGGTATCTTGGGATTAATATACAGAAGTAACTACTACCTGCGTCATGTTGATTACCTAGGTAGTAGTTCATACTTGTGGTATTGCGAGAGTTGGTAACCTTTAGCTGGTCTGTGGCAAGCAGCTATCAGCTGAAGTGGAGTGACATTCGCTGCGGCGCTTTAGCGCCTCTCAATCCCGCTGCCAGAACTTCGGTGCTACTTTTTCATGACAGCATCAAAAATACGGGTCGCCAACCTCATTCCATCCACAACTTGACGACCGCATCGCCGTGACGCCGACAGCCATCGAATATACCAGCGGCGGCGCATGGCTGATAACAAGCAAGCAACTACATCCCGACCCGGCGAAGCGCAACCAACCATGGCAGAGTACAAGAAGGCGCAGGCGCGCGTGCGAGACTTGGTCGACCGCCGTAGGCAGCTGGAACGGCGCCTGGTGAGTTCTGCGACTGACTGTCTATGCCTCAATGCTTATCCTTGTGGTGGCGCATCGTTCGATAGGCTAATCCATGAAATGTTGTCATAGGCGTCGATGGAAGAGAGCATCGCCCAAAAGGAAACCGCCTATCTCGACAGCACCCCCAGCGGCAACATCATCACTGGCTTTGACAACTACATGAAGGGAACAAGCGGCGCGGCAGCCCAGCGACGAAAGACGGGCCCGGCTGAACAGAACCGCGTGTTTTCGCGCTCATCAATTTCATATCGACCGAATAACGGGGTAAGACTGCCCAGCCTGGAAGATTTATACGCTGAGATATTATCAGCCATTGTTGTTTCACAGAAACTAACCGGATATTTCTTTGTTTTTTCAGGACTCTTCGGCCCCTGGATCGGTAGGCTCGACTCCTGCTCCGACACCGTTATCCACCACGTATCGAGACAGCGCATCGGGCAATCCTACGCCAACTTCTGCGGGCGGGAGTAAAGCGAACAAACCTAAGAAGAGAGATACGGAGGATAGCGAGAATGATGCGCAGACTAATAAGAAGCGAACGAACTTTGGGGCTTCGAGGAAGTGACAGGGCTGAAAACCTACTTGTGGCTATGACGAAATGTTGGTATTCTCGACGGGCGCTCAGGGGCTTCCTTGGGGCACACGGATTTGTCTCCCTGTAAAGAGAGAACTGGATATGATATGGGCGTTTTTAGAAGAATGGCATGTGGTCGGATAGGGATACGACATGCACGGCGTTTGGGGGTAATAGTAGTTGATTTATGAGGTATTAGCGATTGGTCGGCGTTGAAAGATGCGATAAAAGCAAGATGACAGTAGCTAGATATCATCTTTGTTATCAATGTCAATCTCTTTAAAGACCCAAAACTGCGTTTATGGGACTTGATACAAATAATTTACTAAAAGCTGTTAGCACTCCTTTAGAAGGCTTATTGTCCTGGACTCGCGACAGGGTTGCCAGGGCTTCAGCTGTCTCGGCTTCTCTACCAGTACCTAGGTAGTTACTCCACTGGCTTCTTTCTAAGCGGTTTCTGCCTTTTTAACGGCCGCAACTGAGCAGATAGCCACAGGTACTTTCTCCCATGGCAGGAGTAGGTTAGCTCTGGCAAGTTGATATAATTCAACTGCTACTACTGCTACTATTGCTGCTTCTTGCCCCTTTCCATTTTGCCTTGGGTACAATGAACTCCTCCATTTATTCGTATCTTCCCCTCTCGTCGAAACTCAGTACTGCGTATATATTCTAAGAGTCCACCAATGTCAAAGAATCTCCTGACTTTCATAACCTTTCACCGTCCAAGAGCTCGTTGATCTATTCACATGGCATGCTGTCACATCGCATGTTCCCAACTACATCTATCCGGCGTATACGATTCTACTCGGCGATGAGGTGTATTATCTTCAGGCATGCACTGCAACACCGTTGAGTTTTCCGTCGACTCTTATGGATGTTCTTCTGTCGACTTCTCCGCCAAAGTTAGACTTCTTCCGCTCTTTGACAATAGAGCCCAGCCGTGAAAAGTTTGGGCTATATACGTCCTCATAATGAAGAAACCTGGCCAAAAATCCAAGCTTTATGTTGGCTCTGGCACTAATAGCATGTATAGTGCTCGGACGAGGCTCTTGAACTATGATCGACGCGTCCTCCTTCCTCGCTTTGTCCAGCTTGCATTTCAAGCTGGCTATACCATAACCCATCGCGGTTTGCTCTGCTGGGCACCACTTCCTCCTGTCGCTTTGGTTCCTTCAGCTCGACTCCGGTCCTTGCACTCGAAGCCGTGTTCTGTATCATCTTTTTTGCTGGTCCAAAATCCCTCGACGCCGCGTGGACTTGCTGTGCTAGGCGCCAATCCCTTCTGTCACTCTCATCCCCTTAGTTCAGCTCTGTATTCTTACGCTTGAAGCTGTCTTCTGCATTATTCTTTTACCAGCCTAAAATCACTCACCGCAGAGTGGTCCAACCCTTTCTTAGAAAAGACTTCATCAACTGGCTTACACTCTGTAGTCACATTCCTTTTATGGAATTATCAGAGGCTTTTGATATAACAGACGACGAGCTTCTTAAATACGCAGACAAACAACGCAAGAGCAGAGCGGAGCTCTCCAGGCTATATAAACAGAGGGCAAAGCCTAAGGATTTAAAGGGATTTCTTGCACGCAGACTCAGAGATAGAATGGCATGGTCTACGCTTAACCCAGACAAAGTTGGCGGAATTGCCTCCGGTGTTCAAGCACGCGCCAAAGCATCAGGCAAGCACCGCTGCGCAACCTGGGATATTAACTTCGCCTTGATTACAGCCCTCAATAAACATCCTTAACACCAAAGCTCATAAAGAGCAGGTCAGGCTGTCACAGGGCGGCAGGCCAAAGGCAGTTTCTATGGAGACGATGAGATGGAGGGCATTCTACGCAAAAAAACAAGGCGAACAAGAAGCATTATTGTTCAATTTGCGACCTGGCGTTCGACATGAAAGGCCACATCGACAAGCATCTCAAATCCAAGAAACATCTGCCAAAGCTGCCATGAGAGTGATGTAGAAAGTATCAAATCAGTGTGGATACATAGGAATAATGACCTAATTGATTAGAAATAAATGCCACAGCTGTTTACAAAACTTGGATTCTAATATAATATAATAGATATAGTAGATATAGTAGAAGTAGTAATAAGATATTATCTTTAAATCTAATGAACTCCTTAAATTCATAAAGTGGCTTGTGACGCGCTTCCACCTGGACCTGGAGTAGTCTATCTCCCTCTCTCTTTTCACACTTGACTCTCACTTCGTGGGTATATCTCTCAGGTTTGCCTTTGAACCTGTCCCACAACTGACCCTCGCTCATGCCAACCCATTTCTCCGCATCTCGATAATTATAGTTTCCCACGTGTCAAGGATCGCATTCGTCAAACATCGCCATTCTTGGCATAGACTTACCGGGGCTTCCATTCATAACAATCTTGGCCATGATGGTAAAAAGTAAGCTGTTTCCCTTCATCAGATACAAGTGATAATAAGTTTTGCTACCTCATTCATCCCATCTCATTGTATCTGTCAAATGGATGATGAAGACACGATCGCATCATCTTGAAGATGACAATCTCTCGTAATGAGCCTGCAAGCCATGTTGGCAAATTACACTCTGCGGACAATTGCAGTGACCACTTTGTGAGCATGGCTCACTCTTGATGATGATCATGAAACGAATTCTTCCCCTTGAAATTATGCCAGTGAACCTTGGATGTCTAGCCAAGTCTATCAAATCTGCCGTGAATTTTTTTTGAATAGTTGCACGGTCTTGTAGAATGTGCCTTGACCTCCGTGAAGGTGATACAGTAAGTCACTGGGTCGTCAACGCTTTGCTTCTAGACTGTGATGAGAGTGAGTAGCATGTAGGCGAGTGCAGGTTCACTCCAGCGCTCATCATGTAACTCTCGCAATAAAAGTTTCTGCCTTGGAAATTGGGTACCAGGGTAAGCTGATAGACATATTGGTGGCATAAATCCAGAATCCTAGCAAGGATCGTTGTTGCGGTTAGCCAGAGTAGCCAGTCAAACCTCTCTGAGAGAGCGAGCTGACGAAGCCATCTCTGCAGGTCCGCGAGAAGATGTTGTTCAAACCGCAATTATTGTCGAAGAGTAACGGATAGCTTCAGCACATGCTCAACGTCCACAGTGGGTTCGGTAATTATGCTGTGGTTTAGCCTTGATTGTTCAGTCGCGGTTGGCGCCTGTCTGTCATGAATTGTCGCAAGGTTTCTAACAACTTGATCAACATTGTAGCCAAAATTTGTTTAGGGTCATCGTATAGGATGTGGGCATTACGCCGATCATATGCAACAAGAAGGCCCTCTCGATAGACAATGAAGCTTGATAACATTACTTTCTCTATTAGCTCGGAATACACTTTGCTGAGAAGAGGTGAAGCTACCTGTGCTACTCCCACCTCGTGGCCTTTTGAGAGAGTTGTCGGATGCCGATTTGGTTGACTCGGGGTCAAAGAGAACTCTTTCTTGTACATTTTGGTTACTGAGGTTTCATGGCGGCCTTTTTCTGAGTCTGTCGTGGAAGGTATGATATTGAGCACAGCATGCCCGTAGGAAAACGCCATATAATGGTATCATAGGCATACAATGCCATGTGGGTTTGAGCGTGGAGGTGATACGCCAAATGTTTGCATTGAGAGGGCTGGCTGAAGTTGAAAACGAGCAAAGGTGGGCGGGCTGGCAAAATAGAAGAGAAGCGAGTTAATGGGAGATGATGTTGGAGAAATGTGGAGCAATAGAATAGGCTGAAGTGAATGTAAAGTGAAGATGGAGTGAATAGAGCTGATGGAGCAGATAACGTAGATAGAGTGAATAGCCGATAGAGTGAATGAGCCTAATAGAGCTGATAGATCTTATGTAGGAGATGGATTCAATAGAACCAACGGATTTAATAGAATTATTAGATTTCGTAGAATTAACAGATTCAATAAAACCAATATCTAATAGAACTGGTAGAGGGAACTTGAGGCAGCATCACACTACAGCCTGCATCCAAATATCCCAAAAGATGCTAGTAGCGTTGCTGCGGCACTGGCGCTGCCCACGGCCTTTCTTAGTGCTGCTTCTTCATCCTTGCTCTGGACGAATCGTTAATGGGAAGAAATACTTTTTGGGGCTTCATGGGAGGTTATCAGTATCCAGTGAATAAATTACATAACAGCGGTTATAACATTGCAAAAGTTCCTAGGCTAATATCCAATTAATAATAGCAAGAGCCTTATATACTGGGCCAGCTTACATACCTAGGTAGGCAGACGAGGGGAGAGTTACAAGGGAAAAGGGGACCTCAACTGAGAATAGATAAACAGGGATAGGAGCCTGAGGGTGTTATGTTATATGCAAAGTAGAAGCAAGCATACGAGAGGCAATACAACTAGACAGTTGAATAGAATGAATAACAATAATAGTATGCATGTAGATGAATTTGAAGTAATCAAGCAGTGGGAAATAGTGCATTGGAGCTGGTAGTGCGGGGTTGCAGATGCGGGGTCTTAACATTATAGCGGCTTCCCAGGCCATCGGGGTTCTCGCATGGAGTTAACACGTACTATTGGACAGGCCTCTTATCCAGCTGGTTGGGGTCTTCTCCTCAAATAATTTATTGCGGCGTCTTCTTCCTTTTCTCCTCCTCCTTCTGCCCTCAACTCATAGTATTCGCACGTTAATTGAGCAGCCCTTGATGATGACAATTCAGGCCGCAAAGTTTACCCCAGAGGTTCTCCTCTCGGCGCCGCGGCGGTCGCCCGGCGTGCCCAATTCGACGGGCGAGCTTGTCTTATACACGGTAAGTGAGGATGCGATTTTGAAAGCCTGTGCTGTCTTGGGAAAGACAAGATTTTCCCTTCAGCAAGGGTCAATCCAGATTGTGCTCTTAAGCATCCTAGAACTAGAGCCGGCTTGCATTGGATGGACTGCAAAGAACCCAACTAAGACGGCGTCGCTTCTTAGGTCTCGACGTACTCGTTCGATACCCACTCCAAAACTTCGCAGATCCGAGTGCTCAACATTAAAGAGGGTACATCGCACCTGGTCTCCGAAGACTCCGCGGCTAGCGAGCCCATCTGGATCAGCGAAAAGGAAGTCGCCTATGTCAAGGGCCTCGATAATGGTGCCTCGGCGCTGGTGGCGCAACATGTCCTCGACACCAATGAGTAAGCGAATTCCCCAGCGGATCAGCATTGGGAATGAAATATTCTCTATGAAGAAGCTGACACTTTATTTGTAGAACAAACACCATCCACCGCTTCGCTGGAGGCATTTCTAGTATCAAAGCCAAGCCTCTATCAGCAGATAAAGTGGCTTTCTGCTGTGCAGCTCTGACGACTCCTGACGGGCAGCTTTACAATCCATCTGCGGAACCAAAGTCGCATACCTCGGCCAAGATTTACAATTCCCTTTTTGTGCGCCATTGGGATTCCTGGAACACTGAGAATAAGAATTCACTCTGGTATGGTCAGTTGGAGAAGGTAGACGGGAAATGGACTCTTGGAAACTCTGCACTCACCAATTTGCTTGCGGGCACCCGATTGAACTCTCCCGTGCCGCCCTTTGGCGGCGCCGGTGATTTTGACATCTCCTCGACTGGCATTGTATTTGTTGCCAAGGATCCAGACCTGAATCACGCGAGATACACCAAGACTGACCTTTATTTCGTTCCTCTGAGTTCGTTCTTGGATAAGCCAACTGTTCCCCAGATTGTCAAGACAGGAAGACTGCTTGGATACTCCAGCTCGCCCGCATTCTCCAATGACGGTAAACAAGTTGCCTTTCTTCGCATGAAGTCTCAGCAGTACGAGGCCGATAAGACGAGACTTTTGTTGATCCCAGACGTGACGGATCTGAGCAATGTCCAGGAGTTTTACGAGACTGACGATGACAAGGGTGGTTGGGACCTCAAGCCCGACTGGATCGTGTGGAGCCATGACAACAAGGAGTTGTATGTTGCGGCCGAAAAGCATGCTCGTGTCGTCCTGTGGAAACTGCCGGCATCGCCGTTGGAAGCTAAATCTCTGCCCGTCCCTATTCACGAAGACGGATCCGTGGCTGAGGCAAAGGTTCTTGGGGATAGCTCATCGCTTCTGATAACAACAAGATCACGAGTCGAAAGTTCCAACTATTCGATACTCGACCCTGCTACTAGATCGCTCACCGTTGTCTCCTCTACAACTAAACTAGGTCGAGTTTTCTCTTTGACTAGATCACAGTGTCAAGAGATCTGGTACAAGGGCTCCAAGGGGTATAATGTCCATGCTTTGGTCACTCTCCCCTCAACGTTTGACCCTTCTAAAAAGTACCCCTTGGCTTTCTTGGTACACGGCGGACCACAGGGGGCCTGGGGAGATGATTGGAGCACTCGGTGGAACCCTGCCATCTTTGCTGAGCAAGGCTACGTTGTTGTGAGCCCCAATCCGACTGGAAGCACAGGCTATGGCCAAGATCACACCGATGCCATTCAAAATAACTGGGGTGGTGATCCCTACGTGGATCTGGTCAAATGTTTCGAGTATATCGAGAAAGAAATGGACTACATAGATACGGATAGGGCAGTTGCTCTCGGCGCATCGTATGGTGGCTACATGATGAGTAAGTTCTACTGACGTCTGTGAAAGTGAGAGTGGCCAGCTAATTTGATTTAGACTGGATCCAGGGCCACGATCTGGGACGAAAATTCAAAGCGCTCGTATGCCATGACGGAGTATTTTCGACTCTTAGTCAGTGGTCCACAGAAGAGCTATTCTTCCCCGAGCATGACTTTGGCGGTACGCTCTGGGATAACCGTGAAGGTTATGAGAAGTGGGATCCGGCCAAACACACTGGCAACTGGGCCACACCACAGCTGGTAGGCGAATTCAAGCTATATCATGCTTTTATGACCAGAAACTAACACTATTTATTCACAGGTGATCCATAACGAACTCGATTATCGTCTGCCAATCTCGGAAGGGTTGGCTATGTTCAACGTCCTTCAGGCTCGTGGCGTGCCTAGCAAGTTTGTCATGTTCCCCGACGAGCATCATGTAAGTCAAAACAAGCTACATATTCAACATCAAGAAGTAAATTTAGATGCTAACAGGTGGCAAGTGGGTGCTCAAGCCGGAGAATTCGCTGGTTTGGCATAGAGAGGTGCTGGACTGGATCAACAAGTACAGCGGAATCTCTGAGCAAGAATAATCATTTTGCACTTTTCTTTGGTATATTCGCTCGCGCACTGAATTTGGATGAGTAGGATAAGTTTGTAAAACATATCGCCCTTTGGGAGAGGCTCTATTTTGCTTGTTGGCTATCTATTTCTTGCTTTTGACAAATTGCATAACTGGATGGGATGCTTTTTTCGTTCGTCTTTTGATTTGATAGCATACACTCAAAGCTGTGGTCAAAAAGCCATTCTGAAATACATCTTTCAATTTAATCGACTTCATATATTCTTGTATGAATTCCACTCTTCAAACTTTGACATGCGCAGATGTTAATTCATGCGAGAGCCAAATTGAAAGAGGTCACAGTGTGAAGTACGTATTGTGTAATGACACTGTGTCGATTCTCTGCTAGACAGAACTCTGAGCTTAATCTGGATCTCTTTACACACGACACAAGCCTCACTTTACGCAGCTGCCCAACACGCCGTAAAATCTGCAGCCCAGCCGCCACAACCAAGCTCCGTCTCCTCTCGATACCCCGGACAAGATCGGCATCAATCAAATTAGAGGCGAATATGCGCTGTGCGAGCTACTCAGTACGGCAGAGTCCATGAGGTCCAAGAGAGCATATGCGACAGCCTCAGAAACACTTTTGTAGCAGCTTTCTCACAGCAATTCCTGCTGCCTAGCGTTATTCTGCGCCTCTTGCTGCTACTATTCATCTTTTATCAACACATAAACAAGCCTCAGGCTTCTCCTGCGCCTCGCGATGGCCCGTCCGCCCTCGATGTTCCACGCCTTCTTGCGGCCCTCGATCCTGCAAGTTCTTCGCGCGACGGGCTACCACAGCACGCGCCCAGCGGTGCTCGATACACTGACCGATATCGCGGCACGATATCTGGCACTCCTGTGCGAGAAGACGGCGAGAAATGCCATGAACAACCACGGCGATGCGGGGGACTACGATATTGTGGACGTCCGGATGGCGCTGCAAGAGGCCGGAGCCCTGCTGCCAGAGAGGACTGAAACCGAACAACTGTGGAAGGGGGAAGAAGATCTGAGAGGGGTGGACGAGTTTATAGAGTGGTTTTCTGGGACGCGCATGAAGGAGATGATGGAGCTGGGTAGCGGAGATACCGAATCAGACGCTACCGACTATCTGGCAGGTAAGAAAAAAAAAAGGACACGATGATGGGAATAACAAAAGAAATGAATATGAGCATGTCTTCCTTTTTAGGCGTCTGGCTAACACACTCTGTTTTCTATAGCCCTAAAAAAGAAACACAGCAAAACCGGCGATGATGCCAAATGGCAGGGCACAATCTTTGGGAAGAACACAGACGGCAACGAGATCCTCGTAGAAGGCGGCTCCATAAACAGCATAAGCGAATGGATATCTCAGCAAGCCCCCGAGTTACCAACACCACGAGAGTCAATAGAAAAGCAAGAAGAAAGGGACAAGAAGCCGCAGCCGCAACAAAACGGAGACGAGTCTGGGACTGTAGAAATGAGAAGGGCTTCTAGCTCAGGCCTCAGTTCAGTTGGCGATAGGCTGGGCGATGATGGCATCGAAGATATGGATCTGACGTAGGAGTCGAGAAGTCATACCGTCGATGTAGCAGCAGTGCCGCTGGCAAAGTCTGCCAGCACGGAAATCGAGTAACCATTGTGCTCCTGATAAGAAAGTTGGGTTCGGATTTTCGACATGAAGGGGGGGGGGGGGCATTAAAATGAACAGGAGGCGTGAGACGAGAGGAGGAAAAAAGATCAAGCACATACTGCTTCACTTATTTTCCTTCTTTCACTACTATTTTTGCATAGCGTTGGAGTTCCGGAAAGTCAAGGCAGGAGAAGAGGGATTTCGGTGGTGGGTTGCATGGGTATCTTAGACGAATAGCTTTAATATACAATAGATTGATTGCCAGCAGAAACTATCTAGAATAATGTGATGCATCCATTACCTAGCTTGCAATAATGTGATCAAGTTCACAAGATATAGAAGCTCCCTTCTTATGCGTAAAGAGGTATTCATAGAAATGCTATGGTACAGTAGATTGTGTCCGTGAGTGTCTATATATCCAAGTAACCCGCCTGTCCTTGGGGATGGCCTATCCAGTCATTCATCATATATCTAATGTACAATCTATAGATTTATCATTCATACACAACATGCTCTCACCCCCTACCAGCACTCTTTTTCAGTCCTAGCAACTCAAGTGCCCCCATTTGCGTCGCCACCTCCACAAATATCTCCCGTTTGTCCCCTTCGTTGCCCATTGCGGGCCAAAACTTCTTCTGCAGGAAGGCGTATAACGCAGCGCCGCGATTTTCGTCGCCTTCTAGGCTCGCTCCGTTGGAATCTGCCCAGGCTCGCAGCTCGCTGTCAATCCCTCGCTTAGTCCTCATCAGCTTACTCCGTTGAGAAGGCGTATCCAAGGAGAGCTTGGTGGTACCGAGGGCCATTTCCATGACGAGCGTCTCAGGAGGGAGGAATCGAAACGTCTCTTTAAACACGGTTAGGGCGACGAGAAAGCCTGCATTGTCCTGAAGGCGGCGGAAAGTATGGAGAATTTTGCGAGCCAATTGCCCATCAATGCCATCGGGCTGAAACACGTCCTTGTGCTTGACGGTTTCTTTAAACATGGCTCGTGTGGCCTCGGCCTCCTTTCTTTGCGTCTCGGGCTCCATTATCATGTGATATCGATTCGCACCAACTGTCTTCCAAAGCGCGCTGAACGTATATGGATCAGGCACGACTTTGCTGTTCTCTATGAGAGAGTGGTAGAGAGCCAGTGCTTCTTGGGGCTGGCCCTCTTGAATAAGCGACTCGAGAAGTTGGTTCATCATGAAAGCGTCGGTCCTAATCTGCGCTTCACGGAAGGCAGTCCACAAGGTCTCCAAACGTTCATGGAGATTCCGCATGCGGTAGTTTTCAGCAAGAAGAGAGAAGGTCTCGATAGTAGCACGTGGCATGCTCCTCAGAGTTGATTCCGGTGATGATGCGTCATTGCCGCTGGAGCCCTCGCCGTGAGTTTTTCTGAGAGCGACAAATCGGAGTCTTGATTTGACCATCTGCCATCCTAGGGCATCGGCCTTTTCAAAATTCTCAGCACTGCCTGACCGCTGCCAAGCGCCAATAAGACCATTTAGTTGTATCGGTGACGCCTCGACGCCCTTTCCTCTCATGAACTCGACCACACTGAGGGCACCATCCAAGTCGCCAGCGCCGATTAGTCGCTTCAGCCATTTGCCCAGGAAGAATTTGTTAGCAATGGACGAAGGCATATATTTTTGACTCATCAGATCGATCCGACCCTCGCTCATCATGTCCACAAAGGCATACAAGGCATTCTCAACTTGGTGGGCAGTCAAGAAGTATGCGACTACTTGGTCGTAGTCTGAGAGCCCCATATCCTTGCCCAAAAGCTGTCTCATTTGGCGATAGGCAGTCCATGCCTTTTGTTTGCCTTCTTCGGTTCCCTGGTTGCAGCAAGTCCGGATAAGCGGAAGCAAGATACGTGGGCTCATATTGCGGCCGAGGAGCTTATTGATTGCTCTCTCCGCTTGGCCCAAATCGCCCACACGGCAGTATATCCTTGCACCAAGCTCCCAAAAGTTTCGAAATGTCTCTGCATTTTCGGCGCCCAACGTGCTTATGGACCGCCTCCAGTTTTCTATGGCCTTAGACTCCCATCCGTCGACAAAAATGGCTTCAATGGCCAAGATCTGTTGTGCAGGGCCAAGCGTAGCCCCGGCATCGCTCATGTCTCTGGCCAGAATGGCAATACGTGATAATCTATTGACACTGTCTTTTGTACTCGAGAATGCTCTCCAGAGAGCCTGCCACAAAGCGGGGGGGACGTCACTCCAATTTTGAGCCAAGGCTACCCTGGTCGAGCGATATGCTTTGTATAGTGACTGTACTGCTTTTGGCTTCAAACCTGATTCCTTCTCCGCAAGAGCGAATCGGGTGAGGATTGAATTGAATTTGGTAAGTTTTCGGCGTCGATTGGTCGTTATCTCGTCTGGGTTTATCAGGACCTGCGGTATAGAATCTCGATGTCCATCAGAGGATGTACCCTCTTCCAACGATAGCTCCGGCACATCCCCAATGAGTTGCTCCAACACTTCTCTGGGAAGACTGGTGCTTTCTTCCTTTATCCTGTCGTCTATCGACCGTGCGTAACCTTCCAATTTCGCTATAAGTTTCTCAACATCGTCCGCAGAGCTGGCCTTGCCCCAGTCGCCCCCCATTTCGTTCAGAACCTCTCCAAAGGCATCTCTCTCTTCCGGGTTGCGAAGTCCTCTCCCTAAATTCAAGAGATTGTCCCGCAATTCGGCAGTTTCAGTTCCACTTAGGGATTCCCCAAAGGCGTGCTCACTGGACAGCTCTTTCCGGCTTCGATCGCCCTGCTCGAAGAATCGGACGGAAAAGTCGTCTCCATCGCTCTGCTTCTTTTCTGAGGCCTGCAGTCTCTTTAGACCCTCCAGATAACCAGCCAATTCAGCCTGAGTCGGTTGACGAGTGATGTCCGCATGTGGTCGTGATTGAGGTCGTAGTCTTGCCTTGCTCACTGTTCTAGAAGCCTGGGAGCTGTATGAAGCAGCCCACCAAGCCTGCACCGGCTGCTTTGCGCGGCTAGCCAAGCATGAGCGGCAGACGATGTCATTTCGACATCTAAGGTCGCGAAGTATCGGTCGACATGACATACTTTGGAGAGTCCAGTAGAGCGTGGTGCATCCGGCACTCAGCGCTTCGAAACTTTTTTTCCAGGTTGAAGGTCAAGATTCTTGCGACTGCTATGCTACTGGTGGATTTGCCGCCCACCATGTCGTTATCGATAAGGAGTGCTAGTCGCAGGAAAGGTACTTTGCATCCCAGCACAACACAGTGCACCGTAAAGTACTTTTAGCTGCTAACCCGAGTTTTCCACTTACACACCTTCTTGGCCTTTCTTTCACCACGCTGTAGATTTCAGTTGGTGAGTGGCCAGCCAAAGACGAGATGCTATTCAACTGTTTCCTGGATCATCTTTGTACACAATTGTGTGAATCAAGTAAATGGCTAACATGATGCATATACTATGCGGTAGGTAGACTCTCAACCATGCAATTCAGAGCCAGCGGATGGCGTACATGGAGAATTACATGTCTCACTAGGAGCACAGGCTCTTTTCAACGGTTATATTGGCCCTTGGTAGCGTTGCATTAGTCGCGAGTCTTATGCATCCCCCACATTGACTCTGGGATATGGACGGGCGTCGCTACCTCACAGCATGCAGTCTTTGCTTAACAGTATTTATTATCATTTATCTTTACACTGAGCTCATTCTGTCTGCCGGCCTAACTCCGCGACTGTCGAATTGATGAAACTCCGATGCGCGAGACATCCTGAGGGGAAGATACGCAAATGCAATCAAGAACTTTGAGGACGAATCCGTCGATGCGAAAGACACAAAAATGGATAGAATATGACAAATGGGTTTACAGGCTACTTGGCATTCCTCCCAAGCGTACTAATTGCGATATACAGTTAGAGGAGATATAAGAACTAGACGGTCGGAGGCTCGGATGAACTAACCTGTGGAAGAGCTGGCCAATGATGCCCGGCTTGGATTGTTGGTCGGTCATGCTCTGGCGCCGAGCGCTGTTGTTGGCATTTTGGTGATGTTGGGAGAGGCCCTCAAAGGCAGGCATGAAGCCAGAGCTCTAGATAATTGGCACTGTCAGCGGTGTGTTCGGTGGGGATGCGGTGAGCGGGGTGAGAGACTCACTCGACGGCGGGTGCCCTGGTTTGGTGTAGGGTTCTGGGTCTGCTCGGGATTGTTCATGATGGCTAGTGGTACAGGTGCCAGTGGCTATAATTGAATGGTAATTCACTCGCTCAGCACGGCAAGTTTTGATGAGGTGGAATGATTCGGATAGCGATAGAGATGAGAGGGGGAACATTCGGGAGGGGAAGCTCCTTAAGTAGTTGTAGCTCCCATGAGAGAAGACAACGAAAGCCGCCAGCCAGGACAAGCTTTCTGACCATTTGCCGGAGAACCAATGGCACCGGCCAATGGAAGTCCCGGCTCACCACACCAGAATGACACACGCACGTCGAGCTCGATTGACACTACCATATGTCGACTTGTGGCGGGAGTCTCGATCGGCGCTAGGACGGTGTTCCATGTAGAACTCAGCCCATTTTACAGCGAGGGAGAGGCCGATCGATGCCCACGCAAAATGAGACCTGTTTCTGATCCCGGAGATCGAGCAGCGGTTGAGTCAGCCACGACAAATGGACGACAGGTGGTTCGATGTTGTCTATACAAGGCACGAGTGTGTGCACGAGACCATCTTTGCCGGCAGTTGCATACAGTATTCGCCTACTAAGGCAGTGCTAATTGGCCAATATACCCCATCTCAATACTGCAATAGTGACTGCTAGTACAAATCCCCAGTATGCAACCTGCATCGACCCCGAATCCTTCAAGATTAAAGGCCAATGTCTCATCTATGGAG
This sequence comes from Trichoderma sp. CBMAI-0020, assembly GCA_030708095.1. Taxonomy (NCBI): domain Eukaryota; kingdom Fungi; phylum Ascomycota; class Sordariomycetes; order Hypocreales; family Hypocreaceae; genus Trichoderma; species Trichoderma sp. CBMAI-0020. The sequence goes on along the minus strand of JAJNCI010000009.1, from coordinate 1,875,494 downwards.
GGGGAAACCACAGCGAACGTGGAACCACATACTGGCTTAGACAACGACCTGGCGGGCATCTCGCCATGTGTTTGCAATCGGCATCGTTCCCCTGCCCAACTCCTCTTCTGTGGCGCGTTCGGCCATAGCGTCATCGTTCTGTGACGTCGAGGGCTGCCAGCTCGGGCGAGTACAAAGTCCATCATTCCTGGTGTTGTCATTCGCGGTTGCCAATGTACATGTACCGGTCGGCATGGAGCAGCGTGGGGCAGGCGAGACCCTGTTTTGCGGGGGAGGGCCTGCCGTCCGCAACGGAGTACGTACCAAAGGTCCCGCAGGCTGGCGGCCGGATTTAGTGTTAATCCTAAGAAGTGATTGAGATAAGCCACCAGGAACCCCTTGTGTGACGAATAAGCTGCTGTCCATGACTCCACCATGCGCAACCATCACGCACTGCTTGCTGCTGGCCAGACTTGTTAGCCATCTGCCAACCTTCTACCATTCACGCCCGGCGCTCCACAAATCCTGTGACCCTGACGACGATAGAGACTGCTTGGCTGCTTCTTTCCCTAAGCTCGAGCCATCTCTGGGCCTGCTTCGATGCAGAGCAAGCCCCTCAGTTGAGCCGGATGATGATAGGCGACTATGAACAATGATGCCGCGCCTAGGTCTTCCGCGCGGATTCCCGACCGGCTCTCACCACCTGCCATTGGACCCAACAACGACACCAACGATGCGGAAGCAGACGCCCACGGCCGTTCTCGGTCACGGCAGCGCTCGAGGTCTAGCAATGGCCGGCAGCATAAGAGGAGGAGCAAGAAGAAGCAGAATCCAGGACTAGCCAAGAAGCTTGGATTTCTCACACATTTGCTCAAGACGCTTGATCTTGTCATCTTTGCTGAACTGAGTTCTATGTATTATATGGAGTGCGTTGACATGCCTTCCTCCCTCTTGCTATCCCCAAACAGCCCTCATTGGCTTCGTTTAGGAGGAATTCACATACTAATCCGACTCTCTGTGATACAGATGCTCTATGCTCAAGTTCATCCTACGCGCCATACCGCAGTACATGTATCTCTCCCCTAAAGACGAATCCTTCGCTCTGCTCATGCCGGCCACCCATATACACGTTCTTGTGATACTAGTGCCTAATCTACTATGCATGCTGTCGCATCTCTTTGAATCACTTCCTTTGGGACCTGAGTATCATCGAGGCTATCAACATGGGGGGATGATTATCGATTTCGTCGGGCAAATGCCTTCCAGCTATAGACTATACTATCTATTGTTTGATTTGGTCATTCTTGCCATCCAGTCGCTGATGCTTTCGATACACAACCAACGAGAGGGCTTACGAGTTGCGCTCAAGACATTCCGCCCACTTTCCAATCGAGTCTTGGAACCCATCCCAGGACGCTCCCCTGAAGATCTAGACGCGGAAGAGCGAGGAGTTTCACGACATGAATCAGGCGTGACGGTTAACGAGACGGATGAGATTGAGCTGCGGCAGCTTGATAGACCGGGAAATGGTGAAGGGAATGGCGAAGGGGCAGATGAACGCTACGACCGCTCCGAGCAGCTACAGGCTGCTACTGGGGACAACTCAAACGACGAATCACTGAGAACACATTTATCCGACATCATGAGCTCTGGCAACGCCGTGCTTAACGAATATCATGTATTCCATACAATGAAAACCGCCTTGATGAAGACTGGAGGCTCAACTGCCTTGTCTCTCCAGGCTATTGGTTATCGGGCAACAATGGCGAGAATACGGACTCGGCGTCGAGGCGCTACTCTTCGGAATCAAATAACTCGCCCTAGCAACTAGGGCATGTATGTACATATTAATATATACCTACGGAACGGGTAATCCAACTTTTCTCAAACCAAAGCCTCTGCCGACTTGCTATATTTCGCTGTAATTTTCGCCAAATGCCAAAGCAAGATAAGGAGACATGGCATCTTTTCCTATTGATTAATTTATTTAGCTTAGGCGACTTTCCTTCCCACATTACCGACACCAGTGCCCTTGACGGAAACGATAATATCCCCGCTATCGTCTTCCTCAACGTCTCGCAGCCCCCAGCTACTTGCGCCAAACGTCTTGAGATCTCTTGCAAGCTCAACCAATTCCTCAGTACCAAGGATATCTCTGCCAATTCTCAATCTGCCAACATCTTCGGACCCCATAGCCATCAGCGTAAGCACAGAGCCTGCTGATACAGGAGTCACACAGCCGCCCTTTGCGATGGTCTCTAGCAGCTGGTAGGCGCATCTCTTTCCAATATCTTCCGGGACCTCTCCACCAGAAGGCAGCACGACGACGTCTGCAGAGTATATGACACCCACAGAACTGGATTCTGCCACCAAGCTCAGGCCATATCCAATGCCCAGTCTTCGCTTGCTACCTGCTTTATCTCCTGTAGGCACCAGTGGAGCCTGATCGTACTGTGCCGCGATGTGGATGTCCGTGACGAATGGGTTTAGGATCTCACGGGCGGAATGTATCATGCGAGCGTTATTTGAGGCAGACACACCAGTGCAGTAGGCGACTCCTCGTATCTTCCTTACTCGGCCGGGACTTCGGTTGAGATGCAGCGTCTTGGGCAAGCGGACTTGGCTGGCGAAGCGGAGTTCGACGATGCCGCCGCCGCCTTTGCCGCCAGGACCTGCGCAGGAGCGCTGCAGGACTCGGAGCTCAATTCGTGCGGGGGGGATGCCGAACAGCCCAAAGAGGGGGAGGATAGCAGTACGGAACGTGTCGACCGAGACGTCGCCAGTCTCAGTGGAGGATGTGATGACGCCGGGGCCGGAAAACCGCACATTCATATGCGCCTTTGAAAAGGGCGCCAGCAGACACAGTGGCAGCAGGAAGTAGGTGATGCCCCTCGTGCAGGTGACGGGGATGCTGTGCTCGATGACGTCGCCCTCGGCGGCGCCCAGGCCGGCGATTGTGCCCGTGATGAGGCCTGGGTGGTATGTGATTGTGGTGCCGCTGTACGAGATTTGCATGGAGCTGCCGTTGGTGACGGCCTCGAGGAGGCGCAGGAAGGAGACCTCATGGGGCGCGAGGCCGGGGTTCGTAGGCGAGGAGCTTCGGATCTTGGTGATGTGGATGGGACGGCCGGTGAGGGTCGAGATGGTGAGGCGCCGGGCAAAGGACCGGTGGCCGGTGAAGCGGAGGAATTCAGGCGAGGAGCCCGACATTTTTCTTTTTCTTCTTCTTGTCTTTGCCTTCTTCGTTTGTTTTTGATGATTGAAATATATTCCTTTCTTGATTTTGGTGGAAGGGTGGCAACAAAAAGGATCTGGGGGTATAAGTAATGTGAATTTTTTATCTCAAGTTTTTTGGTGTTTGCTTGGAGTTGGAGGAAAATTATTGTTTTCTGCCGGCGAATTGATTTTCTGTGGCTGGAAATGGTAGGCGGTGGATGGCTTTGGGATAGCGCGAAATAACACCCACTAGTCGCTAGTGTATCAAGAGCCTGTCAAAGGTTAATCAATATATGGCAGCTATCAGATACTCTTCTTTGACAAAAAGAAGAAGATAAATTGGGCATTCAAGTGTATGATGATTTAAATAATCCATCACTCAAAGCTATACATTTGTCTTTGGAATATCGTTAGCATCCAAATGGATCTTAATATCGTCTCACGGATCTTGCATGTGCTATCTAAATGCCAAAGTTCAAAGTCAAGTTCATTTTCAACAAAAAAGTACAAAAGCTACATGCAAAATCTCGAATTGACATCCTCCCATCCATATATACAACGCCAACAATGCTCCATGCGCAATTGAACCAGAATCTTCTAGTCTAAGCCTTTGTAAAAGAATCCCGATCTAAGCCCTTTGAGCAATCGAGAATGAATTTGCAGTAAGCCTTTTATTAAATCAACGCCGCGCTTAGAAATATCATTTTTCTATGCCTTGACCATGAAGATCTAGTTTTTTTTGGTTAGCAAATCGATCCTTTCGTAAAGACTAGACAACAAGTGTAATTACCTGTTTTAATGCTTGGGTATCCGCAAAAGCAGCTCGCTTCTGGGCAATAAATCGTGCTCTGGAAAAGTTGCGGCTCAATGGTGTTGATGTGCCTGTGCTTATCGGGGTGGCCGTCCCAGAACGCGATACGGAAGGAGCCGTGTCGGGCATCTCTGTGTCGGATGTGTCTGCATCCTTCTTCTTCTTTTTCTTCTTGTCCTTGTCCTTCTTTTCTTTCTTCTCCTTCTTCTCCTTTTTGTCCTTCTTAGAGCTCTTTACCTTCTCTGAGCTGCTATTTGACGATGATGGGTTCTCCACTGTGTCGTCGGATTCTGCACCGTCTTCACTAGCCTTGTCTTTCTTCGACTTCTTCTTTTCCTTCTTCTCTTTCTTCTCTTTCTTTTCCCTCTTCTTCTCCTTCTTCTTGGCCTTTTCTGAGTCACTGGATTCGGTGGACTCGGATTTTGCCAACTTCTTAGCCTTTCGCTCCTCTTTTCGCTGCTTCTTCTTCTTCTTTTCGTCGTCTTCATCTGCCGACTCCTCCTCCTCGCCTTTCAGCGCTTCAGCTTTTCTCTTTTTGGATTTCTTGTTGTCTGTTTCAGAAGAACTCTCTGATTCATTTGACTTGTCATTCTCCTCTTCCATCACATCGCCGACCAGCAGACCTCCTCGCACGAATCTCATTGGACCCCATTTCTGCTCGACATAGGCGTGCATCTTGACCTGAAGTCTGGCTTGCTGCTTCTCTTCCACTTCGGCTTCGGATTTTCCATTCAGACGGCTCAATAGGTCGGAGAAGACGTCGAGACCGGTGACTTCGTCCTCCTTGGACTTGCTATAGCCGAGACCCTTCATGTCATCTTTGAGCGAGACTCGGATGTATGACGCATTCGCAGCGGTGTGGAACTCGGAGTGTGCTGAGTCTTTGGCTCCCAGGAACTGGCCGGGTTCCCAGCCTTGCGACCGCAGCATCTTCTGGCCGAACGTGGTGGTGTCGCGAGTCCATCTTGTGTTGTTGGGATCGTGCTGGATTTTCCGGCGCCTGAATTGGTATTAGCGACTGTTTTCGACAATCACGTTGTCCAGAAACAGCTTACGTCCTTGACTCAGCAAGCAGCCCCATTGTGTTGACTTTGTGGGAGAGCAGACGGCTCCCTTCGCTTCCTGTATGTTAGAAGTGTATGATTCTGCGCACTCAAGCCTCGAAACTATTGCGAAGATTGGGCTGGCAAAAAAATATTAAAGCGGGGTAGGCGGCCTTATCGCGCGCTATAATTGGCTGGAGAAGCAAGTGCTGTCTGGCTTGGCCAAAATGGACTTGGAAGAGCCTAGGAACGTCGAAGGCGGCGGGAGTGCCCCTGTAAATCCTCGTTAGCATATGGCTATGTGCTGGAAAAAGTTAACCTTGAATCCTTCTGAATGCAAGATGAACTTGTGCAAACTTCTGTTTACTATTTGCTAATGATACATGGCCTCTTTAGACGGAGACCATTTATAATTCTATTACATCACTGAGATACTAGGTTCCTGAGGTCGCACGCATTTCTAAAAACTCACATCTCATGATGAAGCTGTGCGATTACCTCAACTTTCATGATATTTCAATTCTCATCATAGTATGTCTCTGGCGATTTTTTCTCCCCGTTACAATATACAACTTGTCTCTTAGTTTATTATCATTCGTTTGCTCTGGTGCATGGTTTAAATGATGTACATATCTGAAAGATGCGCTGTTCAAAATTCCAAAATAGAAAAACAAGGGGGGGGGGGGGGGGGGGGGGGTCTTTGAGACTTACTGCAGAAACAACCACTTGATAATCGAAGAACTTGTACAAGTCCTTTGAGGTGAGCAGTGAGAGTGGTGCCAAATTATTAGCTATTTTTGCGCTTATATGGGTAAGCAGTTGTCTGCAATGGCTGGCGAGGAGGCTCTGATGATTTACAGCATTTGTAATCTCCCCCGAGGCCTTACCACCTAAAAGAGTTCATGACCTATTTTAGACACATCTGCAGCCCCAATGTCCGATGAGATCTATCTGCATACTTGTGCAGCTTTGTACGTATAGAAATACCTATCTCTCTACTCTTCACAGCAATTTCTTTCTCCCCCGAGGCCATGCCACTAAAAAAGCCTTTGTAACTTTACTATGTTGGTGAAATGTCGTGAATTCTCGCGTATAAGATGATCTACTCATTGAAAATGGCAAAAATACCCGTAACACAAAGCTGACCAACAACTGTTCTAGGCTTTCAATATGCTCGTCATCTTGCTTGAAACATTTGGTGGATATTGACTCGCAACTCTTAAGGAGAAATGTCACCAAGGTGGGTAGGATGAACAGCTTTTCTGGGCCCGTTCAAGGAGGCTGAAACGATGCGCAGGCAAATGGTTCCACGCAAGGCATGGTAGTCACGCAATGATGGACACCGACGACGTATACCTGGCCGAAGGAGTTTGAATGTCCGATGCCCGTGATGGCGTAGCCTAACATTTCATTTTGAGCTGCTAAGCTTAACCCACGGGCTACAATCAATGGCTTGAATGGAGGCTAAATGGATACAACCCGCTGAGGTAATCCTCCGATGGCTGGGGGAGGATTGCTCATAAAGTCGTGCCGCCGGTACTAAACCGCCGCTGCGTATTACGTGCCCTGTACGCGTATCTCGGCAGTGTTTTACGATGGAGTCGCCATTTAGACCGATCGCATAAGGTGAGGGTCCAGAGAGCTGTATAGTACTAGTATTAGTACTCGTAGCAGCACATGTTACATATTTGAGGCAAATAGCTATTTCTGCCATCAGTAGTTACTATCACATTACACATGCAAAAGATAGTCATTCTCGTCATGCGCCCGAAATTCTCGTAGTTTTTCAGCAATCAGCCATTCTTCAGTGCCCTTTCTGGGGTTCGCACGGCATGCGTCAAAGGCGCGCTTTAATAGGACAATCTGCAAAGCGCCGATCTCTTAGCGGGCCTACGGGGGGGACCGCATTTGATGTTCACGCGCCTGGGCTCCCTAGTAAGGAAGAGAGAAAAGAGAGAATAACGCTCGACTCGCTGCTGACCCGCTCTCGAAGCTGATCGTCGTCCATTGGGCTTCACATGCCGGGCCGTGTGGCCTTTGGGTTGGTCCAGAAGGCTTCGCCGTTGCTAGTTTGTATGTATTAGCGAGCGGCGCTAAAGCCGAGATTAACACTGGAGCCTGGACATCGATTTCAAGGAACTGCCATGTTGGTGTTTGTAGAATTTGATGGCTGTGGACTTGATAAACGTTGAAGAAGTGGAGGCGGTAGGGGGTCTTTTCCTTGGTGAGTGACATCAATATTTGACCGCTGAAAGGAGAATTCTACTTTCTTGGCTTGGGATGTCGGTTCAGGTACTATAAGAAGAGTTCATGTATTTCCACATTAAGCACAATACCTAGAGTCAAAAAGCTTTCAAGATTCCCTGTCTTTTTCATCGCAGTTTCTTGGAAATCGTATAACCATGCCAGAAAAGCTTCTTTTGTCTAGGTATCAGAGATTGTTCCTCAAATCTCGGCATAATCCTCCAAAATGACACATCGTCTCGCGTCATAGCTGCGGCTTAGCATAATTCTGTCATGGAGAGATGGCTGCTTTGCACTTTACAGAAAATGAAATCCGATTTCCGGATCAATTATGCTCATATCACGGAGACGGAGTATGTACTTTGTACAGGCAAGGGCGCATTCCCGGCATTCAGCACAGTTCCCACCTTGTCTCGTTGTGGGTAGCCACGATAACAATGGCGCGGCTTCTAGCCTGTGGGTAATGACATACTACTGTTTTGAGCTTTGAGTAGTGGTGCGGGATTTGAACAAACAATCATTCCCGTCTCCTGAGAGCTCTTCCAAGGGGGTTGTTGCAAATCCCGTGTCGTTGGAGGCTTTACAGCTCCATCTTTACGTTGCGCTCAGTCTCTCTCCAGAGGCAAAGGATCAACATACCAGGGCTCTCCCAGATATGACTTGACGCAGCAAAGGCTGAGTATGAGATGCCTAGTTGAAGTAGAGGTATTCTTCGTCATCTACCCTCCAGAAGAAGCTTAGCAAATGCAAACCACTCGGTAGATAGCCAAGTGCACAGCTAGCCTGATACTAAATAGGTAACTTGAGATCATGAGCACAACAAAGAGGGTCCGGGGTCTGTATGGGGCCCAGCATTTCAGCGAATCTGATTGCTTCTTTGCATACGCGTGTTCGTAGACCGCAGCTAGATCCTATCATATCCTCCCTTGTCTGCTGTATGCCTGCTAGTGACTGACCATGGATACTGGCAAGAAAGGAAGCCATCGCCATAAACGTATGCGCTCGTGGCTTTTAATGGTGGAACAACGGCGACCCCTATCTCTGATCATTACTTGTCATGGCCATGCGATGGATCTATATTTGCATGTAACTCATAATAAACGCTCTGGCTTTTGGTGTGGATCCTCCAACTCACACCCTGGGTTCAAGCCTCCATGTCCATCACTTTCCAGCTAATAATGACTCGAGCTGGGGTCCTTTTTGGCCGATCTCTCCATAACTTCTTTTTCTCTTTATCCCGTCTCTTTCTTCAATCTTCCTTTCTCTTCGTTTGTCCTATCCTTGGATCTGGCGTTTGTGATAGTCACTTGGTTGTATGCCGCCTCTTTGAAGCTTCAACTCTTTGGGGCTGTTACTTCCGTCTCCTTTTGTATATATCCGGCTCTCTTCTCTTCTTATCTTGCTTGATAACCAGCTGCAGAAATAATGGGCTTCTTGACCTGGTGCTCCCGCTGCGCAGGCGGCTTGAGCATGCTGGCATTGGTCGGCCTTTCGTACTATGTTATATCTCGAGAATCAGTCATTGAAAACTACGGATTCATTCTATACAGAGGTGCAAATACCAAGGAGGGAAGCCATTCTTCCAAAATCACCACCGCTGGCGCTGGTATATGGACTTTTGTCTTCGCCTACTATTGCCTCTTGATTCATTTCATGGTTGCGCTGTTCCCTATTCGAGCTTGCTGGTCCATTTGGAGCATTACAAAGTCACTTAGACAATCTGCGCAAAGCAGAGCCGTGCAAAGTTACAAAGCCGCGGGCCTTCGCCGCCAAAGTTCTGCGTCTTCGATTACCAGCTCCGAGACGTTATCTTCTAGCGACAGCGACAATGTTTTTTCGACGGCAAGCGAGCTCACTGATTCCGAATCCGAACTCTCCACCGAAGGCAAAGATGGCGTCCAGAGCGGCCCTATCATCCACGCCATCGTCATCCCCAACTACAAAGAAGAAGTGGAAACTCTTAGAGAGACTCTAGACGTCTTGGCTTCTCATTCTCAAGCCCAAAGTTGCTACGATGTAAGTTAAAAGTAATTTCTTAGTCACTCACTTGTCACTACGCATGGAGTCATTATGCGACATGACTGGCGAGATGCTAATCGGCCATACACTGCTTCAAGGTCTACCTTGGTATGGAACTGCGAGAGACTGGCGGCGAATCAAAGGCTTTGAGCCTCGTCCAGCGTTATATCAAAAAGTTTCGATCCGTCGATTATATGCTGCATCCGGCAGATATTCCTGGCGAAGCTGCCGGTAAGGGCAGCAACTTGGCTTGGGCGGCGCGCAAGCTCAGTTCCAACTATACAATGTCTGTCCGCAAGAATGTCATTGTTACCGGAATTGATGGTAAGTTATAACTGCCCATCGAATATCGGCACTTGTTTTATACAACTGAGTGATTTTATTAATCACATCTATAGCGGATAGCCACCTTTCACCGCGATACTTTGCCCAAATCTCCAACATGCATGCCGTCTACCCAGAGACTGCTCCCACCACTCTGTATGCCGCCCCTATAATCTTCGACCGAAATGCCCACAACGTCAATGCCTTTGTTCGCGTTGCCGATATTCTCTGGTGCGCCGCCGGAATGTCTGGTCTGTACAGCAGCTCTGTCATTGCCCCTCCCACATCTGTATACTCCCTGCCTCTTCAGCTTGTTGATCGTGTCGGCGGTTGGGACTGTGACTCGGATGCCATTGGAGAAGATTTACACATGTTTGTCAAATGCTTCTTCGCTCTGAACGGCCATCTTACCTGCCGCACAGTGCTCAGCCCCGTCAGCCAGACCAACGTGTCTGGAGGTGGGAAAGGCGGCATTCGAGGCGCTCTCTTGGACGTCAAGGCCCGTTATAAGCAGGCAATTCGACACATGTGGGGAGCCCTAGACAGCGGATTCGCGATGCGTAAGGCTGCTGAGATGTGGAAAGACAGAAAGCACACCTCCAGAGCTTTCCGTCCCTTGCACAAGACTTGCCGTGGCGATAGCCTTGATGGGTATTTCCCCGAGGCTCAGCTTGAGGCAGGCTCCGAAGCTCCAGCCGAGAATGACGCATTCTCTGATATCACGAGAGACACGTTGAAAGAGCCCCACTGGGAACACATTTACTACATGGCGCACCGTCTGTTCGAAGCTCACTTTCTCCCTCTTCACATGATGATCCTGGTGGTCGCATCTGCTCTGTACGCATTTGTTACAAAAGGTGGCGAAGATCCCAACAATCTATCCTGGGTCTTTTCGGCTTGCAACGTTCTTCGGCCCCTTGGATTCCTGGAGATTGCCGTCTATATGCTCATCTACGAGAGTTACCACCGCGTTTGTGTGCGCGCTCGCGAGAGGGACATGATCCAAGCTGGGTTAGCCGACGGCATGTGCTTTTCTCATCGCTCTCTGAAGCAGAATTGCATCGATTATTTTCTGGTACCCGTGGCGGCTCTTTTATATGGCACCTTGCCGTGCGCCCAAGCGGAAATATCGCACTTTTGGACGGCCGACCTGGAATATGCTGTTAGCAAGAAAGCTGTACGACAGCGAGCCAAGTCTGTGACTGTTGAAGATGTCGTATAAGCGTTGAATAATGATGGGATGCTGGAGTATTCGCCTGGCGTTTGCGTTATGTGTCAGTCTTGGAAAAGAAATTATGAATATGCAAGCAATGTTTCGTCAAATTTATTGTTGGATTGACTTGTTTAAAGGCTATAGAATAATCTCGAAAGAAGAAGTGTGGAGTTCAATGGAAGTATATGCGCCAACACGACCGCGGATATCTATATGATGGAAGAGAAATAGTGATAATCTACATAATCTAACAATTGAGCCTTATATCTGCCTAAGCAAAGGTCTTCTATAGCATATATCTTATTTGAACAGATAGTTAATACCCTAGAATGAAAGCAAGATACTAAGAATGAGACCCAATAGACGAATATTATTATCTCTTATTTATATGTGCTTCTTGAATCATGTTTATTCTTTGAATGATGCTTTTACTAAATTAAAAGTATTGTTAATTAACCTTGGAGTGCAAAAACGTCTCTTTTGTTTTGGAGATGCCACTAATGCATAGTTGCCGAGTTGCTGCATCTGCAAATGCCTGCAGAGTTGGAGATTAGTGGGGCCTGTGAGTCTGGCGGCGAAACAGATGCGAATCTAACGTCTCAGCCAATCAATGAACGGTGCCTGGATACGCGAGATATGCTTCAATGCAACATTCAATTCGCTCTTGTAAGAGGAGAGATGATTTTGCCCGGATTAAGTACACGGGAGTGGATGACTGGTGCCCAAATCGGCAGGGGAAGTTAGCGGGCACTTTAGGACAAGAGTTTGTTATTTCCCATGGAGGGATTGTTTTTGCTTCTTATTGTGACTCTGAAGTCTTCCAACTAATTGATTGTAGGTTATAAACAATGGATCTTGGAAGGCGTATGTATATTTAGATACTCTTTCTGCCCAACGGCTCAAGATTGGAGTCGTGGAAATGGCCTCGTAGAACAGCTCCGCTATTTCGTATCACTTAATGTAGTAGAGATGAACCCTGAAAACGAATAACTATGGCGAAAAGTAAGCTGGGTAGCTCATTTTCTAAATGGAAGAAAAAGAGTGACTATTTGAAGAAAGGACTCAAAAGGATATATGTGCAAGTGCCAGTTTTTACTCAAGAACGAAAAGTGGATTTCTTATATGTGGAAGAGCATAGGTACTATTAGCCTAAATGGCGAGAAAAGCCGAGCACCAATCACTCTAAGACGAATATAATGGTAAATGTAGTAGAGTAGCGAATTGATAGTAGGTATCCAAAGATGTTTATAGGAGTTGCATGGTGCGCACGAGACACGGCGCAGAGTAGAAGACGCATGGCCAGATTAAAATCAGTATGAGATCTTTTTTAGTGAGAAGATGAAACACGTATTGTAAGGTTTACATATCATACCATGAACAGGCATCGAATTCACCAATAAATACATGCATAGAAGATGCGCAATCCATCTAACACGCGACCAGCTTTGACTTATCACGATAGCCCAGATTAGGTAGAATGGCGTAGGGATCCGCTGCCATGCATAAGAGGCTCCACCTGGGCGGGGTTGGTTGCTGAGCCAGCGACACAGATATCGATAAGCGCCTTATCGTGTCATTCTATTGGCCAGCATTGCCAGGTGGAGACATCTGGTTAGATGGCTGAACGGAGAAGAAAAAAAAAAAGAACGACTAAGAAATTTTTTGAGCTTCTCGCCTCTCTTTTTTCCCTTTCTTCGACGCGATCCTCCAGACTCCGGAACACGCAGAGCCACATTCTCTCAAGAGTTTCTTTTCTGGCTTTTATTTGCAGCCTCTCTTTTGAACCACAATTGTAATAGCGAATCAACGAAATTTAACATTTCCATCACAATGGCTGCTGTTCCTGGTCCCGTTTATGGCCTTGAGGTCCCGGCTGGGGAGATCTTGATCCCGGCCAACTTGGAATTCCCTGCTTCTGTATGCTTCTTCCCTCTACTCCTCTGGCTGCCAGTTCTTTAGAGTGTTCTCATTGAGATTGAGCTTTATGCGACATGAAGCGCTCATGCCAGCGCTTGATCGAAACGATTCCACCAAAAAAAGAAAAGGCAGCAATGGAAGACTTTCTAGTTTTGTCCAGTGAATGCTAATCATTGATTTTTCATATCACAGTTCCGTATCACCATGGCCGCTTTGGACCCTACTGAGGAGCCCGATGTTGATGATTCCAAGAACGTCCCCTCCATCCCTCGGTCAACTCTGCGTCTGGTCAAGCGCGCTTTCTCCAGCTACAACGACGAGTACAACGAGGACGAGGACGATGAGCTCAGTGAGCAATACATGAGTGCTCTTCTCGGAGGCTCTGATGACGAGGATGAAGAGGCCAATGGTGGCCCTAGCGACCTCTCTAAGGCTAAGAAGCAGAAGCAGGCCGCTGCCATCAAGAAGCTTCTGGAGGCTGCCAATGGCGTTGGCTCTGACGACGAGGAGATGGAGGATGCTGAGGCCAAGCCCAAGAAGGGCAAGAAGGCCGCCCCTAGCGCCAAGGGCAAGGGCAAGGCTGTTGTGGAAGAGGAAGAAGACTCTGAGGAGGAGGAGGACTCTGAGGAGGACGACGACAGCGAGGCAGGCGATCTTGAGAACTTTGTTGTCTGCACTCTCGATACTGAGCGGGTAAGCTTGACGGATTATGAACTTCATTCGTACCATATACTAACACCCGATATAGAACTACCAGCAGCCTCTGGATATCACTGTCAACCAAGGCGAGAAGGTTTTCTTCGTTGTCTCAGGCACACACACTGTTTACCTCACTGGCAACTACATCATGGACGATATGGAGGGAGACGAAGATGAGGATGAAGATGACTACGACTTGTCTCCTGACGAGCTGGAATACGGCCTGGGGGAGGATGAGAGCGAAGAGGAAAGTGACGACCTCGACGACGTTGAGGATCCTCGTGTCACCGAGGTCGAGTCCGACGAGGAAGTCCCCAAGCTGGTTCCTACCGACAGCAAGAAGGGCAAGAACAAGCGTTCTGCCGAAGAAGCCGAGGGCCTTGATGAGCTGATTTCCAAGGCTTCCGAGTCCAAGCTCTCCAAGAAGCAGCAGAAGAAGCTCAAGAACAACAAGGGTGAGGCTGTTGCCGCCGAGGAGAAGGATGAGACCAAGAAGGACGCCAAGAAGGTCCAGTTCGCCAAGAACCTCGAGCAGGGCCCCACTGGATCAACCAAGCCGGCCGGCAAGTCTTCTCTCGGTGTTAAGAATGTCCAGGGCGTTACTATCGATGACCGCACAATCGGCAAGGGCCGCACCGTCAAGAACGGCGACACCGTTGGTGTCCGCTACATTGGAAAGCTCCAGAACGGACAGCAGTTTGATGGTATGTTTCGTCCATGATTACGTATGACAGTATACATGGCAGCTAACTTGATGTTTCTTACAGCCAACAAGAAGGGCAAGCCCTTCTCCTTCAAGATTGGCAGGGGCCAGGTCATTAAGGGCTGGGACGTCGGTATTGTCGGCATGGCTATCGGCGGTGAACGACGACTGACCATTCCTGCTCACCTGGCTTACGGCTCCAAGAGCCTGCCTGGCATTCCTGCCAACAGCCAGCTGACTTTCGACGTCAAGCTCCTGGAGATCAAATAAGTCAAGAGTCAAAAGTCGATTTTAAACTTGGGACCGGCGTTGGATGATTTCTGCGGCTGCGTATATTAATTCTTCATCTCTACCCGAAGCTGGACATGGTTCAATATAATTTGGCGTTTCCTTTCAACTGCCGCTCGAGGACAAAAGCGCCTGGAGCTGTAGGCTGGTGTAAGAGGCGTGAGGGATTGGGCGATGTCACACCCGATATGGCATGCGGGTCCAGGTGTGATTAGCACGGGTGATGATCTGGGATTGTTTGAAAGATGGGAACATTATGCGAAATGGGTAAATGTTAGCCCTTGCATTATATATTGCAGCCGTTACTAAAAGAATTGGGACGGCTCTGCTATGGTTCGATGAAGGCGATTTAGACGTCTATACGGTACAATATATCACTATAACATTATCAACAAGCTTCTTGTTGCTCTCGTCTCTTGGCTTTCTCATAGTAACCTGTCATGTTTGATAGCTATAGCGTTTATGTATTTATGCACTAGAACGAGAGAGAACTGCTGAAATCTCTAGATGCGAGCTCTCTTATCGATTTGGCTTTTTTTATATAGGTAAGCTGCGAAAAGAGCGATCGACATACCCATAAACACGGAAAGAGCGTGTGATAAGATGGACAGCTCCTTATTTAGTCCCCTGCCGCTCTTTTCTCACACTTTCAACTCTCTTCATCTTCAATTCTCTCCTTTTCTTCCCACCGCGTCTCCCGTCAATATTTGCGACGCCGGTTCTCGTTCATTCATTAAATGCTAGATTTTATATCAACAAGAAAAAGAAAAAAAATACAACCCACGGAGTCTATCTTCATACTCTTCTCTTTCTTTTTATTCGGGGGATTGTGCCCGGTTCATTCATAACCATCTAACAGAATGCTACCTCGACATCACAATGGCCAACGAACTTATCCAGTATTGGACTCTGTGCCAAATAGTCCGAATGAATCCTCTGCCGCCTCGAATCGGCCTCCATCGGGTGGCATAGAAGGCCATTTAAGCTCCGATATCTTGAACCTTCATCGCAAGGGCTCAAAAGTATGGTCTGAACTTCGGGGCAAGCTGATGGCAAGGGTGGGGAAGAATAGTCATGGTAATTGTCGATCCTCTGCACTGCCCTCATACTTCTTATAACATGGTTTGGTTGGTGCTGATATCTTTACAGGCTCACAAAACTCTGCTACCCCTGACTGGTATCCAACCGAGGCTTTTCGGTCCTTGAATATCGGGAAAACGAATCTGGCCGGCGCCACTTCCAGCAACGATGCCTCGGCACCACCAAAGGTAAAAGGGGCAAAAGTCTTCCCGGTGGCGAATGGCCTCATGCAAAAACTACGGCACAACAATCAAAAATTTCCTCTGCGCGATGCTGTTACGGCCTGCGACTCTCCACCACAGCAAAGAGATTTGGTATCAAGTCTGCCCAGTGTTGCGGAATCTGATATTTCCAGCGATAGAGATGAGATGTGGTCGCCCACACACAGCAGCAGACTGACTGGCCTGGAAGATACTTCAACAAGGAAAACATCATTGGATTCCCGCGTCTCCAGCTCGCCTTCAGCGAAAGGTGGAAGTCCAAGAAGGAAGCTCAGCCGTCGGAGCCGTTGGACCAGATCAAGCCCCGAGGCAGCAGGCTTGGGGACTATCGAAGAGTCGACGACAGACAAGCCAAAGCCAACTATATTGACGGTAGAAAAAGCGGCAGCGGCCAAAATATACCTGGAGACTTATTTTAATGAGCTCTGCAGCGAAGCGTATCGCCGCTCTCTCCGGCGCCAGCAGTTCCATCAAGAGCTCTTTCGCAGTGCATATATGATGCCTAGCAGCAATAGCCTTACCTACGAAACTTTCTATTACCGGGAGAGCTGTCGCCTAAGAGATATACGAATTTTGAAGTCCAAGTGCACAATTCAAGCCAAGCTGCAAAATGCAAGCACCTGTGCGTCAAAATACGAGTTTCTCAAAATACTGGGCAAGGGTAGTTTTGGAGTTGTCAAGCTAGTACGTGAGAGGTCAGACTCATCATACTCTTACCCAAGTCGAGTTTTTGCAATGAAGGTCATACGAAAATCGGACATGCTTCGGAGCAGCCAGGAGGGACATCTCCGCGCCGAGAGGGACTTTCTTGTTTCTTACGAAGGATCAAGCTGGTGAGTCCCTTGTCTTTCCATGATCTTTTCCTTTTGGCGCATGTGTTTTGAGCCCGCTCCTTTAAAACTTACTATAATTTCTTGACAGGGTGGTGCCACTGATTGCGAGCTTCGATGACCTGTCAAATCTATATCTCGTCATGGAGTATATGCCCGGCGGAGACTTCTTGGGCTTGTTGATCCGCGAAAACATACTACACGAGGCTGTGGCATGTTTCTACATTGCCGAGATGATATTGGCCGTCGAAGAAGCTCATCGTCTTGGTTTCATTCACCGCGACATCAAGCCTGATAATTTTCTAATATCCAGCTCTGGACATCTCAAAATCTCTGATTTTGGGCTCGCATTTGACGGGCAATGGCCTCATGACGCATCGTATTACAACTACCATAGGTACTCACTTCTACGGAAATTGAATATTGATGCTAAAGGAGATGAGAAGGACCAAGAAGAAAATAAAGGCAACCAAGAGCGGGCCGAGAAAGCACGCGCTCTGATAGGTGACTTTGAGCGGCATGATGAGCAGAGCTTAGGAAGCGACCAGGACCTTGGTACTCTCTTGGAATGGAGACACAGATGCGGCAACCGTACGAGAGCAAATTCTGTCGTTGGCACAAGCCAGTATATGGCGCCCGAGGTGATCCAAGCACAAAACTATCAAACGTACTATGACGGGAGGTGCGACTAGTAGAGCATTGGCATCATTCTCTTCGAGTGCCTCTATGGACACACGCCTTTTTTGTCGGACGAAGGGAGGAAGCCCACAAAACAAAACATCCTAGTAAGCAGATTTGATCTAGAATCACACACATGACGCATTGAACATTGTTACTCATGAATTGTTAAAGGCCCACAAGGAAAAGTTTCGGTTTCCCGTGAGACCATTCGTCACCGATAAATGTAAAGACTTGATCTACCGCTTGATCCAGGACAAGGAGGTTCGCCTCTGCTCCAAGCGGTACCAAATGCTCGATCAAAGCCAGCCGGGAATAGGGACACGGACGGACAGATATGGCCGATATGTTTTCCCTAATGATGCTGAGGATATCAAAGCGCATAGGTTCTTCAAGCCTATTCCATGGGATACGATACAGAACATTACGCCACCCTTTATCCCACACATCAATAGCCTTGAGGACAGTCACTACTTTGATGAATCTGAGCCTCTTGACGATTGGATAGAATCGGCAACGGAAAGACCCGGGCTCACAGACGAAGAAGTCCGATGGGTTCTACGAGCGTATGGTATGGCCGTACAAAATGTGGCAATTCGCTTGATCAACGCGCCATTTGACTCGGGCGCCCTTCGCAGCAGAGATTTGGAAATCGACTCAATGAGTGCTTTTGACGACGAGGAGAAGGAGTTGCTAAAGAGATTTACGAGGGAATACGGGCGGAGAGTGCCCAAGCGACCAAGGGACATTATTCTACGAGATGAGAATATGAAGGAGACGGCCATGATGGTGAGGAAACAGAGCGCCTTTATGGGTTATGCATGGCATAGCGTGAGGCGGATGACCTACTGATGCCTAGATTAATGAACTGAAGCCCTGAGTTAGAGGACGAGCCTTGATCAGCGTAAGAAGAAGAAATGAGAAAATGAAAGAAGAAATCATATAGCAGGTTTAATGAATAGAATAGAATTAACTGTATTGATTCAGGAAGTGATTATCCAATATACTCACAGTATCTATAGCCGAGGGCCTTGCACTCTTTCCCGTTGGCATTAGCTGTCGCATGGCTCTAATTTTCAATATTCGGCTCTATTAACTCGTATTTTATGGCTTGTCCTTAAATATACAAGGTTGTCTTATTTCTTGTATCCAGAAGTTGTGAAGTATATCATAAATGAGAATATTTACCTTGAGTCTCGTGATACCTAGAAAAGGCAGGAATGCTAGATATAATTGAATGCATTTCACGGACAGGGTTGCTTTTGAGATAATGCCACACCTATACATTGGCAGTTTGTGGCTTCTCCGCGTCTACTGGCAAAAGAAACGACCTGGCAGTACGAATCTCCCATTCAAACTCCCTAAGGGCGCGAATCTCGGACCAGAAGAAGAGGAGGGCGAGCAAGCCGTCGACAACGCCCGTGGCAAGGCCCAGGCTGGCGACGAGCATAAGGATAAAGGCCACAAAGTTGCGCGAGCTCCACCACACGGCGACGAGGCAGCCGATCCAGACGAGCACGGAGGCGTAGAAGTGGATGCCTCGCCAGAAGCGCTGGCCGACCTCGCGCGCCATGTACCAGTCCGTCATGGCGAGGATTTCGTCGTAGTCGGAGAGGGTCAGGGGCTGGGTGTCGTCGAGAATGGGGCCGTTCGAGGGGGTTTGCTGTGGTAGCTGGGCGTCGAGGTCGGGCATGGGGGACGAGGGTGAGTGTTGGTGCAGTTTGAGGATGGCGGAGGCGGCGAAGTGGTCGGACAGCGAGACGTTGAGCTCGGGATGGCGCTGGGTCATTTCGACGGATGCCGAGTGGACGACCCAGCCGCGGGATGAAGCATCGTCGGGCTGGAAGCGTCCGGTGGTGGCAAAGACGTAGTCGAGGCGCTTCCCGCGAGGATCAGGGCTGTCCGGATCGACGGGCGAGGGCTCCATCCTGAGCTTCTTCTGGGCGCTCTTTGACCAGCGCCAGGTGTTGTAGAGGCCGTCGCTGGTCGAGCCGTTGAACTTGATGTTGTAGCCGGCCGTCGGCACGGGGCGGCCTCTCGCCTTCTCCACGGGGTCGTCTGCGGTGCCGAGCGAGCTGTCCGGGTGGAGGACGCGCCAGGTGTCCTTGAGGGGCGTGCGGGCGGTGATGATGCGGTGCGGCAGCGAGCGCGGCGTCATGTTGAAGTCGCCGAGGGCGACGACGAGGCGGCCGGACAGCGAGGCGGCGCGGAGCAGCTTTGAGATTTCCCAGGCCTGGGCGGTGCGGTGGCAGAGGTAGGTGTCGCCGGGGCCGCTCTCGTAGGGGGCGTGTGTCTGGGAGGTTGTTAGCGGTTTGGTGTTTAGTTGAAGATGCTCATATGTGTGTAGATACAACTCACATGCGTATTAAACACTTCCACCACGTCATTCGCCCCCGGGCCGTATCGCACTCCCGCAACGGCCACGCCTTTACCGACATACCAGTCGCCTCTCCAGAAGGCCGTCGGCCGCCCGTTGAGCGGATACCGGAACATGGAGCTCGACTCGACGGGCCACCGGCTCAGCAGCGCCAGGCCGCCGCCAAACGCGCCGCTGTTGTAGAACTTGCCATAGGGCAGCATCTCCGCCGTGGCCCTGCAGATGGCGCGGTAGTCGTCGCGCGTCCAGCACTCCTGCAGACAGACAATGTCCGGCGGGGGGTCCAGCAGGGCCAGCTGGCGGCCAATCTCGGCGAGGCGCGGCGTGCGCAGGTCCGAGATGAAGAGCAGGCCCCAGCAGTTGAGCGAGACGAGGCGGATCTGCGTGACGGGGCCTTGCGAGGCTGCGTCGGAGGCCATGGCGAGGCTGAGGGGTGAAGATGCTGGTGATGCTTCTGACGAGGCTGAGAGCCTGACCCAGTGGGGCTAGCGTGATGACAATGCAGTCAATTGAGAGCCCTGTGTGTATCTGGAGATTTGAAAAGTGTCAATCGTGTGCGTATCTGTCATCAGCTGAAACGATGCATGGCTGTGGTGATGATGGCAGCATCAAGTTTGTCAGGCTGCAGTGCCCAAAGTGACGACTGTCGGCAGGGTGCATTTTAGAGTTAGGTCGCAAAAGGAGCTGACGGTGGCTTTTGTGAATTACCCCCAGACCATCTCTCCATATACCACCATGCTGTCAATAAATGTGCATTCTCGTCACAAGAGACAAGGACGAGTTTCTGTTATAGAAATCAGGTTGCACCATGATCTTGACCATCTAGGCAATTCCTGACAAGAACGGTAGCACAGATCAAATTGGACCCCTACTTTGGCGGGACAGAATGATTCAAGCGGGGGCGGCTCCAGTTAAGTCTCGGGAAAAGTTGCCCGCCCAGCCCAAAAACTAACCAAACATTGGCAACTTTATTCCTGAAAAGGGTGAAATGCCAAACCCGACTTTCCATCCTTTATAAATCGGAACTTGCGAAACGTTCATGACAAATGCGCTTAACCCATGGCTCAAAATCAAAAAGTGCAAGAGTCCATATACACGTATAAGTGCAGCGTTGCTTATCAATCTTTGGAATGTTATTTTTTTTCTTCTTCCCTTATAGGGCTTTATAGAGTGATGTTGGAGTGGAGATGGCGTGTAAGTCGTCAACGGATGGAAGATGCAAGATATGGCAAGGTCTAGCTGCTTAGATGCCGCGCGCTTGATCGTGACGGCCGTCCACGAGCTTGGAAAGAAGAGAAGCTCCTGTTGCTGTGGAGCATGAGGTGCTATGGAAGCATCCCGCTTATATATAACCATACAATGCCTCTTCTATAACAGAGAATAATGTATCCGTCCAGAACCTGCCTTTATTCCCACAAGCCATTCTCTTCGAACTTGTAAACTACAAACTCTTGCCCCCCCCCCCCCCCCCCCCCAAATCACACTTCGTCCAACATGCCCGAAACCGTCGAAATCGCCATCGTCAGCTTCTCAGACTCCCCCTCCCCTCCCCAATCCTGGCTCAACAACCTCAAGACCTTTGCCTCAACCCCGGGCCTCATCGCCCTCTACTTTGGCCAGCAGATCGAGCACCCCGACAAATACACCTGGGTCGCCCGCTGGACCGGCCAGTCCGCCATCGACGGCTTCCACAACAGCCCCGGCTTCCAATCCTGGGCCGACGTCTACGCCGCGCCGCTCGCCACCAGCGTCATCAAGACCACGCAGGAAACGACGGGCGAGCCGAGCATCCCTCTGGACTCGCCCTGTACGGAGTTCTTCATCAACCATGGCGCCAGTGACGACTTCCACAAGGCGCGGCTGGATCCCTTTATCCAGAAACTCGTGGATGCGAAGCTGCCGGGCTTGATTGGCGGTTCGACGGGCGAGTACAAGACGGTCATCAGCGTCAACGAGGAGGTGCCGGAGCAGAAGGAGGTGATTCTGTTGCTGGGCTGGGTCAACAAGGAGGCTCATACCGCCCAGGGAGAAGGCGGCAGTACGTTTTGCCTACAAATGCATGCTTACCCTCTCCAAGTGATCCAATGCTGACTGTCTACTGCAGCCATTGTCTCTAATCTTCCCATGATCCTTCCCTACAGCAAGGGGTTTCACCTGGTAAGGACGAAATCACTCCAACATGGTCAAATGAGGGAGGAAAAAGGCAATTGCAAGCTAACGCTTCATGTCCGCAGTATCATGTCAACTTGAAGAAGCTGTAAAATCTAACGAATATACACCTAAATGAACGCATTGTAAAAGGTGCCTGCCTGTACATCATGATGGCTCGGCATCATGATAAGTAGTGCCAGACACGCACTACATGCCGGCTTCATGCTGCACCAAATAGACATTTTAGAGCGACCCAGAGATGAATTCAAGAGCAAGGGGGAAAAAAAAAGAGAAATTTCATGAATGAACAAAAAGAGAAACCGTCGCATATTATAGAGCATATGTCCATTTTTTTGTTTTGCAGTCCCTTGGCATCATAAACGATAACCCACCTCATTGTAAAAGCCAGCTTCGTAGACTCCCCCCATTCTGATAAATCAGTGAATCAAAGTCAAATCAACCATCGTGCCGCCAAATGTCCCGTAGAGCTCCGTTTCTAATCATCATCGCTCTGCACCCTCCTTCATTCATCCTAAAATTCGGTCCCAGTCACAGCAGATATCCCGTCTCTAGAAGACTGCCAAAAAGAAAAAGAAGAAAAAAAAGAGATAAACGGCAAGAACAATAAAAACCGAGCAGTTACAAAAAAGGGCAAGTAAAAGAATAAGAGAGAAGAGAGAACAAGTCCAAATATCTGTAGTAGTTGCCAGAATCACAAGGTCATATCATTGATCCCTCGGCAAACATATTACATAGTGCAGCCAGCCAACCTTTCGCCCTGCCCCTTTGCGCCGTCCTTCACTGATGCTCGTCCCCCTCAATATGTAAAAAGCAGAGGGACTTTACCCATCCGCATCGCCGCTCTGTGAGAAGAAAACGACAAGACGGTGTGGTTAAATTCGGTGCTTCTCAGATTCTGTCGCTCGATACTGGTTAGAAGCTTAGGCTCCCGTGGATCGGTTTTGCGTCTCACCAAGTCGAGAGTACAGCATGTAAAGAGCCATGCGGTTGCACTCTTCCGTTCCCGTAATCGTCACGAGCCGCTCGTTGCTGTTGTCCTGGGGCTCGTTAATCTTAATGACGCTGCCGCTCATTTGCCGTATCTCATTGATCTTCTGTCCTCCCTTGCCAATGATGGCGCCGACCATGTCGTTGGGGATGTAGATTTGCTGCGTGATGGGGCCTCCTGGCATGCCGGCATGCATGGGCTGGCCTTGGGGAGCGCCGTGCGCTTGGGGGCCGGTATGGGGAGCCATGTGCGGCTGAACGTGAGGAGCAGCTGCTCCATATGCGGCAGGCTGGCCTGCTCCGTACTGCATGGGAATCGCCGGAGCACCGTGAGGGGCGCCGTGGGCGTATGGCTGGGGGTATGGGGCAGGCGGCATTTGATGGGGTCGACGCTCCTGGTGTCGGCCGTAATTCTCTGCGCGTCCGTAATGTCCAGATGCCGGCTGTGGGCTGTAGGGGACCACCTGCATGCCTCCGGGGATGGAGCCAACGGGTGCACCACTCCTGGTGGCGTATGCTGAAGCCCCAGGCCCGCCAAATCGTTCGTTGAGCTGCTCAAGCAGAGTGCTACCGACATAGTAAGTGGCAATGTGAACGGCATCGGCGACGCCCATCACAACAAGGGAGCGCTCGCTTGACATGGGGAGACACGAATCTGAGGCATTCAGTCGAGCGCCGGACGCCTCTTGGATCTCTCGGATCCGAGAACCGCCTTTGCCAATGATGGAACCAATGAGGATGTGAGGAATCAGGAGACGAAGGGGGTATGTCTTGGAAGAGGCGGTGGATGCCTCGGTGAGCGGTTCGTTGTTCAGTGTTCGGATAATCAAACCAAAGGCCTGTGTAATGGGGAAAGAAAACAAGCAAGAGTGTTAGTGCTATGCGCCTCAAGACAAGAAATTCACGACATATTAAAAGATGGGGGAAAGGGGAGGAGGGAAAAAAAAAAAAAAAAAAAAGACCGCTGTTTGTTCGTACGTACCTTGGCAACTGCATCAACGATGCCACTGACGGTCAGGATTCGCTCGACAGCTCCCTTCTGATAGTCGCTGACTGTGCACTTGGCATTGGACATTTTTCGAATGTTTGATACGTTTTCACCACCTTTGCCGATGATGGTGGCAGCCTCCGGGCTGGAGATGACGGCCCTGATGTGGATCCATGAGCTCTCATCATGAGCAGCGGCCGAAGCGGCCACGGCAGACGAGGACGCTGTTGAGATTGGGACAGTGGGAGTGGCCTTGACGCTGGTGCCAGCTTCGGCTAGGGTGTTATCAGACGACTCTGTGGCCGCGACGCCGTTGGCATTTTCCTCTTCGCCGTTCTGCTCTGCAGCCTCAGCAGGCACTTCGGTGGGAAGCTCGAGCCTCTCCGTCTCTTCGTCATGCTTGGCATCTTTGTCCAAGGCGGGTCGCTTGGCCTCCGGCTGGTCAGTCGCTCGCGAGGGCGAGGAAGGCTCCTCGAGAGGGCGCTTAGCCGACTGAGTCGGTTGTGGGGGCGAGGCAGACATTTTTGGTTCCTTGAATAAAAAGGAATGGTATAGTTCACAGAAAGATGAAGACGAATTAAAAGCTTCGTCCTATTGGTGGCGATCAAAGATCCTCTGAATTCTTTTCTTTTTTTATAATTTTTTTCTGGATTCGTTTGTTCTTCTTTAATCTACACTCAGGGGGTTTTCGAAGGAAAACGTGCTGGTGTAGTGGCTGGAATCGGCAATGAAGGATCGGCTGTCTCGAGTGTGTAGGATTTCGTGATGTGACTTTTTGGTGTCGCAAAAGGGCGCTGCCCAGACTGTGTGCAGCGGAATAAGTGTGGGAGGAGCTGTGTTCTCAAAGGGTGGAACTCTCTTCTTCCGCGTCTAGATGATCCAGAGCTTTCGCAAAAAAAAGGTGTCGAAATGGTAGGGAATCTCGATCAATGTCCCAGGTGGTGAGTGGAAAGAGAGGGCGATGATGAGAATTGAGTGGCTGATGGCAGTGGTGATGGTGGTGCAGAGGATGGTGGTGAAGCGTATCGTTACTAGGACGGATATGTCTCGAAAGCAGAGAATGAAGAGACGAAGCGCTCAACTCAAACCTTTTTGCCCTCCTTGTCAAGACCTTGTGAGTCGCAGCTGACGCTCACGCAATACCAACACCTGGCGCGTTTGAACTCTGATAATCGACAGCCCGTGTCCTGCGGATGCGGATCAATCGCCTCGACGATGCGGCCTATCGCTCGTGCACGCTACCGTGGTGATCTCCGACAGAAGGACTGAAGGCAAAAGACGTGATGAAAAGAGACCAGGGCTGATTTCCAACCAGGATATCAAGCAGGCTCTAGATAACGCGAACAGCCGCACGCGGAGACGGTTTGATCAGCGGCAAGACGGAATCTCGCAGGACGCTAGAAAGATGACGCGAAGACGCCGATGCGATGCGATCGGATCGATGGCTACGAGTCGGCGCGTGGTGAGAAGGATGATGGAGAAACGAGGCGGATGGAAAGAAGAAACTTTGGTGAGACGTCGGAGCTGGCAGAAGGGCCTATGGCTCCCTCGCTGGAGAACTGCGGCGAAAGCGTCACGTGATGGGCCAATTGGTGCCAGCACTGCGAAATGCGCGACACTCAGCCGGCAGGTGCACAGTGCGGTCTATGCGACCGGCAAGAAGCTTTCCAATGGGCGGCCGCTTCCCCGCAGCGCGTTTTAAGCCTCACAGACGCTAGAGTCTCACAGCTACGAGGCCGGAATATGTACTGTGTAAATACAGTATAGAATGCGGTATGCCTCACACCTTATTTGTCTTGCGACACTGAATTGTCGCATTCCCTAGGAGAGCCTGCAGAGAATCGACCGAATTGCTGACAACGAACGAAGCTCACAGAACCATGGATGACAGATCCAGCAACAACTCGGAGGCTCAATCCCATGCGACAAACATTGACCATACTCTAAAGGAGCTTCAGCGAAAAGTTCGCGAATATGAGGCTCAGCTAAGCGAGGTACCTACTGTTTCCTAAGCGCAACCCAGACAGCATCTAACAAAGCAATCATAGCTGCGATCCGCCGAGTACGATACCCCCAGCACCGCCGCTGGCCAAGCGCGGATCCTCAAAACAGCCTTTGACGACGTTACCAACTCGGAGCCCTTTCTCCCCTTCCCGGGATCGGTTCTTCCTGCGCTGCTAGCTCTGCGCAAGACACATCAGACGATCCAAGAGTCCAAGGCGTTTCTCGCCTCGCAGACTGAGACGACTGAGAAGACAAGAAAGCGACTAAAAGATGACGAAGCTGCACTGAGGGACCAGCAGCTCCTCAATGAAGCTCTCAAGCAAAGAATCGAGACTCTACGCACAGAGGCGGATTCTGGAGCCAACGCGCAACCCGAAGACGAAGCGCGCAAGCGCATCGAGGAACTACGACAAAAGAAGCAAACGTACAACAAGGAAACGAGCAAGCTGATGAAGTCCCTCAACCGCTTCATCGACGACCATCTAGCCGTGATGCTTGCGGCAGAGGCCATGGGTGGCCCCGTTGTGGGAGACCTGATGGACGCCGACGCCGAGGAAATCGCCGCGGGCTTCAACGCGCAGGGGAAGCTCAAGAAGCCAAAGGGCGAAATAAACAAGGACAAGAGCCAGCGCCGCATAGACGACATATGGGGCCCCAGCAAC
The DNA here is from genome assembly GCA_030708095.1 of Trichoderma sp. CBMAI-0020. NCBI lineage: Eukaryota > Fungi > Ascomycota > Sordariomycetes > Hypocreales > Hypocreaceae > Trichoderma > Trichoderma sp. CBMAI-0020. Next base: position 1,849,039 of record JAJNCI010000009.1, on the reverse strand, counting down.
GGCGGCGGCGGCGGCAAGAAGAGGGATGTGGCTACGGCTGCCGGCGAAGAGATGCGGCAGCTTACAGAGGAGCTGCTCAACAAGCTTGTGGAGGCAAAGGGCAGCAGCTCGGATGCCTATGTGAGGCTGCCGTACGAGACGGCGTCGGCGAGGTTTCTCATCAGGTCCAACGTTGCGCAGTTTCACCCAAAGGACGCCATGAGGATACGGCTGGTGGACTATGGACGAGAGCTGGACGACTAGACTAATGCTGCTAGTTGTATATCAAGAGTCTACCTATGTAAACAGCCGCCTTTGCTTATTGAACAGTCGTGGACTAGAGTCAGCTTCGAGACGCTTACACTGGAATACAGTGCGCATCACTGCTTACATGACTTGTACTGACTCTACAGCTACTATCTTGGATCGCTGTAGCAATGTCAGTGCAATTGATATCAATACAACTCTTACCACCCGATAGCAGTGACCCATGATACAATTGGTATCCAATGGCATCCTATCAAGTCGTACAGAAGGCAGACCAACGAAATTGCCTGCAAGCATGACATCCAACAGCACCCCACCAGCTCAATTGGGCCAATTTACTCCCCGCGTCAAAACCACTTATCAAAAAAAAACGCGTCGCGTGCCGCCCCTCCAAAAAATCCCACCACTAACAGCTTGTTTGCTACCAGAACCAGACCTTTCTCACACCGACTTCCTTTTTCTCAACAATCCATTAGATTTGATGCAATTCGCCCTGCCTAACAAGTTACACCAACAGTAAGCAGTACTCCACCGACCAAAAAAGCAAAGCCCAAACCCTCGTTCCATTTATTCAGCTCCTCTGTCTGACTGATCTCCCTCCCTTCCCCCACCAGACTTGCACAGTCACTAAAGCCCAATTGTTACCACCATCACTTCAATCTTTGCTCTCATTATCCAGTCATCATATTTATTCAATTAACAATGTCCTCAGCTCCTGAAGTCAACGGCACCACCTCCCCTCCCGCCAAGCGCATCAAGACCCTCCCCCTCGACGGCGACGCTGAGCAGGACCAAGACTCCTCTGCCGCACCTCACGAAGAAACCCCAGCCGAACCAACAACCACAGCCACAGCTACAGTAATGGAGGCCTCAATCCCCCTGCAAGTCAAGAAGCTCTCTCCTCAGGGCAGACTGCCCACACGAGGCAGCGCATTCGCCGCCGGCTACGACGTGTACGCCGCCAGAGACACAATCGTGCCTGCGAGGGGCAAGGTCCTCGTCGACACAGACATTAGCATTGCCGTGCCGGCTGGAACTTGTATGTGAAACAGAGCAGCTTGAGAAGATCAAATTGACTGACCAGGTTTACTTAGACGGCCGAATCGCTCCCCGCTCTGGCCTTGCCTCCAAGCACTTCATCGATACCGGCGCCGGCGTCATCGACGCAGACTACCGCGGACCCGTCAAGGTGCTTCTCTTCAACCACGCAGACGCCGACTATGAGATCAAGGAGGGCGACCGGATTGCCCAGCTGGTGCTTGAGCGGATCGTGACGCCCGATGTCGTCGAGGTCGAGGAGCTGGAGGAGAGTGTGCGAGGAGTCGGTGGTTTTGGCAGCACGGGCAAGAACTAAAAGGATCTGGATTACTATTTTAATGACATGACATGATATTATAAATGGCGGTGGGGATATAGACGGGGCACACGGAGGAGGGGATACAAATATCAAGATACTACCGAGTCGGATCGGTACGGAATGAGATTACTCTTGAAAGAGAATATAAACAGCTATTTGTTTCGGAGTCTATACAGATGAAAAAATATTAAGCCAAACGATTTGATTCCACGCCATTGCCTGGACCCCACGCGTCTATATCCAATTCGCCCATTCCCCATCTAAGCCTTCGTTGCCGAAAATTTTATACTAGGACTCCTCAAGCTGTCCAAATTGGTGACCAGCTGCAGCTCTGCCGCCTTCGACTTAACATAGTGCGCCTTGTCCTTATCATCCCTATCCTCGGCCTTCAGCTCCGCCCACGTCCTCTCCGTCACCGCAGGCATCGCATCCCGCGTCTTCGCCAACACCTCGTGCATGCTAGCCAGCACCTTCTCCGCCGCCCTCGCCAGTGGCAGCTCCGTCGCGGGCACGTCGTCGTCGCTCAGCCAACTCGCGCGGCCGCGCAGACCGGGAACAGCGCCCGTGGCCTCGCGGATGCGGCTCGTGATGAGGGCGCCAAACATGTCGCCCGTGCCGCAGAAGTAGCAGTCGATGGACGGGAAGGTGATTTTGAAAGTCCGCGCCTTGCGGCCAGAGGTCATGGTGGAGCCGATGACGGCGAGGTGCGAGGGCGGGTGGTCCGGGGTGGTGAAGCTGACGGAGGTGATGATGATGTGAGGGACGTTGAATTTCTCGTGCAGCACCTGGATGGCCTGGGTGAGGCTGTCCATGTCGACGATCTTGACATCTGAGAGTTGTCTGCAAGAGTTAGTGGCCCATGGACGTCTCTTGTCCATCAAACACGAGACTTGTAACAAAACTTACTCGGCCTCAAATTGGTTCGGCAGTATCAGATCCGCATAGGGCAGAAGAGCCTTGTACGCGGGCACAACTTCCGGCGCCACATACAGCTTCCCATTATCCCCCATCACAGGATCCAGCACCCAGAAAAACTTGCCCGGAGAGTGTTGAAACTTATCCTTCAGCCCCTTGGCAATGCTCCCTACCGCAGTGACCCCCTCCGCGCCGGGGATGTACCCGGAGAGCATCATGTCGAAGTCATCCAGATACGACTGCTTCAGGCCGTTGTAGAGGTCGGTGATCTCTTGAGCTGTGGCTCGAGTCCCTGTCCACTGCTTGTAACCTGTGTGATTGCCTAGAATCGAGAGAAAGAGAGGCGCAGCGTCCTGAGTCAGCCATGCCTACTCATCAGGGGGGCTATTTTCCTCCTCGAAACCCAATAATCAAATGAAAACTCACTGAACTGCACTGTATTTAGAGCGGCGACCTCACTTCCCAGCGACTGGAGCACGAAGACGGCGACTTTGTTTCCCACGTTGCTGCAATGGCCCACGTTAACTCAAATCGCCCAACAACTTCCTAGAGTAGCATTTTCACGCTTGCTTTTCAAGTCCAAACCATACCCTGAAACAACCTGCGAGAATAATACAATTAGTTCAAGCCCATGAAATAAATCATCATTAAAATGCTTCATTGTGAACTCATGAACACAGCTTACATGGCTGGCCACCGCCAATACTCGTGGCGCAAGCACCACTGAGCCAGACATGGTTTTTTTTTCCTAGTAGGAAATCAAAGATTATTGCGCGCCGAACTCCGGAGGGGTATCTTGAAAATGAAACGTCAGATTGAAGGAAATAAGAATAAAATAACGATATGTTGCATATGAAGTGAAAAAGGAATAAGAATTTTAGAAGTTTAGACAAGTCTAGCCCAGGCCAACTCGAACCTGACCGGTTGATGAATAATGAATAAGCTCCATAGCCGGGGCCCGGTCCCGCCGTCAGCGGAGGGAGTTCAAAGCCACAGTAAATGGCGGGTAAGACAACAGGCTACTCACCGCTAGGGTTTGTCTGGGAGAGAAAGAAACTTTTTGTCTACTACCAGGGCGATAATCCAACACAGCAAAGGGAGAAGGAAAAAAAAACACTCAGAGGCACAAATCTCTGAGAACTAGCACAGGGCGCGTGAGACGTTATCATGGGGTAGGATAAACGCCCCGCCGACGGTCGAGACTACGATCCGGCCTAAACCGTACGTAAGAACGTCTGTCTGATAGTACAAGGGCGGCTTAGGCGTTCGAAAGGGACGGTAGCGGTCTCCAGCGCGGGACAAGGTCAAGATAGGTAGTTCAGGGAGGTAATTATCGGCTTGTAAGACTAAAGCTAGGCATATGCTCATTCATTTTTGTTTTTGTTCTTTTCCTTCTTTGCCACAGATCATGATTAGAAAAACAAAGAAAGAGGCCTGTGTAACTGTAACAACATTCTCGATATCCATTTCTTCTCTCTCTCTGTCCGCCTATCATCGGTGGGTAGTCGATCAGCCGTGATGGAAGACTTGAGTCGTTTTTTTTACTCCAAAGCTCGGCCTGATATATGCGAAGATTGTATGTGTTGGGTGTCTGAATCGTAGGGTTTAGGGGGAATAAATTTACTCCTCATCACCAATCTATTTCAAGCCGCAAACGTTAGCATGATACACCTCTATCATAAACACATGTATAGTAAACGTAAAACGGACCTTTGGTGCAAGATAGAAGCGCAGGTAGCTGCTACCAGAGAGAATGTACTCAACCAAGAGCGGCACCTCGCTGGAGAGGCAGATCTTGACCTGGCTAGACAAGGCAGCGGCCTTGCAGAAGTTGACCAGGTACTTGAGAGAGAAGGTCAGAGAAACGGGCTCTGTCAACTCAATGTCGACGTTCAAATCGGGCTTGTCAATGTTGGTGTGGCTTCGCAGAGTGACCGAGCCGTTACCAATGTCACCGTTGCAAGAGAACTTTACGCCATCCTTGGAGGCCTCGATGCCGACTGCCAGGGTTTGATATTAGCTTTCATCTCATTCCCCTCAATATACACACTTATTTACACAAATAGGGTCTGCGCGCGTGTTACATACCTGACTCTGACATGGCAGCCAGATCTGTGCAGATTCTCCGAAACTCAGCCGCAGGCATCGTAATGGTGGCAGCATACTCGGTCTCGGGGATGCCCAGGTGCTCCTGGTCAATGTCCATGAGCTTGAGGTCGTACTCGCTGATGCGGTCGTTCTCGCTGCTCTCAAACGTCAGGTTCAGAACATCCGGTGCGTCCTCGGCCTTGAGCGTCAGGATGTCCTCGCCCTGGGCAGCTCGCAGCACCTTGGTCAGAGACGTCAGGTTGACGCCGAGGGCAATGTTACGGTCGCATCGGTAGGGAGAGAAGCCTTCGGCCTTGAGCATCATCGACACGAGGGCGACATGCGAGTTGTCCATGGCCTGCAGAGCAATACCAGAGTCATTGCAGTCAAAGTTGCAGTCCTGGACGAGGTCCTTGATGGCGTCGACAACCTGGTGGTTCGGGGTTTGCGTCAGCGAGGCTTTGCAGGACGCGGGATCGTGTCAATTTACCTTTTTCAGGATGTTGGCTTGTTCCAACCGTGCTTCCAACATTTCTGTCACATGTTAGCCTCCTTTTCTCCTCTGTCCAGGCGCGATCACGAGAGCATTGGGGCGTAGACAAGAGGGCAGAGTGCACGCAGCAGTAGCAGTGCTCCAATACGTACTGGATAGAGGGGTTTGTGTGGTATCAAAGAGACAAAGAGAGGTAGAAGGAGTGGAATTGCTGTGGAAATCCGGATGCAGTGCAAAGTCGAGAGATTCGGCGCTGCACGGTGTGTATCACAGAGTTTTGTTGGCGAGGAAGAAAGAAGCACGTCCGTTTGGTGGAGGAAGCTCTGGGTCGCCAGGCAGAAAAAAGCACTTAACACGAACGGCACGAAGCTGTGGGCAATTGAGACGCGTCCAGCTGGGGACTGACGCCAATTGCACGCGGGGCAGGTCTTTTTCCTAGCGTCTGGTGCCTGGAGCTGAAGGGTACAAGCAGGGGCGTACCGACGAAATGAGTGATTCATCCAGCACAGAAGTCGACCTACTAAGCAAATGTTGAATTTGATTGGCTCATGTGAGATCAAACAAAGCAAAGGGCGAATGAAAAGCACAAGCCATGAATTGGAAAAATCAATTGCATCATCTAAATCGCATTGCATCCGCTGCACTCAATTTGGTGGCCCCATCCTCACATCTATGCCGCATTTCAACAAACAAGATTTCAACACTCCAACGCATGTTGCTGGAGATAATAAGCATGCCAAATGTTCAGTGTAATATACAAAATTTGCGTTGCGCAGTTCCCCGTCTCATACGCCTTGTCTAAACAGTGAACAGAAAAGAATGATGAACACAGAACAAAACAAAACAAACACCTCCCACCAGTCACTATTCTGACCGATTCTAAGAGAACAACAAGGGAAAACAATCAATGGAAAAGCAAACAGCCTATCGCCACAAACCCCGGAGCCCTTGTACCGTATCTTACCCCAAAGCATAAAAGGGAAAAAAAGAGAGAGAGACAACAAACCACCAAAAAAAAAAAAAAAAAGAGACAGATCAACAAAGGAAAGAAAAGAAAGAAAGAAAGATATGCTTAAAAGAGAGATGTGATGCTGCCGTGCGCCTATGAACGTTGCATGAAAGACAGGCCAGAGAGAGAAAAAAGTTGAGGAGATGATGATTATTGTCGAGACTCGTGGATCAGGCCTCACATGGAGATGCGTGCCCCGGGTGGAGCACTGGCTCGCTTCTGAGGTCGCAGGCTGATGACTGTTTCCAGCTCTCTCAGCATGCCCTTGGTAGCCTCCAGCTGCTGCCGGGCTGCCGCTCTATGCTCCCTCTCTTCTTTGACCTTTGCGATTCTCTCTTCTCGCGTCAGCATGCTTCGAGGCCGCGGCTTGGCTACCGCCTCGAAAATTTCCTGGTCCTCCTCAGCATCATTGATATCTGATGCTGGCGGCGATTCACCAGTGAGAGCCTTGAAGGCTTCTGCCGCACCTCCCTCACCTATGGTTGTAAGTCCGCTCAGGGAGCTTGCAGGCGATAGGAGCGTGCTTATTGATGAAAGCCTCTTCTCGGTCCTGTCAATACCTTGGGCTAGAGCGGCTCTGCCTTCCTCCCATGCTGCCATGAGCATTTTGAGATCGACTCCAATGGAGTCGTACTGCGACATGAGATTGGGTCCTATTTCAGAGATGTCGTTGGAATCATCCAGCGCTCTGTCGGATTCTTCTCGCAGCAGATGAAGCTTGGCTTGCAGGCCTCGAATTCCGGTCGACATGGAATTGAGCTTGCGGACCTGGGAGCGCCATCGCTCTTTGCCTGGTGTAAGAGGAAGCGACGGAGTAGGTGGCAAGGGGAATGCTGAACAATTATTAGAAACGGGTTCGGTAGAGGTGAATATGATGAAGATGTGAAAAGGAGAAAATAAGGCGACTTACATTCTTCCTCGCTTAATATTCCCTGCAGCTTCTCAAACACAGACTTGGTCGAGACATTGGCGCTCTGTAGCGCCTCGACAGCAGCCGTCCAGCGCAGCAAATCCTTGGCCTCCCCATTCGCGTCCAGCGCCAGCAAAGCACAGAGAAGCATCTTTCGCGTGGTATGGAACCGCGCAGCAAGAATCTTCAGCGTCCTCAGCGACTCCGCATCTTCAAATTCAGATTCGTTGAATCCCAGGCGCGAATCCGAGATGTCAAAATCGCTCACGTCGTACATGTCATAGTACTTTTCCAGTTCCATTTGCTCGGCAAAGCCCCTGACAACATCGGACACCTGGTTGTACGTCTGCAAAACGCCGGCAAACGAGTTTTTGAGCGCCTTTCGTAACCGACCGCATTTTCGGCTTTGGGTACGCTCCTCAATTCGGCTAATTGGGGCAAGAGGTAGGCTACTGTGGAAATTGTTAGCAATTTAAACATCTATGTGAGCTGTAATCGGAGCCAGAAGCCGCTACAGCCAGAGGAGATGCAGGGAGCAAAACTGACATTCGGTATCCTCGAGAAACAAGCTCGACTTCCTGCACGAGAGAGAGCGCGGCCTCAGTTGCACTATCAAAGTTCTGCGAATTCGAGATGAATGTGGAGATTTCAGCCAGGGATTGCTCTCTGCGGTAGCGAAGCCACTGTCGTCGCACAAAGACTTGTCCTACCAGCGCGGCCGCTGCAGCAATAATAAGCACCAGAATTAGGCGTCGTTTCGTCACATGCGATGGCGCACTACTCAGTGCCCAGCTTAGGAAGACTGCGAGAGCTAGCGCTCCGACGACGGACACTATAATACCTTCGGTCGAGAGGAGAGATTGGTCACTGGTGTTTGCGGTCGAGCCCGGCGTTTTCAGGGCCGGAGGTCGGTTCCCGAGTAACAAATGGCCATTGAGGAGCTGAGAAGCAATGATTGTATATCTAAACTGTTCGAGGAACCGGGCGTTGTCTGCGCTATCGAGGCTAGTGGCGAGGAGGGCCTATTATCGATTGATTCAACTCCAGATTAGCTTTATGCGGTCAACGGAGCTTCCACAGCGGCGGGTTTTGAACATACAGAGCAGCTTTTCTTGAGCGACTGCAGCGTCAGAGGCTGCGCCTGCGCCTGCGCCTGAGGCTCCTCAGCAAGCTCCAGCCTGTTGGTGTTGCGGAATCGTGCCCTCACCAAGGGGCGACCGGTGGGCGCAAAGGGGGTCGGGCTCGCAGGAGGCGACGATGCTATCGATGACTGGAAATCGGGAGTGCCGTCCAAGGGAGCCCATTCTGCCTCCGACATATTACCTCCATCTTTGGGCGAGGACGAGACCGGTCAGTACGCGCGCGATTCAGGGGAAGGAAGCGACAATCTGGAGAACCTCAACATACCTCTGAGGTAGTCGGCTAGAGGCGTTTCTTCATACACCACGGGCTCCATCAGCAATTTTCATAAGCGACTTTCGAGGTTGGACAGCAACAACGAAGGGACACGCAGAGCCATGGAGCCCGCAGCAAGCTGGGCAGGAATGCGACGGGGGAGATATGGACGAGAGCCACAATACGCTGCGCCGCCCCGTTCGTGGTCGGTATGCTGTAGCAACTGGGTGTTGTTTTGTTTTGTTTGGTCTGGTTCCTTGCGTTCGTTTCGAGCTCTGTTTTGTCTCTTGTTTCCCCGTGCTGGTTATGTCTTGCCTCTGCGCGCTCGCCTGCAGTTTGGTTTCAGGGAGGGCCTCGAGTGAAACAGCAGCCGGCGTTCGAGAGCCCTTCTTCGCATGTGCTCAGGGGAGAGCCAAGCGAAAGCGGGCTGGGTGTTCGCGAGCTTTTGGGACTAGCGAACAAACGCAGATGCTGCCAGAGCTCCAACAAGCAGCTCCTCGGCGTCACAATCGCCTGCGGTGGCCCGGACCAGGATGGATCGGTCGTGCATGGATCTGCCCCGTCAGCTCATTTGGGACCCCGAGATTGGATGACGGGGGGTTGCGCGGTGCAGCGATTCCGAGTGAGGCGGAGTCGAGAAGTACGGCGCAATGTCACTTTGCGATGGATATGCCTCGAATGAGGAGCATAAGGAGCCCACAGGGTCCAGTGCATCCGGGCCCCATACAAAATTACAGCAGCGCACTTCCAGTTGAACTACGGGGCGCTCTGACCCCTCGTGCGTAATCTGCATCGGAACTACAGTTTTTCCCGATACACCGTGTTAGCTCCAACATCTCCAGAATCTGTGCAGAGCTTCCGAATTTGTGGAGAGAGGGACAAATCTGAGCAACGAAGCGGGCACAATCCTCGACGCGACCCGGCACGGCACGGCTTCCTTCCCTCTCGCGAGCGCCAGTGCGATGGCTCGATAATCTTGACGACTCCATCATCAAAATCCTCGTCGGCGGTGCCCAATGCCCGTGCGGTCATCGGCGCAATGCCGGCCTGCAATCCCGCAGAGGGCTTCGGCCATCTGGATCACAGACTCGATGCTTCGCCAAGCCATTGAGCACTATTACCGCCAATTCGCCGCTCCCGCATCATGCCGACTGCTGAGCTCGCACTCTGGGCCTCTCGAAAGCCGCCGCCGCCAGCTCGGCAAGCGCAATATGACGGGAATCATGCCCTCGTCTTCGACCTATACCCCGCTATGGCACTTTGACGTGACCTGGATCCCCAGCGAGTGGAAATGGGAGCCACCAACTACAGTGGAGGAGAGGAAGAAAAAGAAGCAAGCCATTAACCCCTCGACCCTCTTTGACGGTCTCATCTCCTGGCTAGAGAAATCTGATGGCGACAGGCCATTCATTCAGCCGCCGGCAGACATTGCCGTCTCCAACATGTCGAGCATGTCGGTGGAAGAAGCAGCAGCAGCAGCAGCAGTAGCAGTTGAACCTCCATATCCCGATCTTCCCATACCAACAAAGCCGCCACAAGAATTAGTTGCGTTGCGGGCCTCTATTGCTACTCTAGAGACGATAGACAGCGTGGCGTTGGATCGTTTACGGAAAGAGTTTCGGCGTAATTATTTGCGCAGAATGAAGAAACGACTAATCTCCGTTGAGGGACTGCGTTTGGCAATGGAGCCCCTTGACCAGGCCACAAGAGACAAATTGTCCGACCCGAAGATGGCAGATTGGCTTTTTGGTAGAATTCGCCGCAGCCTTCTGACTGGCCTTGAAGCTGCTCAAGAGAAGAGTTCCAACGAGGCCGCTGTGCGAGAACTTTGGTTGGCGTTTGCCACCATCCTTTGCTCTTCGGGGGGCAGCTACCAGAATATTAGGCTTTTCAACCGAATGCTGAGCTTAATGCCGGACTCGCTCAAGATCCACATAACCACAGATCAGATATTCAACTTGGCACGATCTTTTGTTATAACTCAAGCTGCCAGTAACAACCTTTCCGCAAACTGGAAAGCCACGGCGGCTCAATTTGGACAAGCCCTCTCGATGCTGCACCCTACACAGTTACAACGTCTGGATGATGATATTCGCACCTTCTTTTCACAGCAGGAGAAGAGCCAAGAGAGAGACCGAAGACTGCTCTTTCCATGGTTATTGGCCAAAGCTTACAACCCAGCCACGACAAACCAAGAATTTGTTCAATCCTATCGGCATCTCACTGCGTCCCGTGAGACTAACCTCCATCACCTCCAGCTATGGCAGCTTATTGCCGCCAGATTAAAAGCAACAAGAGCCATTGACGGCAATCTACACGCCGACATTACACGAATCGAATACAGCTCCCTATCACAGCGATGGGCAGCTTTGTTCTCTGCGATCCACAGCCTTCCCAACGCAAGCAGCATCTTGACTGAGCTCTTCAATTTCCTCAAGGGCATCAACCAAACCGACGCCCTCATCAGCGCACTACCATCCCTTCCCATCTCTCGCACATCTATCGACTGCGTTCGAACAATCGCCACAGCATGCGACGACCATAAACTCGTCTTACAGCTCTACGAAGCCCTTCGGCCACGATTAAGCCAGAGAGAACAAATCACAGCGTGGGGGTGGGAAACATGGGTTCCATACCTAGAACGAATCATCAAAGATCCCGAAATCACACGACCGGTGCACTGGGAGGTCCTCAACCTATCCCGCCTGGTGGCAACCGCCAAAAAGACGACTCCAGATCCGGAGGAAATCGCCCGCGAGATCCAGGCCAAGATGGCCCTCCTCGATAAGATAGGCCAATGGTACATGGAGGCCTCGCACCTCAACGACCGCCAGGTGCTCCGGCGCCTGCAGCGGTGTGCAAGCGTCCAGCGAGCGCTAACAAGGAGTGTCTCGTCGCAGGTGCTCGCGCAGGTGACGGAGGTAGTCACACGAGACCTGCAAAGGGGCCAATGGGGCAGGACGACGTGGCTGCAGTGGCTGCTGGGCATGGTTGCGCAGAAACACGGCGACGAGCACGCCAGTGACGTCTTGAAGACGATCAAGGGATGGAGGTGGATGATTGACCGTCACCAGGGTCCTGCTGCATCTAATACTACTACTACCGCTCCCAAGCATGAGCACGAGCCCAGGAACGCAACACGATAATCGATACCATTGATCTCCTGCGCGTGGGAACATATACCAATAGAGAAATCAAGTTAAACGATCCTAAAAGTGAAAAGTGACCAGGACAGTGAGATGGAGCGTAGAGATCATGGAGGGCACGGATGAAATGGGTAAATGCCCAATAGTGGATGAAGAAATTGTATCAATGCCTAAATGCAACGCAGTCTTTGACTTGGGCGCATACTAGTGGTTGGTACTACGACACTCTAGGCCGATTCTTCCACACCTGCAGGATGCTAGCAGTAGCAGCAGCAAGGACATTAAAACCTATCTTCACGATTGGCCGAAATGATTCATGATGCATCTCAGTGGAGATTTCTAGTTCATTCAGTCATAAATCTAGGGCCTAGTCATATTCAGAGCAGATAATGAAAAACCACGAATTAAATAAAGAAAAACGTAAAAGGAGTAATCAAGAGACGCATGGAAACTCATGTCAACATTGCATAAAAAACGAACACACACTCGCGTTCTCGCAAAGTAAAAAAAGCCAATGATTAAGTACAAGTTCTGAGTTGTAGTAACAGAAGTTTCATAATCTGTGAACCCAAGAGATAAAAAAAAAAGTAAAAAGTAAATAAAAAAAGATTCGCCGCAGCAAGAACGAAAATTTCCAATAGATAGGTATCGTGTCATAAACAGGTTGCTTTGCTTTCCCGCATTTTGCCCGGTGTAGAAAATTAGAAAATAGAAGAAGAAAATAAAACCAAGAAATTCGTCACTGCAGTAAACAGAAAATCCAAAAAGACGTAATCCAAGAAGCCGTCATAACAGACATGTGCGCAATGCAAAACAAGAAAAAGAAAAAAGAACAAAAACACCATCGCTCAACTTTTTTCTCAAAATCTTTATGAGTTGTATGTAAAGAAAAAGAAAAAGAGAAAAAGAAAAAGGTCATCATAAATAGTGTAGTCATAAATCCCTCCTTAGGCTGCATTCGGCTGTCTGGTATCGGGCGAGTTGGTGCCGCCGCTCAGACGGCCTGTGCCCGTAGAAGCTCTCCCCCCGTCAGATGGCGTGGGTTGGCGCGTGAGCTTGCTGCGGGCAATCAGGACCTGAGCAGGGCAGATGACAATCTCCTCATCGTTGGAACCATCATCGTCTCCCTTCTTGACAACAAGAGGGAAGAGGACAACGCGCACAATGGCGCCGCGAGCCTCGAGCTCTTCGTTGGTAAGCTTCAACGTGCCACTCCGCTCACTCATCATGGACGCGTTAAACTGGACGGTTTGTACAAGTTCGCCGTCTGCATCGTATTCAGGCTGGAGGGGCGGCAGCATCATGTACTCGGCCTTTTGTGTCCGCATCTCGATTGAGAGGTGGACAGCCTCATGCATGACCCTGCGCAGCTGGGCTTGGATCTGGCCCTCCAGGTTGGACGGCGGCGGGAGGACCTTGCATAGGGTCTGATAGATGGCCTGGACGACAGCCTCCGTGTCCAGGTCTCGTTGTCTCTTGAACGAGTCACGCTTGGAGAGCAACGAGAGGGTGACAGCACGCCATTGGCGTACGGCTTGTGCTGGGCCAACTTCGGTCAGCAGCTTTTCCAGCGATTTGAGCTTCTGTCGCTGCTCTCGGTCCATTCCGAACAGGTACCGAGTAAAGACAAACTCCCAGATCATGTTCATGGTCATGGACATGAAGATGTCACGCCGCCTGACTCTGTCATTGAGATATCTGTCGACATCAGAGCCATCTAGGACAGCATTGTCAAGCCGGTCGATGATCTTCTCATCATTGATCTCATTGGTCAGGCGACAGGCTCGCATATCTGAGAACTTGGAGAAGCGAAGAACCCATTGCTGAACGTGGGAGCATAGTTGTTGGCAGCGATGATCAAAGTAGTCTTCGTCTTTGATGTTGAGGAACTGCACGTCGGCAGCCTTGGATTCGAGAATCTGGCGCTGCAGCTCGCGGATCCTCTCCTTGGCAGCATCCAGCTTGGTCGTCAGGTCGGCAATCTGTGCATCCTTCTCGTGCAGAGCCTGCATGAGGGCAGCCTCGTTACCATCACGGTCGGCATAGACCTGTAGATCTGCATAGCGGCTGTTGTCCTTGTTGGCCAGCTCGGTGTTGGCGCTGGTGAGGCCTTCATTGACCTCGGTCAGGCGAGATACCTCGCCCTTGAGGAACTTGAGTCTCTGGTTGAGAGCCTCAATCTGCGTGTCCCGGTCGGAAAGAGCGGTGACAACACGGTGGCTAAGGTGCTGTTCGGAGCTGTGGCGGGCGTCGGAGAGCAGACGGTTCTCTGCTATGAGCTGCTCGACTCTGGCCTCGAGCTCGAGGACTTGCATACTCTGGCGTCGACGCATGCTGTGCGGCCTTGTGGGAGATCGTGGCGAGCCAAATTGGCCCTCGCCCAACCCATCCTAGAAAAAAAGCCCAATATTAGAAACGGTAAAGCGACGCCGACGAGCTGAAGCGACGCGGACAAGGGACAATGACAAGGACAGAAACAAAGAAACAAAGGCCGGGCAAAGTAAGCAGTGCAAGAAATCAAGTCAGGCAACCCGCAAATGACCACGACTCGACATGCAAGCACTTCGGCAACCGCAGACAGGCAGGCAATCAGAGAGAAGCCCAGATGCTGAGGAATGCAGAGCTTCGCAGGGCCGGGCGGAGCACTGGCTGGGGGGGTGGAAAAATCACGAGGTTGGGCGGTGAAGCCGAGTGGCTGGGAGCTGAGGAAAAAAAAAACAGCAGAAACGCCCAGACGGGGCCTATGCAGGCGGCGGTGGGTCGGGTCATCTGCGGGCACAAATCATGTGACGGGCGTCAGGAAGAGCTGGTTGCACTCACAAATACATCGGTCTTGTCCTTGGCTCGCACGCGGCCCTCGTTGGCCACGGGCGCCTCGGACGGCGCAAGCGAATTGCTGCTGGTGTTTTGCTGGCGCAGCGCTCGCAGGTCGCCGCCGCGCTTGTCTGCCCGCCGCAGCCCCGGCGTCGGGATGGACGACGATCGCACTGTGCTGCCGCGACCGGCGTCGGCCTGGAGCGAGGGTTTGCGCCGTTCAGGGGTTCGTTGACGCACCGCGCCGCTGTTGGGCGGGGACTGTGGCGCTGGGCCATTGCTGGGGTCGGCCCGCGCTGGGTCTGGCTGGTGTCGCGTGGCGGACGGGATCTGGCTGTCCGAGACGCTGCGTGGCTGCGGCTCCGTCGCGATGGCCTTGAGCGCCGGCGACTCTGGGCGCTGCAGGCCCGGCGCAATCTGGGCGCTGACGGCCCGTCGTAGGCTTCGCAGCGGGCCTGCCACCGGTGGTGAGGGGCCCGTCAATGGGCCTGCCATCGGTGAGAAGCTGAATGAGGTCGCGGCTCGTCTTAGCATCGGGGGGGTGTCGGATCGATCCGACAGCGATGGTATTGGTGAGATTGTCGAAAGCCGTCGTGGTGCGATGCCCATTCCGGCGATGGCTCCGTAGCCTTTCCTGGTGGGACTGGATCTCCCTGTCGGAGTCTCCGGTCGTGTTCCTGTTCCCGTCAACACTCTCTCCCTTGTTCCCGGTATAGTCTTCTTCTCCGGGTCTTGCGCCGCATCCCGTAGCGACGTCTCTCCCAGTCTCTGACCTCCCAACGTAGACCGTCGTAGGCGCCTCTTGAGTGGTCGATCTGGTGCCCTGTTTACGGGCTCGGGAGTCTTGAGCTTTGCTATGGCTGCCTCTATCCAGTCACCGTCAACTCCGCTGTCGCGCATCTTCTCTTCATCGTCTCCAATGGGTATCGTGCTTGTGCTGTGTCTCCTTGATCGGCTTGGGAGGCTTCCTGAGAAGCCACTGTCTCTGTAGAAGCCGACTTCCGACGCTGTCGCTTCCGCTTCCGCCTCTGGCTCTGGCAGTTCTTCAACTGAAGGCAAAGTTCGCGGGGGCGACAGCCTATAATCGGATGTTTCGTAGTCAGAAAATTCAGACAGCTCCATTGGGGGAAGCACTGATATTTCCGATGCATTCGCCTCCCGGAGAAGGCCACCGATAGGATCCCCCACTTGGGAACTCCGTCGAAGCAGCTCAAAGGGCCCAAGTGACTCTAGGAGCTCTGTTGCTTCCTCTATATCTGCACTCCCGACACGCTCTCCCCTAAATCCATCTCGTCTGCGCAACTTCTTTCCAACCTTGAACTCGGGACTTGTGACTTCTGCAATACTTTCGCTTCGCTTCGGTGTGCTAGGCCTAATAGGTTGAGACTGGCGCTTCTTACGCTTGTTAGGAGTCGTGGGGCCGTTGCCACTTTCCAAGAAGTCGTCAATCGTTTGTACTTGATTTATTTGCCAGCTCCTCTCGTCACCGCTTTGCCGAGGAGCTGGATTCCCTAAAAAAGACTGGTCTTTAGGGTCTTCTTTGTCTGAGGGTATAGGATCTCTGTCTGGAGGTATAGGGTCTTTGTCAATGTCCCTTGTTGGTTTCTTCTTGGCACCACCAAACCGTTCAGCCATGAGAGAGACGCTTCCGCTGATCCCTGTGAACCAAGGCCGGTTGGACCTCTCACTTCCTTGGCTAGATGCTGAGCCTGGTCGGACACCCCTCTCCATTGATGATCTGGGGCTAGAAACGGAAGGGTCCTGCTTGTCGCCATGCGCTTCCGAAGAAGGTTCAGCACCATTGTCAGCATTGCCTGGGATTATCTGCTGCTCTGTTTGGCTGTTCCTTCGCTGAGGCGTAGAGATAGCTGAGGGTTCGTCTACGAAAGGCGCATCTCCGATCATCTGGCCTCCAGGAAGCTCTTCTTGCGATTGCGTAGCAGATCCGTGCTTCTCCCATTTATTTGTAAACAGATCCCAAGGATTTTCCGAATCATCCTCTAAAGGGGCAGCAGGAGCAGCTGTTGATGGTACATCTCGATTTTCTGACTCATGCTCGTTCACTGGCTTGGAATCGGTATTCGCGGATTCTTCCGCCACAACCTCCTCAAGAATGGGGGTTAGAGATGCCTCACCGTTCTTGGCAGATTCAGAAGACTTGTTCTCGGCCAAATCAGTTCCCACAAGCTCGCGAGGCTCAGGCTCTACCTTTTCCAAGGCTTCAGGTTGAGCAGTGATTGGTTCTGAAACACTGGTCTCGCCGGGAGGAAGGGGTGCTTCTCTTTGAGGAGGAGGTGGAGGTGCTTCTCTCTCAGGGTGTGGTGGGGGAAGATTGTTGTTGGCACCATCACCCTGTCCCGCTGGCTCACCCAGACTGTTGTGCGAAGACGATGGCTCACTCCCTGCCGTCGATTTCTTACGCTTATGCTTGTGCTTCTGCTTCTTCTTCTTTCCTTTTTTCTTTTTCGACCGAACAGCCCGGTGAGCATGTTGTTCTGCGTACGGAACCGCCGTTACCTCGAAGCCAGTAAGGCTTGATGTAGACTCACTATGCCTCGGATGTCTAGACCGTCTTATAGACCCTCGTAGTGATGCAGTATCAGAGATTATAGTTGAAGTATCGTTGTCGGAGTCGGAGTCATCATCGCTGTCTCCGTACTCACTTGCCGATGTCTCTCCGTAATCAGGCTCAGGTGGAGCCAGAAGGAATGTGCTTTTACGAGGCGGTACTTCATGTCTGTATGAGGAAGAAGGCCGTTGAGGTACAGGGTCGAGAGGATCAACGGAATCCTCTGTAAGTTTCCGAGAAACTCCTTCTGCAGGCTTGGCTGGGAAAGTAAATTCAGGCAGTTTGACCCGCTCGGTGGGCGGCTGTTCTTCAGCAGGCGGCAATTGCTCCAGCTCCGCAGCAGGTTCAACATCATCTTTCTGCGAAACGATAGTCTCCTGCGTAGTGGTGTTTTTCTGCGTAGCTTCATCCGCTTGGGGAATAGCCTCTTGAAGTTCTCTGGACTCAGATCCAGACTTGGGTTCATCCTCAGTCACAGCTCGTTCCTCCAAGAGTTTGTCTTCAGTCAAACCCTTCTCAGCCGCTTCCGCATCGTCCACAGCTATGTCAATCGGATTAGGTGTGTTGTGAATATCAGACTCGAAAATGTCCAGAGGATGAGAGAGGATTTGTTCCTTTGAGGTCTTTTCCTTTTCCTTTTCCTTTTCCTTTTCCTCAATCAAATTCTTGTCAGCCGCTTCCGCTTCCGCATCTTCCACAGCTACGTTGATCGGATTAGGAGCGTCGGGAATATCAGATTCAAAGATATCCAGAGGGTGAGAAAGTATCTTGCCGGGAAGCTCTTCCTCTTTATCCAAGAGCGGAATGTAGCTGGTATCCGCGGTGAGACCTGAGTCTGTCAATGTGGTGTCGAGCGTGTCATCCCTGACACCCTCTGCCGGGGTCTCGATTTGGCTTAGGTTTTCAGCCACACTCCTTTCCTGACCGTCACTTGTAGGCTCAGTCATCACTTCGTCCACCTGTGGCTTGCCCTCTTGCGGCTCCAACGATTCTTCTGGCTGAAGCTCGCCGGCCTCCGCAGAAGCATCCTTGGCTTCGGGAGCACGCTCAACCTCCTCGCTGGCAGTTTCTGGCACTGTGCTGACAGGGGCAATAGTACCATCCTGAGCGAGATCCGGATGCTCAGGTTCTGCATCTAGAGTGAGGTGCTCCGGTTCCATTTCCTCGTCCACGTTTGGTAACGTGGTTGGTGATGCTTCTATTTCAGCTTCCAGTGTAGGTTGTTCCAGTTCAGATGTCATATTAGATTCTTGTGGAAGGCTGGTTCCCTCTGCGGCGTCTAAAGTATTAGTCGAATCAACAACTTCTACAGATTGCTCGGAATTGTTCGCGTTCTCCTCTTCCGTTTGTCCATTGTCATTTCCATGATCGTTGTCCTCCACCTCTGGCTGAAGCTCCTCTTCGTGCGTTGATCGAGAGTCCTCAACAGGTCCAGTCTCTAAAGGAATATCAGATTTAGCAACGTCGGCATCAGCCTCTCTTGATTGATCTCCGGTATTCTCAATCTCCAAGTCAGTGTTGTCCACCGGTGATTTCAACCCATCATCATTGGCTTCATGGTCTGGCTTTGGTTCCAAATTTGCGTTCTCATCGAGTTCCTGAGGTGATATAGTCTCGGATTCTTTTGAGGGGATAGAATCTTCATTGTTGGCTTCAAGCTCCTCAGGGAGCGTTGAACCTGGCTCGTTTGTGTCTTCTTGAGGCACTACATTCAGTTCCAAGCCAGGACCAGCGGGTTGTTCAACTGCCGCATTATCTTGTGAGCTCTCCTCAGGCGCTACTTCAGCTAAGTCCGCGTCAGGAGCTGAGTCGGTAAGCACGGCCTTTTCTGTATCTGGCTGCTGTTTTCCTGCTTCCCAGCTCTCATCTGCTGAAGCGACTTCTGTCGTCTCCGGTACGGTATCAACCGGAGTCTGATGGTCTGTTTCGAGAGATGGTATTTCCACAGATTCATGTGGCGTAACCTCAGGCTCAAGTGTTTGTTCTGTTGGCTCAAGGGTTTGCTCGTCGTTCTTCTCTTCCTCTGCTGGTGATTCGGCCTCTTTGAGCTCAGGCTCCGGAAGACCAAGATCCAGGGTCTCCGTAGATTCTTGTTCGTGAATCTCCTCGGCCTCTTCAACAGGAGGAATGACATCAGTGACATCCGCGGAGCGATCCTGGTTTTCCTCAGCCTCGGTCTCGATTTTGTCGACAATATTGAGTACAACAGGCGCCGCTACAGCTTCAGTTGATTCGGTTTGCTCATCCGTTGGCAGTCGAGCAGACTCCTCGGGAATTGCAAAACTCTCATCCATCTGCGTTGGCTCATAGCTAGCGGGAGACTGCTGCGTGGGATACTCGGTTGGAGCATCACCTTGAGTGAACAATGGCTCAGAAATGTCAGAGGCAAAGGAAGGGAGCTGAGGAGGTCGATCACTATCTTTTTCGCCCACTGTCTCCGCCACCTCATCAATAGATCGCGACGAAGCCTCATTCATCTTTGGATCTGCTGAGACGACTTCTTCAATTGCGGTTGTAGCTTCAGGCTGTTCAAAAGAGGACTCCAAATCCTTGGTCTCCCCAGCATCCTGGGTGTTTGGTCGAACCTCAGTTTGATCAATATCATAGATCAGTTTGTCTTCCGCAGGCTCTGGCTTTGACTCGACATCTTCTCCCAGGCTCACTGGTTCAGATATCTCTGCAGGAGCTGACTCTTCCAATAGATCTTCCATGGTCTCCTCTAGTATAGGGGACAATTGATCACTGTAAGTCGGAGCATCTTGCTCTGCTTGCTCAAAGTCATCGCTTTCCGTAGCATTTACGTCCTCGAGAGGCTCTTCCATGATTGTAGATAGTTCGAACGGCATTGGCAATGTTTGTTCAAACTCCTGATCGGCGACTACCTCCTCAGAATCTTGCTCTTTGACTTCATCCCCAGCCCATTCACCATCACCGGCAGGAGATGCGTCTTGTGGAACTGACGCGAGCTCAGGAGTGGCGACGAGCTCTTCGACTACAGCAGGAGGATCAACTGGCGTCTCTTCTTCGACAGAAACATCATGATGCTCTTGTCCGGCGGATTCACCGGCAGCCTCTTCAGTAGTCAGTTGAGACCCTATATCAGGGACTGAGGCTTCTTCTCGCGAGGGAAGGAGAGTTTCAACTAGTTCTTCAACAGTAGTCTCGTCTTCGACCGGAGAGCTCTCCCTTTCGCCTCGATGGTCAGAATGCGGAATTGGCTCGCTATCAGTAGCGGCCCACTTGACAAGCTCATCTGCTTCCGCGCTGGCATTCTCGATGGCACCCGATGGAATATCTCGTCGCTCCTCGGCCTCCGCCAAAGTGCCAGATTCAGGCTCAGCGGTTGCAGCGTCTTCTTGCGTCTTCTCAGTTATAGATTCTTCCGCAATCTCCCGTAGGGTCTGTTCCGGGGCCTCGGTCGCTGGCTCAGAAGCAACAAGGTCCTTGGCAACGTCAAGATGTGTCTCCTCAGTTACTTCCGTTGTATCAGCAGGCGTAGGCTCGATTGAAGGCTCAGCCTCACTCCTCTCGAGTTCGGTGGGGGGGTTGCAAAGGTTACTAGGGGCGGTCTCGGTGATAGAGTCCACGGCTGGTGTGATAGTTGGCTCAGTAGATTCAGTATCAGGTTGAGCGTTTGTCTCCGTGGAAGCCTCTGCTGCTGCGGTGGCGGCGGCTGCGGCTGCGGCTGCGGTTGCAGTCTTGCTCTTCTTCTTCCTCTTTCTCTTCTTCTTCTTCTTCTTCTTGTTTTTCTTCTTCTTATTTTTCTTAGAGCCTGATGAAACCATAGACGCAGCTCCGAGAGAATCGATAGACGCCGTCATATCGCGAATTGCATTACCATTTTCATCAAAGCGTTTCGCGACTTCCACATGTCTATGTCCTTCTTCTTCTTCCTCCTCCTCTTCGTCGGAGTCTTCAGAGTCTTCAGAATCGTCAGAATCTTCTTCTTCATCCGAGTCTTCCTCTGAATCTGATTCATCTGAATCTTCAATAACTGTAGATACATCGGGGTTCCTTGGATATTCTTGCACAGGGGCCTCAGGGAGCGAATGAGGCGCCGCCTTGGGGATAGTACCGACAATGATTTCCTCGACTTCCTCCGGCTGCGATCGCTGAGTGGATAGGGCAATCGTATCAGACAGGAGCTCATCAGACACGGGCATAATATCAACAGACTCAGTGTATGGTACTTCAACATCCTCGTCGACCGGCTCAAAAACAGGAATGTCTTCAGCAATTGGTTCGACTTCCGGCTCAAGAGTATGATTTTCGGGCTCTGATTCGTCTTCAACGGTCACAGGTTTTGGGACAATCTCTGGTGCCAATGCCTTCTCTTTGGTGAAATCTTTTGAAAGAGACTCGGTTGATGGTATATATTCGACGTCCGGACCAAAGCCCTTGTTGAAACTCATTTCTGGAACTTCGACGAATGCAGCCGCTGTTTCCTCAGCTGAAGGCTGCATAGATAGGCTGCGCTCATCTGATGAAAAGGACTTCTTACCCTTGTCTGATGATTCCTTGGCCGCTTCTGATTGCAGGTCCGGATAGTTGCGACTCCCCTGGCGGGTCTGGTCCTCTGGGACGCTCTCATTGCTAGGCAAAGTCTCAATCACCCTATCCATAGTTGCCAGTGCTGAATGGTCCGGTACCTTGTCCTCAAAAAATTTTGCGGGTCTTGAAAATTCAGGGATAGCGCCGAGCATCGATGGCTCAATGGGTGGCAGCTCCGGTTCATAAAGATCCTCGTCGTGCATGTCAGCAGGAGAGGTGCGCGCGGTCTCAAAGTCATCGGAGGCGTCTGCTGATGTCAATTCGTCGGGGCGTAGATAGGCATCCTTTTGGGGTGAACGTCGACGTGTAGGAGTTGTAGGGCTCGGTATGGCCTGGGCGTCCACTGTCCTAGCCGATTGGCCCGACGAAGGTGTCGATTTGATGGGAGCAGTTTCGTAGTCGTCGGTGAATCGCCTATCGTTGTCAGTAGGTCGAGCGGGCAGCTCAAACGTCAGGTCGGCTTTTGGCGTGGACCCTTCGGATTCTCCAGATGCAACAGCTCTCTCGGCAGGAAGACCTTCAGTCTGGAGCCGAAGCCGGAAATCGTCGTCCAGGTATGGCATTGGGCTTCGGAAGTCTTCGATATCTCCACCCTCGGCTTCACTTGTCACCTCGCTAGGGGGTAGTGGCGGTAACTCCTCGCTTTTCACGCTTCTGTCAAGGGATCCTCGTCGCGAATGCTCGAGAAGCATCAGAGGCATAAACTCCTTAGTGCTGTCCCAAGAAGTTGGACGGGGAGGGGTGCGGGGAGGCTTGTTGGCAACAGGGCTGGGGGGGCCAGATCCGATGCCCCTGAGAAGCGCTGCGAGGGGCACCGCGGTGTTGCTGTATGATCGGTTGCGGGCACTTGCTGCTAGATCTTGGTTGCTTCGCTGCCGACGATGAATCTTGTCGAATCTCCGGTCTCGATCTTCTATCGGCGATGCAGGGCGACTATCAGGTAAACCGGGTAGCTCACCAAAGTCACTCTCCACGGGGCTTCCCGGTTCGCTTGGAGGTAGAGGAAGCAAATCTCTGTATTGAGGGTCAATGGCAATTGCCCGAGGAGCAATCACGGGGTAATGATCGTTAAACTCTTGGTTCGAGCCAGAGAGTTCTCGCGAGATGTTCTCCGGTTCCGAGGAGACATCGGCGGCATTTGAGCGGTTCAAGGCCATTGCTGCGGCTGCAGCAAGGCTCGCTGGGCCGACACCCGCGCCTAGAGTGTCGGCTTGCTCAAAAAAAGAATCTCGCTTCTCATCAACGATCTCGGTTCGGTCGTTTTTGCCACCAGGTTTGTTGAAGATGCCTGAGAAAAGGCCAGGCTTCTTGTTGCCAGAGACTTTGCGGGGTTTACGCGATGAAACATGTTTCTCGCCATTATCATTATGTCGTAGAGATTTGCTCTCCCGGCTTCTCGGCTTCCTTTCTTCATCGTGAGCCTCCGAGACTATGGAGCCCACGCCACGGCCATCTTCACGTTCATCCCCTGGATGCTCGCTGCCGTTGGTTTCAGGGAGGTCAAAGGTAGAACTGCGCGGGCGCCTTAGTCGAGTGCTCCTTCTGCTGGAAGTCGACATCTCTGATCCAGCCAATAACGACCTTCGTGTGGACGCCCCAGGAGAACTATCCCAGTCTTCCCAGTCCTCAACGCTGAAGACGGTAGCTTCGTCGCCAGGTACTGAAATCCTGGAGATCTCTGTAGCTTCGTCTCCGGGAATGGACAACTTGGAATTTCCGTCACCAGGATCTCGTCTCTTCTTTGTCCTTTTCCTATTTGACTGGGTGGGAGGTTCAGAGTCAGAGGTATTCTCTTCTAGTTCGCGTAAAGCCTCAGGTTCGAGTTTCCTGATCAGTGGTCGTTCTGGTTCGGGTTCATGTACTGGTCCAGTCTTTGTCTCGGAGGTTGGCTCCAAATCGCGCGGCTCCCTGGCTTCTAAGACTTCCCGCGGGGGCTTAATCTCTCCTGATTGTCTCTTTTGGAGAAACGCCTCAAGTACCTTTCGCTGCTCGCTGTTGCTCTTTTGAGGAGGTGTGACCGGTCGCTCTTCCACGGTTGGTGGCTGGGCCGATTCCTGCGGCTGAGAAGGGGGCTTGATTTCGCCAGACTGCCTCAATTCAAGATATCTTTCCAACGCATTCACCTTCTTCTGCTTCTGGGTCTTCTCATCATGCTCGTCTTCCGTATCAGTCAACGAGAGGTCCCCCTCGACCTCTATCTCCTCTCTTGCTCTCTGCTCATCTCTTTGGGTATCATTGGGAGGTATGGGGGTCTCATTTGTTTCAGGGCGAGAGTTTCGGCGGCGAAAGGCCGGGTCGTCTATTACGATATTAGGATTAAACCCAGTCTTCTCTAGGCCAGCCGCTACAGTAGCAGCAAATTCTTCGTCATCGAAACTCCCAGGCATCTGCTCCGGCTCGGGATCAGGTATTTCAGAGCCCGGAGCAGATGATGCATCGCCGTCGGCAGGAAGATCGCGGCTGTTTGGCTCAGTGTTTCGATCAAGCTCGGAGATCGGTTCGGCGGTGCCGGCGGCGATCACGGCGGCGATCTTGCCCCATCTGCTGGACTTGCTGAGACGGGGCCTGGGTTTTTCCTCCGCCTCAGCCAGCTCGTTTGGGGATTCGGCACGGCTGCGAGCTTCAGGAGATTCGACCACGAAGCGATTGATTTCGTTTTGACCCCAAGAGACAGACTTGCCAGTCGGTGACGATTGAGTCGCCTCGCCCTTTGGCTTGGCCTCTTCATCTTCTGACGAGTCAGCCAGTGATTCTTCTTCATGTATATCTCGAGATGCAGGAACCTCCGTCGGCTGCTCTGGTTCTCGACGAGCCGCTGCCGTAGAATCGGGGCTAGGAACCGGAGTAGGACGAACAATGTTCAACAGGGGCCGTTCACGCTCGCATGAGGGATCCTTGGACCTGAATCTCGGAGCATCGACGCCCCTGGTAGCTCTAAATTTGTCGGTTTCGTGGGGGAAAATCTCGTTGTCGATTTTGACGTCGGCATTAGGGGCGCCGTAACGGTCATCATCCTCGTGCTCTTTGCCTTCCATATTGGGTGGCGTGACAATGGTGATGTGCTCTTCAACAGGCGGTGTATCCCATTTGTCCACCACGGACCCATCCGGGGATTTGCTTTGAGACCGGATCTCATCAGAAGCAATCTTTCGGGCAATTACAGATTCGCGATAGTATTTGTCAGCTTCCTCCTGGACGACATCCTTATGGGGTCGGCTTCGGTCACGAGAGCCATCATCAGAGTAGTCGCGGCGTCTGCGCTCTCGCGACCGCTCTTCTTCAACAGCAATGGCAGATGCGACTGCGACGGCAGCGACTGGAATCGTCGAACGTTTAGCTTCGTCTAGGATAGACCGAGCTTCTCTTTCCTCTTCTTCGTATCCGTGGTCATCTCGAGGGTCTCTATGCCGAGATCCCGAATCGTTTCCTCGCCTCCTCTCTTCTTCTGCCATTTGGATATCATATGTATCCTTTCGGCTAAGTCTGATATCTGGACGCGTTTGCTGTCGCCCTGAAGACGGAGGCTGAGAAGATTCGGTGAAATTGGGTACCCGCTCAACGGTCACAACCTGGGGTGTTAGAGGCCGGCGGGGAGTGTTGAACTGGGGGGTGTTGAAAGCATCATCGGCAACCTGGTATTTGAAAGGGTCAATATCGGAGCTTGAAGCGGGCTGGGTTGGCCTCTCAATGTTTCCATCACCTGCCTTTGTCGTACGAGTGGACTGCTCCCGCTCCTGCTGCTGCTGCTCCCGCTCCTGCTGTCTCTGTGCTTCTCGTAGTTCCGCTTCACGCCTCTCCATGTGGACGTCGTGTGTCGTTTGATACTTTAGAGTCTCCTTACGCTCTTGTGGATGAAGCTCCATCCAGGATCTACTTTCCTTGGACACGCCAGGTGCATCTTTACTAAAGTAATCAGGCATTTGGCGAGTAGCCTCGGATCGAGGAGAATCGACATCGTTTCGACGGTTGTAATACACCTCTGGATTCTCTCTCCGACGCTCTAGCTCTTCAAAAGGCGCCTGGTCTCGCTGGAAATAGTCTTCATCGGCGTCTGGGCGAGCACGTTTCACATCATCGCGATAAATGCGGTCTTCCGTCCAGGGGCCCCTTCGATCTGCCATGCGAGCGGCTGCAGCGGCCGCAGCTGCTGCGACGCCGCCGCCGAGCGTGGGATCAAGGCTCTCTTCAGTGGAGCGCTGGCGGCGATAGCTGTTTCGAGAATCTCGGCTGCCGGCTTCAAAGACCTTGTTTGAGACAGGCACCATGGGAATCGGCTGCTCGAGGGGCACAGACCCCGGGCGATGAGCGGAATCGGCCTGCGATTCGCCGGTAGGTGGTCGGTCATGATCATAGCGATGGAGACCATGTCGCCCTGAGCCGGTAGAGGATGGCGCTGGCTGTTGTTCGTCTCCAAATCCACAGGGGGTGTGCACTAATCCACGTAATGAGTTGACCGGTCCAAAGAGCCTTGGATCCACAACGGAGCTCTTCCTGCGGTGGGCTGTCGGACGGTAAGCTGTCGGATATGACTCGGCGGCAGAAGCAGCAACCGCCCCGGCAACCGCTGCTGCGGTTCCAGCCAAGGCAACGTTGGAACGCGAAGACTCGTTGCCGCCGTAGGCCAGGTGCAAAGCGCTCTCATCACTGGATGAGCTCTCGGAGGAATCGCCATCGTCGTCAGATGCCGACTCCCAGTCTGATTCATCAGAAGACGAGGCACGATGCTTCTTGGCGTTGGAAAGTCGTCGCTTTTTACCGTCCCTTTTGCTCTTTCGTAGTGCAGTGATGGCGGCGGCGGCAGATGCCAGTCCCGAAGGTCGAATCTTGCCAGCAGCGCGCAAGTCCTCCTCGTTGGACTGCCGTGCCAGATCCGAGAGTTGGCGGCCAATGGCGAGAATCTCCTCGTCCGTCTTATCCCGCTTCTTCTCATTGAGGCGCTTAGGTGAACGCCTGCCGGCGACGGCGCCCGGATACTGCTGCGGCTGCGCGCCGGATACAGTAGAGCCGGCAACGGAGCTGCTGTAGCGCGTAGACTTGTCCTTGTCCTTCTTCACAAAGCCCGTTCCATAGGCCAAGTCTGAGTTGATGGATGAATGAGACGAGTTGCTTCCGCCACCAAAGAAAACGCCGCGGCGCTTCTTAGTGCCGCTTCCCCTGCGCCGCCGACGCCGACGCTCTGACGGTGCCTTGATAAAAGCGCTGAAGAAGCCTCCATAACGACCAGTCGGATACTGTCGCGAGATCTCCAGGTATGAGGATGAGGAAGAGTTGGACGAGGACAAGGAGCCGGACGAGGCCCTGGATCGGGGCTGGAGAGCATCGTGCGGCGGTACTGCCTGCTGCGGCATTGGCAGCGACGTGGGCCGCGGAAACGACTCCTGGTATTTCTGCTGGTACTGCTGGTGCTGGTCGTATTGCTGCTGCTGGTATGGCTGCGGCGGGAACTGCTGCGGCGGGTATTGCTGCGGCGAATATGGCTGTTGCAGCGACGGCGGTGATGGCTGATATGGCGGCTGTTGCTGTTGTTGCGGTGGTGGTTGGTACGGCTGCTGCTGCTGCTGTGGGCTGTCGGCGCTGTAGCTGCCCGGCATCTGCTGGGCCGTGATGTTCGTAGGGGAGTACATGCTGGCGGCAGGATCCTCGCGCGACTGTCGCTTCTCGCGCCTCCGCCTCCTGGAGCTCTCCAAGCTCCGGCGGCGGGGAAGAGGCATCGTGAGACCAGCTGATTGGGCGTCTGGTCGCTCTGCCAGTAACGGGGATGGTGTTCTTCTTTGCCGTTCCCTGGCTGTGAAGGAAAGCAAAAGGTCAATCAAACCACCGGCCGGCTTGGTTTTTTTGTTTTGGTTCCAAAGGGAAGACGAGCTGATGCAACTAGGCTTGACGCCAAACCTCACCCCAGTCGACCCGACCCGCTCCGTGGACAACCGGTGGCTGGGGCGACAGCTTCAAGAAGAGGCAGAACAGCGACAAGATGCAGCAAAAGCGCTAGAGAGGGCCTGGAGCAGTGGCCGGCCAGGTTGCTGTGGCTGGCGAGCGGGCCAATCAAGCGTCGCGGCGTCGGGCCTTAGCGGTGGTTCAGCTGGCAAAGTCGGACCAGGGAGCGATCACAAGAGCTCGGCCAGACAGAAAAAAGGGGGCAGGTTTGGCGATGGTATCGAGATCTGGAAAAGAGGCTGTAGCTCGGCAGGACGCGAGCGAGCGAGCGGGCTAGGGTAGGTGCCCAAGCGTGGAAATATACGGGAGTTGTTTGATGTTAAGACGGCTTGAGCGCTAGGCGTTGCTGTCTTGCTGTTCTTGCTGCTCTTGCACTCCCATTCTCTGCAGTCCCCAAGAGGAAAAAGAACACAAGGCAAATAGTAATCGCCAGCTTCTTCCCTCTTCTGCTGCAGAAAACGGGACAAGCTTGCACATGCTTGTGCTTCCTGCTGTGGTACGTGCATAGCGCAGTGGGTCGCTGATATTAAGCGTGTTAATGCTGCTGAGGCTCTGTATCAATTCGGCAAAGTCCCTTGATTTGCGTGGAGTGCTGCTCGTATCAGGTAAGCTCTCTGTAGCCTCAGGTGCAAATGTCTCACCCTGTCTGACCAGAAAAGAGCAACGCCGCCAATAATGCTTCGCAAATCTGAGACCTGACCGCCACTACATACGTGTGTTTCTGGGTTGATTCTGTAGCCCCGCTTTTCTGCCAGTTGGCACTGCGGTTGTGTCTCGCCATATCGGCACCTCCTTGACGGCGGATAAAAAAAGCGATGCAGCGCTAACAGCTGGACGAAGCATCAGTACCTCGGAACCTACCCTGCATTGTTGGCCCAAACTTGAAGTGATTTGCCAGGCAAGGAAATCAGATGGGTGAGATTCCTATACACTATAACAGGATGACCCATCACTCCCATCACTGGTACATGCATACTAGTATTATATACATTATCAGGAAATTTGATATAGCGTCCTCTGCCCTGTAGAGTGACTTACACGGGGGTATCCCTCGTCATATGCCTCCTATAACCAGCTCTCCACCTCTCACATCCATTATGCCCATAATGAGACAATGTCTCTCATAGACGAGCCATTAAAGACCCCTCACCTACAAAGCAAGGAAGGGTAAAGACAGAAAAGAAGTGCTCCCTACAGTGCTCCCGCGCTACTACTTCGGGTGTTACTTGGCGAGAGGTCTAGCGAAATGCGGGCCCAGGCGGGTGTATGTGAATTTGGATATACAGTAGGTATAACAGCATATAGTTAGTAATATGATTATAGCAATGAACATGTATGCATCACCCTCCTACCTAGCCCTAAGGATGCAATAATATACTCCCTTACCAAGAGCACCTTGATCGGACGCTGCATCCATCTAGGCCAAGACTCGCCGCGCTTAAGAAAGCGCTGGATTGATAAGCTCCAGCCTGTGGCCGGCGTATTCTTACAAATAATCTGGCAATTTACTCTGCAAAGATTGTTGACAAGTCTAAATTTGCTCGGCAGCTCTAAGCACTTTCTCCCACTGACCCAATGGTAGTAGTTTGCTATCTGATATATGCAAAGTAATGCTAATTATACCGTAGAGTGCTCAGATAGTTGTCGTTACAACCTAGTCAGCCCTCCATGCCCGAGAGGTCATCAAGACGGAGCCAAAAATTATAATACTTAAACAGAGATAAGGAAAACGTCACCAAGCGTCGGGAAGGTGATGATGGAGCTCCGAAGAGTCCGGGACGACTGTATGACCCCGGTGACTGGCTCGAAGAGGGTTGCAAAGACTTCGTCAAAGAATGGTCTAGATCTGCAAGGGAAGCGACCAAAATTTCTGACAGAGGACAACCAGTTCAGCTCGACGGGAATTCCGTCCAATACAAGCTAACTCGCAAGGAACTAGGTTCCGTCCGATGGTTGATGAAGCACACATGGCCGTCGCGAGGACGGAATCTTCCACAACACGTTTAGGTTGTTGAAATGGGACCACCTGCTCTGAGTCACGGGCACACCGCTGATGAGTACATTAGGATCTCTTATCCTATGGATATTTAGTAGGTAGCTGCCTGTGCTTGAAGGTGCTGCAAGAGACTTTACAGTACAACCGGCTTTCTCAAGGAATTTGGGCTCTTAATAAGAGATCCCTACATGTAGCTTTCAAGGACATGCCTCCTCGGTTTGATCCCTAGTAGGTGCCAAATTAACCTAGAAGACACTGCTGACAAGGTCGGCTGTTAAAGGGTTGTGATACAAGGACTACAACCTAAAAGGACGAAAACAAGCTCCCTAGCAATGTGAAAACCCGTGGAATTTTCTCTAAAGCTTTATAACAGAGAGCCAGTGTCCTTATTTAGGGTAAAAGCGATGTATAAGGAAAGTGGAAGATATATTTAGTTATGCCCTGTATAATAAATGCTGCCAGCCAGGCCTCGTAGTCCAGCATCTTTGGATAGAATGTATTGTCAAAGATGCTCAAGCTCCTAGCTTTAAAGCGCACTCAACGTACGCAACTTGCCAGCGCCAATCTATTGCCCGTAATTAGCAGCAAGGGGACCATCATTGCGTCAAAACTCACGGGTAGCCCTCCAGCTATAGCTGCTGCTGCTGTTGTCGAGTATACCTATACTTGTATACTACCTCACAAATAAATATCAGATAGATTGACTACATGCCCTTACTAAGCTATAGCTGAAATGTTAGATACTAAAACTCGGGTGCTAGATAACTTACAGATAATAAAGTAGTAGTTATGTTCTTGTAGCACCGAATACCTTTGGCGCGACCGCATTTCCATGTCATCTACAGGTTCTCCATCCATGTTTAGCAGGTACTAGTATACATGCTGATAGGAACTAGACTCCAACACCACAAGCCATCCATTTAAACATTGTGTTTGTGTACAGGTGGCGGGATACGTTGAGACCAGACGATAAACACTCAAACAGTTCTATTTACATCCTTCGTTTTATCTCATCTACCAAGGAGCCAACACAAACCTTGATAACATCACAGCCATGAATGCCACATTACGCAACCTCGAATGCATGATCATGCCGAGATACAAAGGCGTTAACTCTTTCTTGATATACATTACACTACTATTACAAAAGCCTTGAAAAAAAAGATCCGCCTATTAAATAACTCAAACTCCCAACAAACAAAGCCTTTCGTGCCCACTCGCTCCCGCTACCTGCTTAATATCCCGGCACCGCCCTCGCCTTCACATGCAGCCCCTTGACCGGCCGCGCCGTCACATTGCCCTTAATGTCCAGCTTGTCCATGTCCATCTCCTCCTTGTTGACCAGCTCAAACTCGAAGCGGCCGATCCACGCGGCCAGCAGACAGGCAAACTCGCCCGTGGCAAACGTCAGGCCGATGCAGCTGCGCGGCCCGTGCAGAAACGTCATGAAGGAGTAGTTGCTGGCCGCGCCGCCGCTGGCCGCACGCCGGTTGCTCTCGTCCGAGCCGCTGTCCTTGGAGATCCAGCGCTCCGGGTTGAAGTCGAGCGCGTCGGCGCCCCAGAGCTTGGGGTCGACGTTGACGGCCGTCGGCGCCAGCACGATGCGGGTGCCCGCGCGTACGGGGATGTTCTGGATCGTGGTGTTGTACGCGGCCTCGCGGATCGTCACGGGCACGGGGCTGAAGAAGCGCAGCACCTCGCTGCACACGGCGTGCAGGTATGGCATGCGGTCGATGTCGTGGCTGGTGAGTCTGGCGCTGGCGTCGTCTGTCGACGGCAGCCTCGCGCGGATCTCGGCGCGCAGCCGCGTCTGCATCTCCGGGTGGCAGCAGAGGAAGTAGACGGCCCAGGTCAGCGCCGTGGCCGTCGTCTCGTGGCCGGCGGCCAGAAACGTCATCAGCTGGTCGACCAGGTTTTCGTCCGAGAACTGGCCGCTCTCCAGCGCGACCGACAGAATGTCCACGTCGGTGCGCTCCTTGTTTGCACGCATCTTGTCCTTCTTCTCGCGGATGACGTCCCGGCACATGGCCCGGATCTTCCTGGCCGCGTCGTTGACGTCCCGGTTGCGCTTCAGCGGCAGCCGGTAGATCAGCCAGGACGGCACCAGCGTGGCCAGCATGATCAGGAACTTGGCCGGCGGCCGGGGCTTGAACAGATAGCCATACGTCTGCACAAGGTCGCTGTTCTCGTCCTGGATCGCGTTAAAGTCCTTGCCCAGGCCAGCAACGCCGATGATGTCGAGCGTCACCCTCGACGCCCACTCGCTGACCTCCATGTCCGTCTGGCCCTCCTGGCCGCATTCCTTCATCATGGCCTGGACGGACTCGCGCGCCTTGTCCCAGAAGAGAGGGTACAGCTCCTTGATGTGGCGGAACGCAAAGGCGGGCATCAGATTGCGCCGCTGGTGCCTGTGCTCGTCGCCCTCTGCGAGAAGCAACCCATAGCCCAGCAGACGGCCGAGCAACGACCTCACATTCTCGGGCTTTCTGAAGGCGTAGTTGTTTGTGACGAGCACCTCGCCCAGGGCTTTGGGCGAGGTGACAATCAGACGTTCCTTGTTGAAGAACCAATAGTACCGTATCAGTCCCTCGTTGGGAACAGTCGTCACCCTGCAGCTCGTTAGCCATCCATGCCAAGCATTCAGCAACAGGGGTGCACTTTATACAGGATAGATCGAAACCTACCATTCTCTGATTGGCGCTCCGGGCTTGGCAGCCATGATTTGCTTTCCATGGCCCAACAACCAGTGCCCTCCCGGGGCCGTAGCCACATTTCTTATTGGCGAGAAAAAGCTTGGATACACAAACAGCTCGTAGATGGCGTATAGAAACAGCTCCGCCAACCATATTCCTGCGGCAGCCTTGATGAATGGCCCTCGGGACCACGTCTCTTGCGTTGTGTAAGTCCATCCGGCGCCACCAACGAGGGCCACAGCCGTCAACAGCTTGAGCGCCATGGCCTTGGCCTGCCGTCTGCTCTGACGGACTTCCAGTCAGTGCGCGAGCGGTTCTCCTCTGGTAAGAGGACTAATAGTAGCCACAAAAAGAGGGCCAGCTGTGATGGTTGTAAAGTAAAACGACAAAAATACTAGAAAACAAAAAAAAAAAAAAAAAGGAACCAGGCCCTCCCCTTTTCCTTTTCAAGAATCCCAGGTAGGGGGATGGGAATACGGAGAGTAAGCTAAACAAGGTTTCGGGGAACAGCAAGAGGCTTAATCCGCTTTTGACTTTCTTGGTTTTCGCGAGGAGTCACACGATTTAAAGTCGGGAAAAAAAGGTCTTCGGCCGTTTGTTCAACAGATGACCTTGGAAACCTTCAAAAAGTACAAGTAAACAAAAAGGGC
This sequence comes from Trichoderma sp. CBMAI-0020, assembly GCA_030708095.1. Classification (NCBI taxonomy): domain Eukaryota; kingdom Fungi; phylum Ascomycota; class Sordariomycetes; order Hypocreales; family Hypocreaceae; genus Trichoderma; species Trichoderma sp. CBMAI-0020. Next base: position 1,816,273 of record JAJNCI010000009.1, on the reverse strand, counting down.
GTTGAAACGCGCCGCGAACCTTGCTCGGGCTTACGTGCCGGGCTATCTTTTGATAAAAGAGTCCCGTGCTCCCTTTTAAACCCAAATGTTAGTAGCACGGCTATGATCCAAAAGTAAGAAAGAGAAGTGAAATTAAAAAGGAAAAAAAGTTCAATCATTGAGCTAGATAAAAAACCCTCTCCACCTCGCTCGCCTTCTAGCATCGCCCTCCATACTCTTCTCGCTCCAAAGCCCCCCCTTTGTTTCTCTATAAATCCACGAATGCCGTGTCCGTAATACGCCCACCCGGGGCATCGGAATCCGCAGACTCCAGCTTAGCTACCAACTTAGCGGGACTCGCTGGCCTATGCGATTCTTTAATGACCGGGATTCCGGCACCGCGTTCTATGACCTTGTTCCTTGTCAATTTCTCGTAGTCAACTACCCGTAGACTGTACTATCCAGACCACTAAACTACATTGTATTCGAAGAAGCCAAAACGGACAAGGTAAATGAAAGTAAGACGGGGTTTAAAAAAAAAAAAAAAAAAAAAAAAAAAAAAAAAAAAAAAAAACAATAGCCCGTATTTACATCGTATCCTATCTAACACGATGATGAAACTGACGTATAAAGTCCATGGGCGCGATTATGCCACACATACGTAATACGACGGACACGGAATTGGCACTCCTAGAAAGCAACGCGTAGCTCTACAGCAGGGACTTGGAGCCTCTCCTCAAAAGTATGATGCGCTGCAAATGCTGGGTGGCGTTCCCTCCAATTCCGAATCAGCTTCGGTCGGTCTCAATCGTGATACCGACCGGCATTCAGTCAGAATGCGCTGCTCTCCGGCCCCGTCCCTCTCTCTGGCGAAAACCGCATAAATGCGGACACCACGAGGCAACTGGCCCTGCCGGCAGAGCATCAGCTCCAGCTCAGCTCGAATGGAAATTCCCGACTCGTCCGCTGGTGCTACTGAGTGCTAGTTAGTCCATATTTGGAGCAGCAGGTGTTGGCAAAGTGCTGCTAATAGCGCCTCGCCAAGCATATCGACTCTGCCCGAATAGGCAACAAGAAATCCATACTACGAGTACTTAGTAGTACTAGCATCCATTACTCAAGCTCCCAGTTTAGCGCATTGCTCTGTGCCAGCCGTAATCGATACTATATTGATACTGCTCTTTCTACTACCTGGCTATAATCATTAGTTACGGGCTGCGAGAGACATCAAGTGGCTGATTGATGTATATAGAGCTTGAACAAATAAATAAAATTGATTTGCTACACTTTAAATCACCCGCTTAATGCGCCCTCGCTATGTAATAATAACCCAGAAAGCGAAATAAAAAGAAAGGAGAAAAGGCATGCCCTCATCGAACAAGAGCTGCTGTTTTGGAAGCCCGCAAAAACACACGTATACACAAACAGCCAGTTAGCGCGACCCATTCTCATGAAAATTAGCCAAAACCTCCAATTTCGTTTCAAAAAAAAAAAGAGATAGATTGCCCAAAAACTCCAGACGCAATGAAAAGCAAGCAGAACGACGGAGGACAAAGAGACACGAGTCCCCATGAAGCCGCGTATATATCAGTGTCGAGCCACAAACAAAAGGAAAAACGCATTCATTTCCTTTCTCAGCCGCAGATTCTCACCAGGGTCGATTTCTATTCTGTGCTGTTGATCCAGGAGCCATTGATGTCTCAGCTGATCCATGTCCAGCATCTCCCGGGCTCTGGCTGCCTTCATGCTCTCTAGCATCTGCACCTGGCATCGTTGCGCTCGGTTGAGTCTGATCATCAGACTGCAGAGGCTGGATAGGTGGCAAATTACTTCGGGAACGCCTCTGTCTTCGGTTAATGAATTGTTGAGCTGCACGAGATGATGACCATTGAGTGAATCTCGATACATCTCGCAGAGAGGCTCGAACTGGCGAAGCTGGCCCGCTCGACGAGTCTGATGGTGTATTTTCACCGTCGAGAGCGGACAAATCTGTTTCTGCGCTGCGGTGTAGCTGCTGTTCGAGTATAGTAACAATTTGAGCTTCGCCAACTTCTTCTTCGTCATGCATAGCAGCAGTCATGAGACCCGAGTGCCTCTCTTGCGACGTCCTATGGAAAAGGCGTTAGTCCAACATCCGGCTTAAAGTATTTGGAGACTGGGCTAACGCAACCCTGGAGGGCCTAGAGGACCTGGAAATGGAGGACCTGGGGGCTCTGGAGGAGCAGGAACTCTAGCTCGGGCTCTCATATAAGTCATGTAGGCTTGGGCTCTTCGGGATTCCAACTCGTGGTCAAATCGTAGTGGCAGTTTGTCACGACAGTAGGGGCAGCTGATAGACTGCGCCAGCCATATCTTGAGACAGTGGTCTCCAAAGACATGTCGGCATTTTGGAAGTCGTCGAGGTGCCTCCCTTATACCCTCGGGGAATTCTGTGCCATATTTGTTGTAGCATATGGAGCATTCTACACCTTCATTTTAGCCATTTGTCTTAACAATCGTCTTCGCGGCTGACGTACCTCTATCTTTCTCAGGCAGGTCTTCGATTTTAATGCTTAATGAGTAATGCAAGAGCATGTCCATGGACGAACCCTTGGGCAACGGACGAGTAGGAGTGTTTTCCGCAGTCACCGCAGGCTCTTGGCCCGTTTGATGATCCAGCACGCCCGGCCGGTGTTCATTGTTGTTGTGACCGTCGTCTTCTTCAGTATCTCGGCTCGGACCTGATGCCGTTGGGCGCGTATTCAATGACGCCCGCCGTGCTCTGCTGGAGTAAGTCGATCTTCGATGTGGAGGCGGCGCCGAAAAATCGTGGTGTATGGGCGTTGCTGTATCAACTGGGATGTTAGCATTGAGGAAACGAAGCGCCACGGCTACGACTTTGGCAGCCATGGCTACAGAAAAGGCGTAAGCATATTTCGCATCACTTACATGAAGGCGAGTAGAAACTTTGTGCTCGTGCCATGCGAGATGCAAGCCGGCGATTATATGTGGCAGAACCCGGCGGCTGAGGATCTAGCCCTACTGGCCCTACTTGCTGCATCGGTGGAGGACCAACATAGTAGGGCGATGCTGGCATGGTTCCATCCAACCCCGTATTAGCATGCATTCCCATCCCCATGTTACTTACGGGAGGTTGCGACGGATACCCCGACCCTACGGTTGGTAGTGCTGGCATTAGCTCATACGTGAGCCCGCCTGGCATATTCACCATGCCACCATAGTTGGGCGGAATAGGGGATTGCATTGGATGAGAAGCCCAATGGCCCTGGTGAGGCATATATAAACCTGCATTGGGGTGTGGCAGAGTGTAGCTCTGAGACATGGGGTTTGGCAACAAAGGTACACCACTGAAACTCGTCTGATACGGTTCGAGGCCCGTACTGGGTCGACCTAGCGAGTGGTGAGCCCGAGGCCGGGGAGCATGATTCTGTCCCAGATATGCTTGTGGTTGTGGCCCCGATGGATGATTGTGTTCGGGGGGCATCCAGGAGGGCATCGGCGGTCCATTATAGGGTTCTGGATGATACGGTCTCCCTGGGTGAGGCGTTCTGTTGTTGGGATTGTCCATTGCAGGCTATCCGCAGCCTGGTGTCGATGCGTAGGTCTCAAAATTGCCATGTACTGAGGTGGCACACTCGCTTCAATGCTTTTCGCTGGGAAGACCGTGAGGAAGTTGTTCTCGGCCTGAATAACAAGGGATGAGAAATAGGAGCGGTTAGTGAAGGTAATCCAAGCACCGTAAGAGGTCGCAATAGATAGCAATAAAACGATAATAGTGTTGTCTTTGAAAGATTACAAGGCGTAATCCAGTAGCAAAGCCGGATGTAGGGAAGACAAGAGCAGGATCCTTGTTGCAGTCGTCGATCCCCCCCGGTAAGCAGATCCAAGGTCGATAGTAGCCAGAACTCCGGGCAAGCAGTCCAAGGCTCATGAATAATAGATCAATTGATGTCTTCGAATGGCAGGAGCGACGGGCTCATCCACGCTCGGTTGTAGTTCCTCCAGCAGAGCCTTGGGGAAAGCCCTTGTTGAAGTCCTTGCTCAGGTGGATGTTGGAATAGAGGCCAAGTTGGGCAAGATGTGACCAGCTGCCTAATTAGAGACATGCAGTGGCTGGGGCGTAAGAACCGTGACGGAGAAGGACCCAAGAGACAGCTTGGGCGCGTAGGAGCGATGTAAGTCGATGTTTCTGAGATTGAGAAAATAAAACTGCAGGTTGAAGATCGAACAGGCTTCCGCTTTCATGGAATGCGAACACGGAGACGTTTATATATATCGCGCGGGGCAACAGCCGTTAATAGACTCAGGCGTCGAATGTGGCCTGCTCGGTTGGGCGCCGCCTCTCTACTTTCCACCGCCGGCGAACTCGGAAACTCTTTTTTTCTTGGGGATTGCGTTTTTGCCAATTTTGGCTTGCACTTGCGCTACTGCTTGGGAGCTACCTACCTGGCAGCTACAATAGCTCTCTTTCCCGCCCCTGGATTATAACCGACACCAACGCCTGGACGTCTCGAGCTGTCTGTAACGAGTCGTTGTCTTTCAATACCAGACGTTTTATATATCAGTACATGAGGCTTCCAATGTAGATCTTCCATGTAGGTCCTCAGTGTAGAAGGTCAACGTAAAAGCTCAACGTAAAAGGCCAACGTTACGCGGGGCTGACGTTGCGCGGGGCAGAGCTCCGCGATATTTACAGCAAGATTTTGTTGCTAGAGAGATAACAGCTCCGCAGGGTTCTGGCCTGTCTAGTAGGCAAATGTTGTTTTTAGGAGGCGCACAGTGACGAGAACCTTGTAGGTTCCTGCCTGCGCAGTGGCTTCCAGCTCCCCACGGATCGGCCAAGGCACGCCAAGGGCACACCGTCAAGGTCTCTAGTTGGGGCTTTGGCTGGCCTGGCAGCGGGAGGCGCTGATTCGGTGGCAGGAAGCGTGGGCGGATAAAATCGATGACGAAGAACAAGCAGAGGCCGACGATGGCTTCGGAAGAAGAAAAGGTGCACGGAAGCTGGGCGACGTGGACGTGCGAAGGAAGGGCGAGGTGGGAGGACGGCTGGATAAGAAGGCCGCAGCGGGAGAAGGAGCAAAAGCAAAGTACAAGCGGCAAGGGCAGAGTAGAGAAAAGGCAGGAGCTGGAGCTGGAGCAAAGCAGAAAGTCGGAGAGCGCAGGCAAGTGCAACGGGCCTTGCGGGAGCTGCGCCAAATGGCAAGAGACTGTAGAAGGAAGGAAGAAGAGAGGAGGAACGAAGAGAACTCGGCAAGCACGCGTGATAGCAAGGAGAATATTGATGGTAACCCACCGCGGGTCATCCATTCAGTCAAGCATGCCACGACTACACTGATCATCAAATCAAATCACATCGTCCCCAGCCACAGCTCCAGCCAAGCCGGGCCCGTCTGCGTCGTCCTCAGGGCGCCCCAAGTCTCAGAGTCTCCATCGGCCATCGTCTGTCGAGCAAGCAGACGCATCGGCACGGCGTCGGATGAGCCGCCCTCTGCTGGGGGGCCGCAAAGCTCTCGAGGCACGCACCCGCATACACCAGCCATACTGTACGCGCTACCAGTCGCCTGCCGGCAGGAATTCTCGTCCTTGGACCGCCAACAATCTCCACGGCGGACGCTGCTGTTATTGGCACACGGCCTGGCTTAGCCTCCGTGGACTGTGTCGCCGCACGTCCTCGGTGCTAGCAGCCATAAGACACCTCATTCACCGCGCGAGACTAGTTGGGTTGCAAGTGGGCAATACATGCCGAGCCCGTGCGTGTGCAAGACGCCTGGGCGACAAAATGCGGCGATTTGCATCATGTACGTATGGCGGCGCGGGGCTCAGAAACGGGGGAAGCCAAAGGCAAAAGGTCTGAGGGAGGCTTGAAACCAACGCCTAGCCCGATGGATGGACAAAAGGGCAGATTGGGCTTCTCACCTGATGAGCTGCATCTCATTGCCTGACGTGCACGTCGTGGGCCCAGGCTTCAGGCCACCCAGAGCAATGGCGGCACGAATCGGCCAGTCGACTTCTTTGCAGAAAGCACAAGGGGAGCCAGGGAATGCATCGGGTCGTCAGCCCAAGTGGTAACATCACATGAGTAGCATCTTTGCCCGAAGGGACTGCACGGCGGGAAATGGTGGCCGCCAGACAGGGACGGCCGATCAATCAGCTCGAAACGATAAAATTGGCCCTTGGCTTTGACCCGGTCAGCTTTGGGCTCCGTGATTGGGGCGCCCAAATCTTGCGTGTGTCGCACTGCTCTCGCCTCTTGCTCTCATGTGGCGGCGGACCTGGGCTGCTGCGTTCGAGTTCAGCAAAGACGTCGTCGCCATGACGAAGCAATTATTCAAGCTTTTGCCAAGTTCTTTTTTTTTTTTTTTTTTTGGGGGGGGGGCTATATGTTCTAGCCTTGAGTCTATGCCTTCCTTACACTTGGGACTGCTGATATGTTTACCGTACCTTATACAAACGCGGACACACAAAGGCATACGCCCCACCGGAGTCAACCGGGCCAGCCCGGTGGTCTTGTCCGAAAGTCCGGAGACCTTCCAGATTCGGCCACGAAACGGCGGCTCTATATATATATATATGTATCTTGTTCTTTTCATTAGGCTTCGATACTTCTAACATCGTTGTGGCTATTGTCCACTTGATACCCTTTCTCTTTCTCACCTCTCTTCCTCTGCGCTTGGGGTCCTCGGGGGTCTTTTGTTTGCCCCCTTCGCCCAAGCATACGCGCTATGTCTAGGTATGCAGCCGCTGGGATGGGGTCTCCGTCACGGCCGTGAGGGGTATCTTGTTGTAGGGATGGATGAGTGAGGGGCCACGCCATGTTTGCGGAGGCGCATCAGCTCTTTAAAAACCCAGACCTCGCTGGCTAGCAATGGCCAAGGAGTGAGTAGCTCTTTCGCCTAATGCATCGGAATCTACCATCTAGCCATTACGCGACCATGTGAAAGCCTGGCTCACGCAGCACCGAAAACAGCCCCTCCTCCTGCTTGGCCCATGGTACAAGCAGCATTCCTTGCGGCCTTTTTGCACCAGCAAACCGAACATTCGTCACAGTGAATGCGGAAACATCAGCCGCATGGAATTATGGCGACCAACCCAACTTGTTGGACCTAGCAAAACAAATCAGTGTCGCTCCATCACGGCAGCCATCCACTGTGCTGTCTCCATGTATGGCTGGGCCATCAACTCTGGCCATATCCTTTGAATGCGAATGCAGCTGGCCGTCTGACCTGTCACCCACCTTGTCTGGCGCCCCTACATCACTAGGCCCTACTCCCTTGATGCCGTACCATCGTGTCTCAGCTGTTGGAAGTTTACGGAGCAGATACTTTTCTACTACGGCTAATATTTTCACGGGCGTGATGAGAAGGTTTCGGGGTAGGGGATGAGACCAGAAAAACAAACGACTTGAGCCTTTGGTTGATCGACTTCCTGTTTCTCTCTCGGCCGCGTATGTATACGAGCCCTGTCTTTGTCCAACCCCGAAACTGGAACCCTGAATCACAAGATCCCCGCTGTTGTCGTTGACCAGGCGGCTTCTGCGCTAATATTTCATTTATGAGTTCTTCCCACCCTTGCACCAATATTTTGCCAAATCACAGCCGCCGCCCATTTTCCCTCCCCAAGTGCCTTTACTTATGATTTTGGTGAATAACATACATGGCCCTTTTCCTAGACACATATTCACTCGGACCTACTCCGGCGACTATACTCGGCTCTCGTCTATTGCTTACCACTAACTAAATTGCGTATTCAAAAGAGCCAAACACCGTGGAGGCAATTGAGACAACCTCGTATCTGATGGAAAACTCGGGCCAGAGCTTGATACAGCCAATACCCCTCTGACCCCTCTCTCCCGTTTCACTCTCTGCCAGGGCCAGGCATGATACAGAGTAGACTTCACTGCAGGCCGCTCAAAAGTGCTCTCTTGACTTATTTTCGCTAGTGAAAAGGCTCGCGCCGTATGCTATTCTTGCGCTCCAACCCACGTCGTATCCCGTATCCATGTATTGTTGCCACAACACTAACGACTGGCTAATACACGCCAAACATTGAACTGAAAATGCCTAGCATACCTTAGTACGCAGATGAAAGAAACACACGCGAGATTGATTGTTGATTTCACGATTTGACAACGGCGCCATGCTTGACGTGAGTCATTGTTTATTATCTATGGTAATCTGGCGAATCATTTCTCTCGCTAGCAGGTAAGTTGTATGCTAAGCCAAGACTGCCTTCCCTTCCCATCTTATCGGTGCATCATCTGAATCGACAAGACTGCAGTCGCACTCATTCCGTCGGCAAAAATCCTTTGCGCCAAGCAGATTTGTCGCTGCGGAGAAATGGCTGTTGTCCCTCTTGATGCACATGGTCTTGTTGCATTGCTTGGCCTTTTTTTTTTTTTTTTTTTTTTTTCCCTCTTTATGCTTCTGGGACGTAGCGAAACCCAACCGCATTTCGCCACCTCTCGCACAGCAAATTTTGCAGCATGACTGCAGCAGCTAGCCCCAGTCTCTCTCTGTATACATAGTGGGCTAAGACTCTGTTGGCTCGGCTTGTTTGTGGTATTCCTCCCCTCTTCGGGAAAAAAACGAAGAGGAAGAGGAAGAAAAAGTAAATATGTATTTCGTGTCTGGGGCTGATGCTCGTAGCTTCTAATTTCGAGTGAATTCGGTTGTTTTTGCGATTAGATTGTTCGAAGCGACTGCAGATGGCGACTCAGCTAAAAAAAAGAAGAAAAGATAAAAATAAAGAAACCTTTGAATGCAAAGACATTTGTGTCAAATAGATGCAATTCTTTTTGCAGTCATCACGGAGATATGCATTTTAATACACCTTGCCTGTGGCTCATTCTCAAAGGCAGCGCTGTTGCATCAAGCTTTCTTTGGCAATCGATATTTTCCTCCTGAAATCTCCAACTCGCCGTCTGTAATCTTCTCGGCCAGAAATTCTTGTAGTTCCTCGTTACTCCAATGACACCCGTCGGCAATGAGCATCTTCATCATCATGGCAATCTGTCCAAGGGGCATTGCCGGACTCGAGTTGGTCAACATACCGACAATGAATTGCCAGTAAACGAGCCTCTGCTCTCGCTCCTTTGTATCGATGCCCTTTGGTTTCTTCGGCGATGGTTGTTCGTAGCTGTCCAGCCCGTCGTCCAGAGCACCTTCGTCCTCCATCAAGTCATCGTCGTCTCTCTGCTTGCTTTCAACAAGCGTCTCCAGCACAACGTACGTCTTGTTTCCGACATCGCGCACAACTCGCTGCGCCACCCAGAACCTGAGGGCACTCTCTAAAAGATCTTCGTCAATCATGAGCTTCTCCCACAGTTCATTAAAGGTCCGCTGGACCGGGCCAGCCACGCCTGAGCCATCGTCGTTTTCGTCGTCATTGTGAAACTCGTAAATGACGGCCGCCTCGTATGTCTTGCAGTCCAACTCGATGAATCTATCATCAAAGTCCAACCTAACCGTTGCAGACCCCAAGTGGTCCAGCCAGTTGAGCTTCCGCGAAGACTTGAGTTGCTCAAAGCCCTTTTCATATTTCTTTTGGACTTGCACGACCGGCGCGGGAACGGTAAATGGGTCCTTTGGCAAACTAGGCCAAAAGAGACGAGACAAAATCTTTGAATGATATGAAAGCGAGCTTGCTTCTAGCTCACCATCGTCCTTCAAGTTCCGTCGAAGGACTGTATCCACGCGCTTGGAATCCACAATGTCACGTATCATCACATCGCAGTTCTGCAGAGCTGCCTCCCCAAATCGCTTCTTTAGCAGGCCGAGGACCTTGATCTCTTGTTGAAAGCTGGCCTGTTTGGAGAGCAGGCGCTCCGCAACAATGGCCTGGAACTCTTTGATGAAGACATCCTGCAAGCCGAGAGCGCTTGTCAAGGTGCCTATTATGTCCTCGTTCTTGGGCCGTTTGTAGTTGACGCCGGCATCCACGGGGTCAGGGACCCAGGTCATGTCATTCCAGTCAAGATCTTCATCGTCAGCGCGGCTCTGGTGCTGTTGCGACGTTTCATTGAGAATGGTGGCAAGCTCCACCAGCTTCCCCTTGTTCTCATCAGTATTTGCGCCATTTGGATTAGCCAGCAACCCGGTGACGACAATGCGAATGGCATCGTCCCTATTCCACAAGCATAGTTTCAGCGCGGGCACAACCCTGTCAAGTAAAACTTTGGAGTGGTCGAGGGCATGGAATGTCCGGATCATGGAGATGTAGGTTTGCAAAATATCGAGTGTTGAGCGGCCAGGGTGTAGCAGTCTTGCCTGGAGAGAGGCCGAAAAGGCATCCGTAAGATGAAGGCGCCGCTGGGGCGTTGTCACGGAGGCTGCCAGGTCATCGAGGCCCCCTTTACTATCCGGCCAGTGTAGGACAATGTCAAAGAGCTCATGCATGCGCAGCGTGGCGAGCCGTCCAATGGCTACGTCTCTCCACCGCTCTACATCGTTCCAGGCCACTTGGCCACCAAGACGGCCGAGGACTTCCACCGCCAGCCGACTATAGTGATTCTCAACCCAGTCGCGCAGATGATTTAGGCAAAGGGGGCCAGTTATTGCCCGGGCATTACGTCGCCCATCAGGCACCTTCCAAACCTTGCTATAGGAATCCTTGATGAAGTCTTGCATGCAGGCATCCATTATTTCAGCAAAGAGAACTTGGAATCTGTCACCGCCCAACCCAACGTTTTGCAAGGATTCAAGGAGGGTGAAAAGTTCACCACGTGCCTTGGGAACATTGGCTCCACGGCTCCATCCCGGGCCAAGGCCGCTGCCGCGATTTCCAGAGCCAAGTATTATGCGCAAATTATGATGCAGAACGCTACGGAGGACAGTTATCAACTCAGGAGTCCACGAGTTGCCAACAATCGCGTGCATGTCTCTTCTAAACTTGGCCATGGCCACCTCTGAAGCAGATGTGTCATCGCGGAAACCCCTGGTGATGAGCGTCAGGCCGTATAGATACTGCCTATGCGCGGCCTCCAGGGTGCCTATGATGCTGCGGAGAACCTGAGAGTGACTCCCCTGATGGCTCGAGGTGCATGCAGCGAGTAAAGGGAGCACCTGGTGGAGGAAGTGCTGACGGGCTTGTCGAGAATGCCATGACAAGATGTCTTCCACATGAGTAGCTTGTGGCAGCGTAGCAGTAGGATCCAAGACGAGGGACAGACAATCGTAGAAAGTGACATCGAGATCCTGCGATTCAGGGGCAGGGGCACCGAAGGAATCCTCGACGGCCACAGAGGTAGGCAGTTGAATACGTGAGGTGACTACATGCCAGGCATGGTCCCACCGTAACTGGTCGCTCACGCCCGGAGCATCAGTAGCAGCAGAAGTAGCGGAAGACTGCTGCGTGGAATGGTTGCCACGCGTCCGTCGACCAGTGATGGCAGCAGAGCCGTGAGCACTGCCAGAGCTGCTGTGGCTGGCGGCGTGCCTTTTTGGACGCGACGATGATGATGCCGATGACGACGTTGACACTGCCGCCGGCCCGTACGAGCTCGGGATTGGCTCACCGGCTACACCGACGGCTGAAGCTAGAGAAGCCGGCTGCGAGGAATCAGGTGGGAAGACGGAGCGAAAGATGTTGTGTTTGCGGGTGCGGACTCTAGCGGCTGTGGTCGTGGCCATGATTGATCGGCACCATGAAATAACCAACCCCAGGCTCAAGAACAGGCCACAGGCACATACGACTTGCTGGATCTCTTGTCAACCAATGCGGGTGCGTTGCTTCGCGGCCTGGAACTTGCGGGCGGAGTCAGCAGACAAGGCTCAGATGTGCCGCCAAAACCGTGCAAGCCATCACTCGGGAGACTTCCTGCGCAGCAGACCGAACGAGAGAAGAGGAAGAAACAAGCTGGCTGCGAAATGGACCGTCTTTGCCCGAGGGCGAGAGGCTGCTGCTCGGGGTTGTCTTGGCCGTCGTAAATAGGCCAGTGGGGTGGGAGAGGCAGAAAAAAATACCTGCATCACAATAAACAAAGACCTAGCCGTGGTGATGCTGCTGCGGGGGTTGGATGCGCGGCCTGTGGTTGGCTGATCGGCGCCAGGCCCTGTCCGGTCCTGTGTACCTGTGTCCACCTCAAGGTACGGGCCACGGAGTCCGGGTGACGGAGGTACTTACGGAGCAAAGAGCCCCCAGACACGAGCACCAAAAGCTTGCAAGAGACAGCGAAGCCTCGGCTAAAATCAGGCCATATTTCTTAGGCCCCGGACAGCGGCTCAGTCCCGCTGCAGTAAGCGACATGCAGCGCTTAAGTGCGCTAAGCGACGCATCCCTACGGAGAAGAGTAGACGCAGCAGATTAGCGGTGCGTCTTGTCTGCCACCACCCCCCAACTGCCAACCGGGAATTTAGGTCAGCCACCACGAGTTAAGTAAGCCGTGGATGCGCACTTTATTACCCAGGTAGGCAGACGCACACTTGTCGCTGTCGGCCTACTCTCTTTGTACGAGTTTCATTTCTCTCTATGACGTGGCGATGGTATACGAGACACAATGCTGAGGCATGGATGAGAATGAACAGACAGATACGCAGTACACCGCAGGAAAGGGGGCTGACAACTGGATGGAGATGTGCAAAGGGGAATGTACGTGCAGGTTAAGGTAAAGACATCTCCGCGCTGGCCGTATAGCTCGATGGTTAGGCGAATCAATTGGGAATCCGGCAACTTGATATGGTACGTTAACTGGTGTTTTGCCAAGGGCCCTTGTCTTGCTCCCTCAACAATTTACCATTTAACCATCTGCCCAGCCTCTGGTTGTGAACGAATGCTTGTCTGCACCCATGGAGGCGTACGCTTGTAGCTCGCCTGCTAGTGCGCACTATCCATCCAAGGAGATCAGATGAGATGCGCAATGACACATCAGACACGGCATTCGCAAGACTGATGCTTGCAGGCTGATTAATGGATGTTGAGATGGCAAGAGAAAGCGACAGCGACAGCGAAACCCGGCATTCGAGAGCCGGCGGACAAGAACTGAACCATGGCCGGCTGAATGCCAAGACCATGACTATCCAACCTGTTGCATAGTAGCTGGCTAGCCATTGTCCAGAAAGGGTATAAAATCGCAAGAAGAGCAAGAAAGACAAATAAATGAAAGTAAGAAGCGTATTGCTTACCCCGGCCCTGCGGGAAAAAGGAAAAGGACAAAGACAAGAGGCGCCGGTGAGCTTCCTTATTGCGATGGCTATATACTTACAGCGCCTCCAAGTTGAGACAGCATGTACCGTATGTCTAGTGTCAATGCGAGAAATGCGAGGTCCTGTAAGCTTGCTGCTTCTCCTCACGCTAGTAGTGTAAGAAACACGAGCTATTCGTAATGCAGATTCGCTCTCGTTCGGAGCGCCGGACCTAGCTCTGCCTACTCTTCCGCTTTTCGGGGCAAGTCTCGGGCCACTTTCGGCCGGAGATGTCAGCGTCCTCGGGTCCGGGAGTGGCACGTCGTAAGCTTTCTCTGCTGGTGGGTACCGCCGTCCCAAGCCTCAGTGGCTAGCTGTGCATACTTGTACGAGCAGAGGTTAGTAATGGCAATAGGCAGCGATCGTTGGTAGGCAGAAAGGAGGGACGTGCCGTACGTTCACCCAAAAGTGCCCCGATGCCCTTGGTGACTGTTGTGTAGCAGTGAATGCAGGGATGAGACAGAGTGTGCTGCTCCGTGCAAGAGCTCGCGCAAGTGCGTATTGGCAGCAACCATACTTGTAGGACACGCCAGATAGTGCTTTGTACCTGCTACTACTAGCCGGATTGCTAATACTCACGGTTCGCGGCTCGTGGTTCGCGCTCCAGTCTGAAGCCACCGGCGAGTGAGCGAGTGCCCCCAGTCGCGCGACAGGCCAGCGACAGCCGTAGTGCCTGATTGTGCATCCCTGACCTGGTTGTGTTGTCGGGGGTCTGGCCCCCATCAAACAGAGTGACCCAAAGGTCCAGTATCCTAGGACAGAGCTCGAGCCCCCCGGGACGCAAAGTAAAATTTAATGTTGCGTTCAGATGCTTGCTATCGGCCTTGATTGCGGGACCCCCCCAGTGGCGCTTCCGTAAGCACTCTCATCTGGCGTTCGCTGCTCGCGACTTTTTTTTTGTCTCCGAGTGGCATGGTGTGCTATACGCTTCGAAATCGTAGGTACCTTGCTTGTATAGCTGCGGTACGTTGGTGTTGCGGCCACAGTACGTGCATGTTGCCCTCATATTTTCCAAACTTGTACATGTGCCGCTTGTTTCCCTTGCCCCTGGTCGAGCTCACCCTTGTCAAGGTTAATCAAATGGCTTTCTCGGAAAGGGCACTTCGGCTGCCTCCCAAGCTTGCTTCTGACCTCTTGTTTAGCGTGAAGCCACACGTTCTGCTCACGACGTCTCACCCCACTCAGAACGTCGTGCTCCACTGGCGAGGACACGGCCCCCAATATGCTTGGAAAAGACTCATCTAGCCCTACCTTCTGCAAGAGCAATGAGAGGGGCGAGTGATCGCTGTGTGGAATGGCTATTGCTGAGCGGTTAGAGCGCAATTCGTACACTAGACCCAGGTAATATGTGGTTAGCTTGGCATAGATGCCTGTTGATGGTTTTTTTTTTTTTTCTTGTTTGGAGAGAGAAAAAAAAAGGAGGGGAGAGGGGTTTTCAGGGGTGGTGGAAGAACAAGAATGACAGAAGGAGGGTTTGAAAGCAAAAAGAAAGGAAACAAGCAGGTTGAAACTACACAACTCGCCATGGGTGTGGCAAAGACTGATGAGCAGGACGCTACCAGAGCCGCGATCTTTGGTCCCATTCGACACCATTTCTCGCGACCTCTCGCTCTTTTCGTTCTATATGTCTCGGCATATCTGGTGTAGGGCTAGTCGATGTAAGCAACCAAGCCGCGCAACTTGAGTTGCTATACTGTACTTTGTACGGAGAAGAAACCAGCGATTTGGAATGCTGGGCATAAGTCCGTCAATTGGCCCACTTTCCGGACCGCTCGCTGGGTCTGGTACAGCACCGTAGGTATGAGCTATCGTGAAGAAGCAATCATGGTCCCCCAGCACCCCATAGTGCGGCTCGTAATGCTCGGAGCATCATCTCGAATGCCGCTCAAGTACATACAAGTACATACGGTATGCCGGCGGAATTGGCAATTCGTAGGCGATCTACCCTGGCCGCTGCTCTCGTGGCAATTCCCCCTTGTCGCAGTGCCATGGAGGAGAAGAAAAAACACCAAGAAGGGGGTGTCGAATGGAGCCCTACAGGGCTGGCGGGTGCGGAGTAGCTACTTGTACACCCGCTTATGCAATCTTCTAGCTGTTATAGCGATATCGAGAGAGCCTGGAGCCAAGCCAAAGGTATGCAGCTGCAGGGGCGTGGCTCTTCATTAAGAGCACATGCTCTGCGCTCCACCCTAGCAATGTTCGCTAGTCGTTCTTCCGGTCTTCTCGGGCACCTGCCGTTGACACGCCCCCCTTATACTTGTCTCTCGTTTTTTCCCTTGTGCTTTTCAGTTTTTTACGTTCTTACAGGTACCTACATGTACGATTTCCACTGCCACACCCCTACAGTACCAGCTTTCATCACTGTTGGTGGGCCGAATTCGAGGTATCATCTATACTTTTCATCTCCAGGCCTAGTCCCTATGCTTCTTTTTTTTTTTTTTTTTTTTTTTTTTTTTACCCTGTGAGGGAAATCATCGGCTTGGGCATGGTCATGGCCCCCTGCTCAAAAAGCAAATCACAGAACGCACAGACATTCTCCGTACTAGACAGATAGTACGAGGAGCATTACAAATGTCCTCTTTGATGCCCTGTATCAAGTGCATGGTACGCACCGAAACTACCTTGATTGCTTTGAGTTGCCTTGTTCAACTGCTAGGACGTTTCATGTCCCGCTGTCGCATGCAATGCACTATCAGCGTTGACCGTCTTTGTGATGGGGGGTTGAGGAAGTCTTCCCCTTTGCCGGGTTGTGTCTTGTCTATCTTGCCAAGTTAGGGAAGCAGACTATTACCAACAGACAACTACGACAACTAGGTATCGCTCCCTGCTAACTCGGAGCCTATCATCTTGAAATAGCGTCGGAGTGCCTGAGCGCTCAGGCAAGTGCCGTGCGCCACCACTATGCATGGGAGGAATCTTGGGTTGGCAACCTTGAAGCATTGTCCGCGAAACGCCAGCACTTGGTCAACCATCTCTTGCTAACATACGGACTGGTGATCTCTCTGACATGACATCTCTCCTGACTGTGCATCTTGACGATGGATGCGCTCTGTTTTCTTTATTTAGCAAAGGGGCAGGGCCGCAATTTCACTTACAGGTACAAGACCCAAGAC